>OU896710.1:10817310-11417310 GCA_918026855.4 Phaedon cochleariae | reverse complement strand
TATTCTGATTAGCGCCTATTATGGTGACTTTCTGAGACTTTGTTTAATTAGTATTCATCGACATCTTATAGATAGATATAGAGTTAATTTTATCAACGAAGTTATTGATGAATTTGCTCAAGACTCTATAAGAATGCCATTTTTGTTAGAACAAGATTATTATCACGTGCAATTTTTTATTGTAATCTTGGCTGTAAACAGAATACCTATGTGGTGTGAATTCAATTAATTTTCTTTTTTTTCATTACATTTTTTATGCAGAATAATAGTAGATTATATATCGAGAGAGTAAATTGCATGATTTTTCCAGAGGTGGTTTTGTAGTCAGAGGGTGCTAAAATGCACTGAGGGAAGAAAGAACTCACTTCCGAGGTTATATACCATTTTTTGCACGACTCGACGATTTTAATTGAAAGAATCTTATGATAAAATCCATTATTGTCAATATGATAATGAAAATCTGAACACAATAATCACATAATCAAGTTATTTGATTATTATGACTACCGATAAAGAAGAGTAGCCATATTGCTTTTTGTGAACATCGAAAAAGTGTGGTAGCATGTTTTCTTGATTGCTTTCCAAAAACTATTGAAGAAGCTGCTGCAAACATAGTGGTAGATTTATTGCCAGAAAAATCCCGGAAACTTTTTAGCCTAGAGAGTGCCTAATCTGTATACCCGGTATCATGTATTCCTGCTTTTGTTGGTGTAAAATCGCTCAAATAGGTCGTGCAAAAACTGTTTTTTTGATATGTAGTGAATATTGTACATTATTTATTGTGACTTGCCCCTCCCTGAGATTATTTCTGCGGACGCCCCTGTCTCTAGCTGAATCAGAAATAGGGTTGAAAACAGAAACAAGGACACAGTCATGCATAAACTTAAATTTATTCAATATCAAAATACTTATTTCATCATTAATCATACTGGAAAATCACAATAGGTAATAAATCATTGTTCTATATCTATTATTTTTGTTGGGTCTCAACAATTATATAGAATACAGATATTTTTAAGCTGAAAAACAGATTTATGCACCTAATCTTGTGTTTATAAATTGTAGATGCATTTCAGTAATTAGAATAAAAATACGCTAATAGCCTTAAAGGTGATTATAATAAAATGTTAGATTACATGCCAATTAGAGCTTATAAATAATTTAACGATATGACGAAAATAATATTAGCTTAGATTCAGTGTTTTCCATGTTACATGAAATGATGTTGGAGGATTACAAGGTTATCATCTGACAAAGGGCATTTAGCAATAGGGAAAACATGCCTGACTTTCGACCTTTGTCTGGGTCTCTATTTTCTCGAACCATTAGAATTCAAATCGTATACGCGATTATTCCACTCGTTCCAAAATACACGTTCCTGATTGCTTAGCAAGTCTGTGTTGATAATCAAAAATATTGTTTTCGTTTTTATAATTCGGCTGTTGATTGGTTACTGGCTATCTACATGCAGTGTTTGCGTTTTGGTATTTAGTTTCCTCATTGGTAATTTCATCGAAAATAAAACAAAATGACTTGCCTACCAGGATTCAATTTCACTCAACAATCAACTCCAACCAAAATCGTGATAGGCACTCAATATTAATTTAGCCTACTAACCATAATATAAATTCTAAAGACGATAAATGATAGTCATGTTGAATGTTGATGATAGGCCAATTTGGCAATCTAAATTATTTGATGTATCGTTTGTTGCATAACGCATTAACTGCAAATAGAAATCAATAGGACATTAAATTATTGTTTTATTCATATAGAAACGAGAGCTATAATTTTAGCAAATACAACTCGTTTTATTGATGATTATCGATAGTTCCTTCTCTTTTTCGCAAATGATATTACTACAATATGCGCTCGAGTTGTTTCCAAGCAACATGATTTGTGCCTCAAAACTGAAGGGATTTGTAGTCCGATAAACATCAATACACCCGTTGTATTACATAAGAGAATAGTCACCTGGGGCCTTATTTTTGAATCGAGGGAACTAGTCCGCCGAGAGAAAAGTGGGCGTGTCCCTCACTAAAGTATAGTTATTAATTATACAAGGGAAAAAAGTAGTAGATTTTTGCTCCAGGTTGTGTTGTCTCGATTAGTACAATCAGCGTCGTTTGAATGAGTAAAAAATCAAGAACTAATAGAAAAACCAGTGTTGCAAGCTGCTGCAAATGATATGTCGCAAAAAATCATAAGAATGGGCAGAAAAGCGAGACCACGGAAAAGTCCGCCACAGACATATGAGATAGTGATTCATTATACAAGGGAAAAATGTAGTAGATTTTAGCTCCAAGTTGTGTGTGCCGACGCGTAGTGGAGGGAGACAAAAAACCGTGATCTGAAATCTAATATTTTTCCCGTGTATAATACACTATTTTTTTCTGTGACAAAAAAAGGACGAATCAATATTGAGAATATATTACATTATTTTGAAATTTATTATTTATCGACGTGAAATTTCAAGATTTTAACAGTAGGGACACCTGCGTTGTAGGCATCTTTATCATTCTTTTGAAGTAATCAAATACCTGATGTCACTTCTGTCAGTCTAATTCTGTGGTTTGATTTCAAAAAATTGCGAATTTAGTGGTTGTTTAGTAATATACGTAACCGCGAAGTCGAATGGAAGATAAAAGTACTTGCAGTTCTTTCTCGGAGACGGTATTATTGACTCATTTTTCGGAACTACAGCACAACAAAAGCCATCAAAAAGGAATATATGTATATGTGATATATATCCGGGAAAAAAGTACTCATTTTTTTCCCACGAAAAAAAAGTAATTTATGGAAAGTGACTATAAAATGTCACCTGCCAACAGAGATGAAATGCCAAACTGTTTTCCCGTCACAGAAAAAACAAATTATTTCGTTCCCCGCTGCTTCTCTCGATAGATAATAAGAGAAACAGGTATAGACCGTTGGCCCATAACACTAGGGGTGTTGATTATCTACGAAGGTATGCCCTTCAAGAGACATGAAGATTGAGTTGGATTATCGGGAAAAAAGTGGTTAGTTGGATCGGTACCCGGTCGCCCATCTCCCTAATCAATCAACTTCCTGTTGAAAGTAATGTTGAAAATTGTATTATAGAAGAAGCTTTAAAATTCATTGGAATAGTCGCATCTCGCCAAATTAACCGGGCGCTAGCCGATTTGCATACGTCTAGGTCGGTCCCGAAGGGCGGCATACGGAGACCGCAAGTTACCGTTGACCGACATTTCTCTTAGATTATTTACGATGGTATGCCCTTTGGTTGATTCCTTCATTTCGACCCATGAATCAATGCCATAACATTTGCATACAGTTTGGGTGGGCGAATTTAGACATATTCGAAGGTCACTTTACATCATCGATTATATATATCAAGATTATATAATTTTGTATGCCATTCAATCAGGTGATAGATTCAGTTATACTGAATAAGAAAATAGCGTTTGCATACGAATGTATTGTGAGCATACGTCGATTTTGCTATAGGGAGTCTATTTTTTTCAGTTTTTCTAATATTAAAAAGTTGAAACTGGAAATTCCATGATGATCGAGTGCCAAGGGCTCTCAGGGAGGTTTCGGGGTCACTAAGCTCGAATCTGGCACCTACTACTAGTGTCGGGGGCCGGGGATGATAGAGGATGACTCTAGGGGGGATGTCAGGGGGCGCATCTCATTTGCAGAACCGGCAGATAGTCTTGTTGGATTCTATGGATCTGATCCTCTTGGAGTTACAATGGGAGTTCCTAAAGGATCAATTTTGGATCCCATGTTTTTTGTTATTTTCATGAACGATATTGTAATATTCCCCTGAGAGGGACTCGAACATCATCAAGAAGGCGTATAACGATCTTCCTGTATCACGCGTATCAGATTGTTCCCGAGTATCCCAATAATTCTAACATGAATCAGCATATTTTCGAACACCCAATATGTGTTGCAGCGACAGAAACATCTCAAAACAATCGATGGAACTATTAGAGAGAGAGAGAGAGAGATACTTTTCTATGAGAAGCTTCGAGAACAAAAGAAAGGTACCGATGATTTTCGGGAACATTCGACAAGCATGTAGCCAGCCAAATCATCTGATATATAAGGACGACAGGACAGCAGGTGGTCAGTGATTGTCAGAGAGACAGCCATATACCGCGTGATATAAATGGTTCGACATAAATAGTAGTTTTATGTTTGTTATAAATGAGTGTTCGTTCCCTTCCGTGAAATAAATCAGTTCGTAAATAAATGGTGGTGTTCGCTTCTGCACACAATAACGTAACAATATTATACAGGGTTATTCACGATGAGTGTTAATTAGACTTCCTGGCAAACCAAGCAACAGATTAATCTGGAATTTCGACGCTTTTGAACTGCCATCCTGAAAAAACTTTTTTTTCACGAGTACTTGCATAATTAATAGTTGCAACTGTAAATTAGGAAGGAGAAACTTTTTTTTTACACATCCCCTAATTTACAGTTGCAACTGTGAATTAGGAGATGCTTTGAAAAAAAAAAAGATTCTCCATCCTAATTTACAGTTGCAACTGTGAATTAGGAGATCAACAGTAAATTAGGCGAATATCCGTGAAAAAAAAGTTTTTTTAGGATGGCAGTTCAGACGCGTCGTACAGACATAATAATTAGTTTCTTAGTGGTTTTTGAACCAAAAACTGATTTGTCGAAACTTCGACCTCGAATAGCTCGAAACGGGTAAATCGGGACGAGTTTTGTGTAAGTTCTAAAGTTAGAAAGAATTTGATTGTCGATATCTTGAGCTCTTACAGGGTGTTGAACGAATTTTGCCGCCATTTTTGCTAATTTTACTGGGCTAAATGTAATCCCCGCAACTCGCAAATCGTATGCAAATCATTATTCCATGCATAGTTTATGCTTAACTAACCTTGATCAAAATTTGGGAGCTTCGTAGATAATCTTGTACATACAGGTCAATGATGTAAAGTGACCTTCGAATATGTCTAAATTCGCCCACCCAAACTGTATGCAAATGTTATGGCATTGATTCATGGGTCGAAATGAAGGAATTAACCAAAGGGCATACCATCGTAAATAATCTAAGAGAAATGTCGGTCAACGGTAACTTGCGGTCCGTATGCCGCCCTTCGGGACCGACCTAGACGTATGCAAATCGGCTAGCGCCCGGTTAATTTGGCGAGATGCGAATATTCCAATGAATTTTAAAGCTTCTTCTATAATACAATTTTCAACATTACTTTCAACAGGAAGTTGATTGATTAGGGAGATGGGCGACCGGGTACCTATCCAACTAACCACTTTTTTCCCGATAATCCAACTCAATCTTCATGTCTCTTGAAGGGCATACCTTCGTAGATAATCGACACCCCTAGTGTTATGGGCCAACGGTCTAGTACTCTGTTCCGTCTTCTCTGATAATTCACCGAAAAAAAGCAGTGGAAAGTGACATTGTAGACATTCTCATCGAACATCAACTTCCAAATATTCTCACGAGGAAATCGTTCTCTCGATTCGAAAATGAGGCCCCTGGAGTTAAAAATGTTTCACCCATAGCCGAAATGTCCTCGCAACGTCAGGTGATGACCTTGAAATCCGCCAATTATTAAATAAGGAAAACGACAACATCTTCACACGTTCGCAAAAATCCGGAAAACAAGAAAGTAACTATTGTGATTTGTGGATCTCTTGCAGGAATATTATCCAGCAACTCTACCAATTCCCTATTCCAATTCCGTACAATAAGTATAGACAGTACTCAATCAAAATTCCATATTATGTTCGTTCCGTAGCCATCACATTCCCAGAGGACATCTTGATAATGGACTCAGAAGTAGGTTGTCAATCTATGAATCATGAGCTGGTTATGACGTTTGGAGGCATGTGTCCCGAGTCACCCAACACCCGCATGACGCATCTGCCGCTAGGAGTTATGCTGATCCAAGTTATGCTAGCGTGATTGAGAGACAGTCTGAGCCAACCCTCAGCCGGGAATTGGAGAGCCCTACGACCAAGAATACAAGAATAAGGGCTGAATTTTCAGTTTCTCCAGTTGGCGACACAACTTTTGGAATTGTAATTCAGAGTAAAAAATTTAATTAAAAAAATAGGAGTGTTGCTTTCAGTGGCGGCTCGTGACTTTCATGACAGAGGAGGCTGAATGATATGAGATTTATTGCAACAAACAACTCTCTACTCACCCAAATCAATAGCTTTAATGACATTCTGTTTACCGGTTAACCTGAACTTAATACTTGAAGAGATGTGTTCCTGTGATTCGCAGAGTCTATCCAATCCGCGAGCCAAATTTTTCAAATCATTATATCCTAATCGCCCCCAACATGATGACTTATCGGTTGAAAATACGCAGTACCAACAAAATATCTTATTTCTTACCTCAGATTCCGTCAGTCAGATATATTTTTTATAATTATGAGAATTGAACGAACGATTTTGTTTGTTACCAGTTACAATCAGATTTTTTAATTCCGGTGTCGGACGTTTGTTTTTTACAATTAATTTATCTTCATAAGACAAAGCACTGACTGGGTTCACCAAAAAGTGTTCCACTAAATCGCAATCGTTTAAAACACTCATTTTTCAGAAATTTATAGAGCCCCTAACCATTAACCCAACATAAACATAAACAATGCCCGCAATTCGCGACGCGACACGACAAATACGTGCTATTCGGGCGTATTCGGGCATTTGCATTGCGCGAGTGGGTTGCGCATGAAGGAGTCCAGCCTCCTATAGATGTTGCCAAGTTGAATATTTTACGCGTGATTTGCAGACTTCAACGTGTGATGCGTGGGCGAGCACTGTTGCCAATTCAAAAATATTTACCTAAAAACATGAAATAAAATCAAAATCCATGTATTTTGTTGTCCTTTTAATGAGAAAGTATAGATAATATCAGTTCAAGGAAAATCTCTGAGGAGGCTCAGCCTCCGTTGCCTCCTCTGAGGAGCCGCCACTGGTTGCTTTCAAGTCAGAATGTTTCTGTTATTCAGAAACTAAGAGCGTTTGCTAATGTTGAAGAACAGAATAACAGCGTCAAAAATACAACGGTTGGTGTTGGTTGACAAGTTATAAAGTACCACTCCCTATAACTCTTATTTTCTTTAGATGTATGACAAATTGATATTCATCATATAGGAGGTGGAAAGCAATTTATAATTGAAAAATCCTTATCGCGAATCTGCGATTGAGGTCTATAAAAATAACAAGTTTCCATCGTTCAAGTTTGAACCCCTTGATTGGTTGGAACTGTTGGAAGTATTGAAAAGGAATATTCTCTAATAAATTATGAACACGGAAAAGTGGATATACAGGGTGTTGCGAAATTCGACCGACAACGTTTGACAGGTGATAGCCCTCGTGATTTCATTATCACTGAGATAGGGACATACGGTCTTCAAGTGTTCAGATCTCGAGATACAGGGCATTGAACTTAAGAAATTAAAATAGTTTTTTTGCAATATCTCAAAAAGAATTGAATATAATGCATTCAAATCGGTATATGGTTTCATCTTTTAATGGTTAATTTTTTGACCAGGAAGATATTCCGAGAATTTTATCCAGAGGTGCGCTACAGAGGGTTGTGATAACTTTTCCTCCCATATTTTCTACGCCACTGATGAAATTTCGATTATTTCCAATTTCTCGAATTGATTGTTCAATTATGTTGAAACACTGCATCACCTTCAACTAAATAAAATGAACAGTTATCGAGAAATTTGACCCAAAGCCCAAAATCTAAGTTTTCATAGTAATTTTCCATTTTCCTCAGTAGTAGAAGATTACGAAAATGTTTGTTGTCTCCTTATGCGTGGAATAACTCTTTCTGTTCAGCTACAGAATGATATCTGAATAGTATCTAATCTGCTCAACACCAGAAAAATATTTTTGCAATTTTCTACTACTGAAAATGATGAAATATTACTATGCATTTTGGGTCGAATTTATCGAAGACTGTTCATTTTAGCTCAGTTGGAGGTGATGAATTTTTTGAATAAAATTGAACAAGGAATTCGTGGAATTGGAAATGATTGAAATGCAATCAGTGGCGTAGAAAATATGGGAGGAAAAGTTGCCACAACCCCCTGTAGGGCACCACTGGATAAATTATCCGGAATGGCTTCCTGGTCAAAAAATGGCCCATTCAAAGATGAAACCATATTTTCACGAATGTAACTTATTGCTTTTGCTAGTTGGGATTTGCAGAGGGTTGATATTCAGTAAAAGGACTCAAGTTTGAACAACAAAAACAAATATGGATTTATTAATGATAAATTACAATTTTGACATTCCTTGAAGAGGCATTAAGTTGAAGATGCAATGAATAATAAAAATGGTACTTACAATAATCTAACACAAAAACTTGGGGATGTCCCAATTGGGACATCCCCGTTGCCACAAGCAACCGTCCGCTATTCGGACCGAAAGTCAAAAGTCAAGTCCCTCTTGGTACGTGGATTCCGATCGATCACCTCAAATGTTTATTTATTTGAAACATGTTTTGTCACGAATGAGGACAGTTGAATTGCTGAGAAATATAACAAACTCGATGAAATAGAACAGTGAAATAATAATAATAGTAGTAGTAGTAATATTTGAGAATAATTTGGAAAATATCCTTTCGTGACATTATACCGAAGTTGAATGCATTATATTCAATTTTTATTGAGATATTGCGAAACAACTATTTTAATTTCTTAACTTTAACGCCCTATATCTCGAAAAATAAACAATTGAAGACCGTATGTCCCTATATCAGTGATTATGAAATCACGAGGGCTATCACCTCTCAAGCGTTGTCGGTCGAATTTCGCACCACCCTGTATATATAAAGAAATACATTGAGAATTCGCGTTCTTTATGTGATGAAAATATCAATTCTTTCTCGGTTTATTCAACAGGAAACAACTACTTTCCTGGCTATATGCCACGACAAACATTGCATTATATCTATTGAACAGACACAATAAGAATTTGAAAACAAAATTTTTTGAAGTTGTGAATTTGTATTCTCCTTCGGATAAAAATATGTATGCACATAATATAATTTTGAAGATTCAACAGAAGAATACTACTTTTCTGGCTATTTGCCACGTCGAACATTGTATTATATCTGTTGAACATCCGAAAGAAGAGCATGAAAAATAAAAATCCTCTGAAATTGAAAATTGACATTCTCTCTCAAAATCGGATATGTGCATACATATATTAAATACTGTCTGTAGAGAAAATCCCAAAAAATTTGGAATAATGAACATACATATTTTCATCTCTCCTCATGACATTATAGTTCTTTCATGATTTTTTCGAGCAACCGGCATATCCAAATATTTCTCATTCTCCATAGCAAAATATCTTGTGAATTCTGAAGACTTGGCAACATTGTGCTGAATGCTGAGAACTGACAAGACCACGTCCACAAGTCGTGCGCAGGGTTGTCACGTTCACCGATTCAAATGTCCTTTAGTGTGAATTAATATAATTATTGAATACACAAATGTATTTTGAGCAATAGGGCCACAAGTCATGAGGGAATATTTTGAGACAATTGAGTTCTTATTGCTAATTAGGAATCTTACCAATACTCAATTGAGAATTTATGAATTATTGAATGACTAATATTTCTGAAGTTCCCAATCGTATTTCAACACATGTCAAATGTGCTATGGTCTGCCCTTACTTACGAAATCATGGTGTCAGTTCTTACTGGCGGTAAATTTCTAGCCGTTTGAAAATTACCGTGGCATTGTTGATGATTTTAGCACCTTGAAATCGACCGAAAAATAAAAAAAATAAATGAAATTGAAACTAGTACCAGGTGACCTTGTAGATGACCGAGGATTGGTCCATCCTATGATGGAGAGTAACCTCAAAACATTTCCCGGTTTTGTGTTTCTTTTCACTTTTCATTATTCCTATTACTTCAACAGGAGAAAAAACGAACTCAAAGTCGGTCGACCACAATATTTAATATAAAAATAATAAGTATATTAAATAATGTGGTCGACCGACTTTGAGTTCGTTTTTTATACTGGACCACTTTGAGAATGGATGGTTTCCATGACATTCCTATTATTTGTTAGTCTTGGCCCCACTTGTAATAGCAATATCCCAAAAATGTGTATGATATATTATAAAAAAAAAAATAGAATTTACTCGGCCGTTACTTGATGGAAATCCATGACAAATGTAAAATTTTCACAAACGATAAGATTTCCACGAAATTCTCAAACACACGACATGTTTCGCTTATACAGTAGCTTCGTCAGGTGATATAATGGTACAATGAACTAGTTCGTATGCTAAAATAATTGTGTGTAGCTTCGTCAGGTGATATACTGGTACAATGAACTAGTTCGCATGCCAAAATAATTGTGAAAAAATAATTCAATCACTTGTAAACTAGGGTCCCTTGATGGAAATTGATGTTAAAGTCATCTTTAAGATAACTTTAACGTCAATTTCCATCAAGGGACCCTATTGTAAAGAAAATAAGAAAAGTGAGGTTGTGTTTCAATGTTGTTTCTCCAGGGTCCGTCATCTGACAGTTCTTGCACGTGTTGGCTTTGCCATGAAATGAAAGACATTATCACGTAATTATTGTGTCCTGTACAAATGATCACTCCGTATATGAATACCACTGATGCAGAGAGCCGAGAAATGCGTTGTAACAGCTGCCTCGGACTTTGCTGAATCATCTGAGAAGTATGAAATGTTCGATAATGAGATATGAATCATAATATACAAGATTCCAAATCTAAGCCAGAAGCATCAGATCGAAACCATCATCCGAGTGTGATAGTTGCTCTGATACGACTAAACTGTTTTAGTAATAATAGTTCAAGAAGTATTGTGTTGTCTAGTTAAGTATGTAATAAAGTTGTTCAGTGAATTATTCATCGTAGTGGTCATTCCTGACAATAGCCTGAGTAAAAGGGGGCATACAGAGTGTGTTATTAAGAGACTACCCCCTTTTTCTCTAACACACGCAACCAACTTCTCATTGAAACTAACCTAGATCGACGTAAAATGTCACGAGGATTCCGAATCTATACATATTCGTGCCTCCTTTCCAAGGGATAGAGTAATAGGGAGTGGTACTTTAAAACGTGTCAACCCCTACACATTAGTAGAATTTACGTCATATTTATCTATTCAACAAAGTATAGACAGTATTTTATTATTCAAAACATCAAAAATATTTGGTTCAATTAGAAAAAAATTTTACATATATCCTACCCTAATATAGGTATATTCTGGGGAAAATTAGTGGGAAGCAGTAGTTGTGACCAACATCAGTTAGATTTCTTCGTTTTATTTGTGGAGCTTTCGAAAATGTTCATTTTCTTTATCATAAATGTGTATAAATAAAATGGCCCACAGTGGCGCAGAGTGTTCTCCTTGCAGCGCAGAGCCGTGCGGATTTTGAGCTGCCTTGGGTATCAGGATGATTGCAGAGATGCTTTCATTGATAATAAAATATTAACATTTCCAAATATCTACATATTTGAAAACCTTTTATACATCAAATGCAACTTAGACCGGTACTCGGAGGCTGGCGAAATGCATCAGCACGGCACTCGAGGCAGGGAGCAGCTCTCGGTACCTTTGTGGAGGCTGGAAAGGTGTCGGAGTGGAACAAATTATTGGGCTGTGAAATTTTTCAATAAATTACCAGAAAGTGTGAGAGCACTTCCTGATAAAATGTTTAGGGGAACGGTACACGAAGTATTGCTTAGGAATCCCTTCTACGACAAAGAAGAATTTCTCAATTTTACTTGGAACTAATTGTTTTTATGTTGCTAAATCCTCAAAACTGATTTTTTACTAAATATTTTAACTTGTATTGTATTGTCACTTGATGTACCAGGTCTTAATTTGTATTTTATATTCAACTGTTGTTTCTGAATATCTATAAGTATTTTCTTGTATGAAATTTTTAATTTGTAATCTTGACTTGTGTAAACGCTTTTTGTGTATTAGCACCAATAAATTATGAGTATGAGTATGAGTATGAGTATGAAATGATTATTTATTTATACAGATAAACAAATACAGGGATCACCCTCTGTATCTGTTATAATTGAATGTCAGAAGATAGTAAATCAAAAGTAAAGATGGGAACATCGAAGCGGTTTTGATTGATAAAAGATAGTATCGACAAAAAATCCTTAAGTTGAAAAACCTAGATTTCAAACACCCTATACCTATCATTCCCGCTAGACCCCAAGTGTGATAGATCGATGGAATCATCTCTTTAAGGATAATCTGGAAATTTAATAAAGTACAGGGTGTTTCATTCAAAATAAGGTAGTTACAAAAAAATCCGGAATAAGTAGAAAAGTGGCAACATTGGCTATAACATTTTTAAATCCATCACGTTTTCAAAATCACACTGTACATAAATTCAAGAAAATCTAACAACTGGTCACCCAGATATTCACCTGATTCCATACATATCAGCGACCCTGTATATACATATTTATATCTCCGATATATAAAGCCTGATCAAAAGGAAAAAATCGAAATTTTTCGTCAATCTGGGATATTAATTTGGAGTAACTGAAAGATTGGTTTAGCCAACTGTGAAAACCAAATTGAAATTAGTTATGGGATCCATTCCATGAGTAATTTGATTTTGAAATCATACTATATTTTCTACCATGACGTTAATTTTGTTGATCATTTTAGTATAGTTATGTTACAAATAGATAGAAAGTAAAAGTCATTTCCACAATAGTTCATAAAATGAACGAAAATGGTAGATAACTAGAGAAAAACAACTACTTTCCTGGCTATATCCTCCCGAAATCTATGCAATAATTCGGGGTGCGTATCGTTTCAGCCACATTTCTTCTTAGCCACATATCGTGTCAGCCACATTTCGTCTCAGCCACATCTCGTTTCAGCCACATTTTTTATCAGCCACAGTGTCCGAACGATGCGCTGTTGCCAGATACAAACCGATTCTCCCACTTTGGCAGAAATACACAATGCAGCTTCATCTTGTTCCAGCCACATTTCTTCTCAGCCACATTTCGTGTCCATTTCATTTCAGCCACGTTTCGTCTCAGCCACATTTAGTCTCAGCCACATTTCGTATAAGCCACATCTCATCTCAGCCACATTTCGTTCCAGCAACATTTCGTGTCCATTTCGTCTCAGCTTCTTCTTGCGATTCATTCATATTTAGTGAAAAGAAGAAATAATATCATTTAAAATAATGGCATGTGTAATGTCATTCATAATCTGTTGACATTTGACGTCTCGTATTTTGGATTGATTATTGATGGAATGGAATTATTGTTCACTAAATATGAAAAAATCGATAAAATAAGGGTAAAATCCGAAATTTTTCACATTTCACTATAAATTTTCGAAAAAAAAAACCATCGCATGATAATTGCAATTTTACCCTTATATGGCTGAGACGAAATAAGGCTGAAAACAAGATGTGGCTGAGACGATGTGGCTAAGACGAAATGGACTAGAAATGTGGCTGAGACAAAATGTGGCTAAGACGAGATGTGGCTGAGACGAGATATGGCTGAGAGGAATATGCTCAACCTATTCGATCCTGTCAAATTGTAACTTGGTATAATAATAATAATAATAATAATTTATTAATCCTTCAGATTACAAAGTAATATTGGACAGGTCAAATAAATCAACGTTGATACATATAACAAAAAAATAGATAAAAGAGTATAATACATTTCACACAGAACAGGTAGCGACACAGTTATTTGCATTGAAAAACTCAGAGGTATTGTAAAAACAACCCTGAATGAGAAAATTTTTGAGATCATTCTTGAACTTGTTGAGATTTTCATTCATAGTTATATACATGGGCAGATGATTGAAAAACTTTATACCCATATAGAAAGGGCTCTTTTCATATAGGCTTGTGCGGTGTCTAGGTATACGCAAGAGATCTCTATTGCGCGTAAAATGATCATTATTATATGAATTTTTTTGAAACTTGTGTAGGTTTCTTCTCGTATACATTACACAGTGATAAATATAGATCGAGTAAAAAGTGAGCAAGTTATGCTTTCGAAATATAGGTCGACAGCTTTCCCTGTAATCAAGATTGAAAATTAGTCTTATAATTCTTTTTTGAGAAATCAGAATTCTAATAGAGTTAGTTGCATTACCCCATAATATTACATTGTTGCTCATATGCGAATAAACTAATGCATAGTACACATTAAGCAACTGGTATGTAGTGAAAACATATTTCAGTTGGAGAATAGCATAATACCCACTATTGATCCTTTTGCTCACATGATCTATATGTGTTGTCCAACTCATATCAGAGTCGACAAACGTTCCTAAAAATTTTGTGGATTTCGATAGTTCAATAGGGGTATCATTAACCATTACTCTGAATGGATAATTGAGTTTGAGTCTTGAGGAGAACTGCATACAAAAAGTCTTATTCGCGTTAACGATAAGACGATTTTTTGAGCACCAGTTGGTAAAGTTCCCTGAGACCATGTTGAGTTTACTTTGGAGTTCTTCCGGAGTATCAGTGCTGAACGCAATAGTAGTATCATCCGCATACAGTATGACACAATCAGAATCTAAGTGATATGGTGTATATAGTATAGTATAGGGTATAGTATGTGGCAACAGCGTATTATTCGAGTGTATTCGGATTCTGTGGGCCAGACGAAATGTGGCTGAGATGAGACGTGGCTGAAACGAGATGTGGCAAAGACGAAATGTGGTCGAAACGGGTTATCATAGTTGTGGCTGAGAAGAGATTCTCCCAATAATTCGTATAGACGAAAAAAATCGCAAGTGTTTCCTTCCTAAACGCCGAGCTGCGCCCAAGTGGTTCAGGAACGCATGACTACCTGCAAACCGGTTTCGAGCTGTTGGCTCTCATCAGTACTGGGCTGTCCCAGATAGCTTCTTGACCGCTACCTGGTGAGAACCTGACCCGACGTAAACGCATCTCAGCATTCATACCCCAACGTCCGCGAAATGAAACCCGAACGCCGAACGCCACCGGGCAAGGAAAGAAACACTCCAAAACAAGATCCCATTTCAGGCAAAATGGGAGTGGTCTATACGAATTATTGCATAGATTTCGGGAGGATGTAATCCAATGTTCTGCGTGGCATAGAGCCAGGAAAGTTGTTGTTTTTCTCTCGTTATCCACCATGTTCGTTCATTTTATGAACTATTGTGGAAATGACTTCCGAGTTTCTCTTTATTTGTAACCATTGCATTCCACTTTGAGTATTTGGCTTTTTCCTAATTGTTTATAGTAATGCTGTTTCATTCATCTTCATTTGCTTTTAGGATTGTTGGCATTAACTCTTTCTTGATTCATAAATGAATCACCCGAGTCTGAGGTTCTATGAATTTTCTTGGAGAAAAGAAGAAGAGATTTTTTTATTCGGTTTTAATGAACTTGGTCGAATCATCTTTATGTGGGAAGAAAAATTAAAAATACGTGATTAAATATCACAACCTTGAATAGAAAATGAGAATGAATTACCTATATTACTGAATAATAGTTATTTATGTTCTTGAACTTACCGACATACCAAATAGCGGATTACATTGGCATGACAAACAATAATGGTATAGGAATCCTTCTCTTGACTAGGATCTGCACGGTGGAAATATTTCCGGAATGCTGCTTCAATCCTTGATCCATCTTGATAAAACTTCTTTAGAAAATATAACTCATCAATAGTAATAATAATTATACAAATCATTATATTAATTCAATAAGACTCTCGATTGCGAAAGAGAAAAGATAATACATCTTATGAAACAAGTATGATGTAGTATTTTTTGTTTCAATTTGTACTTCAAAATGGAAGCTATAACTTGAATCTAAACATAGGAATATCAGAGATTTTTGAAACTGGAAGATTAATTGGAATTTCGAAATAGCTGTATATACCACTTAAACTAGTAGTACAAATCCTTATGAACGATTTATTCACTCATTATACATGATGTTTTGAAATTCAGTACTTATCAAGATTTCAAGGACTTTTTTTTCAGGTCAAAATAGGACTTTTCTTATCAATAAATATGTGTCCGAAAAACGCTTCGACACCAATCTACAGAGCGTTAAAGTTTCATGATTTTTTTCATTTTCCATCACTATTTGTAAAAAGTCAAGGTTCGTTAGGTTTCTTATTCTTCAGGTAATGTTTGGAAAGTTGTAATTAAGATCACAAACTGAATATATAGCGTTTTTGTTTTCGTTGTGATAATAGGTTCCTCCCTTTTGTTACAAATTTTAATTTAACTTAGCAAATTAAAAGCAAATATTTTTTCTCGAGAACGGTCGCAGATGCTCAAAAATTACACGAGACAAAAAAGTTTATAAACAGAAAAAAAACTCATTTCATACTTCAAAATCTCTACCAGTGGCGCACCGCAAAAAAAATTATGGAGCGAAAAAGGGCTTGAAACTTAAAAAACATATATCCCTGTAAATTATTCTCACAATCACTCAGCATGCTATATGATGTAAACCCTGAAACTTAACCTATGTTTCAAATTTGATCTGAATAACTCGAAAACTAAAATGCTATAGAGAAATAAATTAAAAGTAAAAAACAATTTGAGAAAAAGCATTCATTGAAGCTCTAAAAAGGAGAAAATAAAATGTTCCTTTCAAATTTTAACTATCACCTTATAACCTCATGATACACTATTTATATGATCATTAAAACTTGTCGCAATGATATTAAAGTTTGTTTTTTAGTAGTTTTTTTTTACTTTCAATTTATTTTTCACTATTTAGTTATCGCTTGCTAGGTTTCTCAGTATAACGCCCATCTCGCCAAATTACACAAGTCAAAGTTGATAAATCGATGTTTCAGGCTTGAAAATCGTTTTTTTTTTTTCAACCTGCATTTTTATTCTCAGCGAATCCTTTCATTTCATAGGAAAGCACAAAAAACTTCAATAGTGCGCCATATTGGATTCAGAGTGATGTCACATTTTTCCTAATTATTCTCGGCAAGCCCTTTCATTTGATGCCAATATTGCAGAAGTGCATAAATAATAACTATTTCGCCATCTTGGATGGTCCGCCATATTGGATTTAGAATGACGTCACATTATTTTTCGAGTTACTGTCAACAAGCCCTTTTATTTGATACACATATCGTAGAAGTGCATTCAAAATAATCATTCCGCCATCTTGGATGGTCCGCCATATTGGATTTAGAATAATGTCACACACATTATCGTGCATTGTCATCCAAACTAAACGTGTATACAAAATTTCAGCTCATTCGGTTGAAGATAGTTACTTTAAAATTGATTTCAGAGATTCCATCCGAACAAACATACATTGCAAGTTAAATAATAGTATACAGGGTGGGCCACCAGTAACGCCTCGGTCAACATAGGTTACCATTTGAAATTATTTTGAAACATACAGGATGTCCCCAAAAATCACAAAACACTGAAGTTGAACTTTTTTCAATCGAACACCCTATATTTTATATCATTTCATTTTGAGATTCTCCCTGGTGAGCTGATTTCAACAATCCATCATACTTGGGGTCTAGCAGTTATGATTACTGAGATATAGGGTGTGAGAAATCGAGATTTTCCAAGTTCGAGAATTTTTTGTGTCGAAACTATTCATAATTGGTCAAAACGGCTCACATGTCCCTATCTCAACTTTTGATCAACTATCTACTGACATTTAATTGAAACAAATACAGGGTGGTGCAGAATTCAGAATCTTGATCACCCGGTATATGTCCCAATTAAATATCAGTAGATAGTTAATCAAAAGTTGAGATAGGGACATGTAAGCCGTTTTGACCAATTATGAATAGTTTCGACACAAAAAATTCTTGAACTTGGAAAGTCTCGATTTTTCACACCCTATATTTCAGTAATTATAACTGCTAGACCCCAAGTATGATGGGTCGTTGAAATCAGCTCATCAGGGAGAATCTCAAAATGAAATAATATATAGGGTGTTCGATAGAAAAAAGTTTAACTTCAGTGTTTTATGGTTTTTGGAGACACCCTGTATGTTTCGAAATAATTTTAAATGGTAGCCTATGTTGACATGCAACTTCCTAGAGAGGAAGAATTCCAAGAAGATAAGTGGTTAGCCTTCTAGAGACCGAGGCGTTACTGGTGACCCCTCCCTGTATTATGTAACGTAAACGTGTTATAAACGTAACGAGTATTTCAAGCACGAGCGCAGAGCGGAGCTACTGATTAATAAACGAGCGTCTAGAGGAGTTTATAAACACCTTACACACTATACTTTTTCTACGAACTCATAATTCCTCATAAATAATTCGAAGGGAATGGGAATTGACTACATAATACATAATATTGTGCAACTGCATGCGACCAACGAGACACGTATATGTTATATTGGTTGTAGATGTGCGTCCAGTCCATTGGATACATGCATTTCTATTGAAATGGCTTGTTTACTGACCTTTGATGTGAATAAGATTTCATCTGACGTAGTAGATAAAAACGCTTCGATTCACTGAGGTGCCAATAAATTTTTCGATTTCTCAGGTTTGTATCCATATTCTGATTGCATGATTTTGCTCACATGAATATTGTATTTTACGTTTGGTGTCATGCTTAGCATAGAATGAATTGCCCACAAAGATGAGAGCTTCATTTTTACCTAGAGTTCTTGGAAATATGCAATCATCACTTACCTACAACATTCTCTTCGATTTCACTTTCGTCTACATTTTGCATACATTAATGAAGAAATCTGATACATTGAGCAGGAACATTTTCAGATATATTTATGAACACAAAAAAATGGATATATACAGGGTGTTTCATGAGAAGACTCACATAGCCAAATGTTTAATAGGGGAAATCAAGACGAGTTGATGCATATATATGAAAACATTTTTTGACCCTCCATAACGAAGATACAGGGTATTATGTGAAATTGCTATATAACTTTGATGGTCGATATTACAGAAATGATTCGACATAATCTTCTGAAATTCGGCAGCGACGTATCTCTACTGAAACTATTCAAGATAACATATTATGAAAAGAATATACAGATTCAGAAAGATCAGACAAAATGCTATAAGAACTGCTCTTCAATTTACACGGCACACTTTGACCGGTTCAACAAAAGAATATGGTACGAAAACGTTCGAATGAATTTTCAGTTTCGATAACTCTCAACTTTTAACTGGATTCGTGTTAATTGATTTTTTGTACATTTTTATTGGATAGAAATTGACAGAAGAGATTAGTTCTGATTTTTTTATGATTTGACATGTTAGTTTTTGACCGAACTTCTAGATAGATGTGATCACTCGTGACTCTATTTTATAAATTTAGTATTAAGTGGACCCTGTTTTTATTTTATGTGAAGTGACGTTTGTTGATAGGTAAACACTGGTAATCTAAATATTCTTACACTCTAGGTGCCACTTCATATTCCAAATGCTGAACAAGACGAAAATCCAAATGCTATGCTTCGTTTAATACCAGACCCAAGAATACGTTGCAGTAAAAGCTTCACGAGGATGAACATCAGGAATTTTGAATAAATAGCAAATGCATATCCTTATATCACTTGCAGAAGTGTATCAATAACAAAAAATGGAGCTAAGTTTATGCGTGATGGCATAACTAATTTGATAAATCACCATAATATATGGGCACATGAATCCTCATGTCGTAATTTCATCAGTTGGTACCTACCTAGTACTAGCCTAGTACCTACCTATCAGTTCGGATTATCAACAAACGTCACGTCTCGTCACACAAATGAAAAACAGGACCTACTCGATATCTCACTTCAAGCGACACCCATAAAACAAAGTCAGGAATAATAATATCTATCTGGAATTTCGATAGAAAATATCGTGTATTTTTTTTTCGTCTATCTTTCTGTCAATTACTATTCAACAAAAATGTAGAAAAAATCAATTCACATGATACCAGTTGAAAGTTGACAGTTATCAGCCAGGTCGAAATTTAAAATTCATTCGGACGATTTTGTTCCATATTTCTTTATTGAACCGGTCAAAGTGTGCCGTGTAAATTGAAGAGCAGTTCTTATAGAATTTTGTCTGATCTTTCTGAATTTGGTGAAATTTTTCGAGAAAAGTGGTCACGAAGTGAACTTTTTTGACATAACAATGAAACATAAAATTTTCCCAAGTCCGGACCTGGATTTTTTTTTTTCATAATATGTTATCTTGAATAGTTTCAGTAGTGATACGTCGCTGCCAAATTTCAGCAGATTACAACGAATCGTTTCTGAAATATCGACGATCACAGTTATATAGCAATTTCACATAATACCCTTTATCTTCGTTATGGAGGGTCAAAAATTATTTTCATATATATACATCAACTCGTCTTGATTTCCCCTATTAACCATTCGGCTATGTGAGTCTTCTCATTAAACACCCTGTATATAAAGAAATACATTGAGAATTCGCATTCTCCATGTGATGAAAATATCAATCCTTTCACGGTTTATTCAACAGAAAACAACTACTTTCCTGGCTATATGCTACGACGAATATTGAATTACATCTATTGAACACACACGATGAGAATTTGAAAACAAAATCTGAAGTAGAGAATTTGCATTCTCCTTCATATGTACAGTGTGACCCACTTCAAATGGAACCACCCCTGTATCTCATGTAATCGTTACGTAAGGATCCTGAAATTTGCTGGGAGTGAGAGATATACCAAGAATGCACTCCATGACCAAGTGGGGTCATCTTCAGTGATATACACTGCTCGCCAACAGCCATGGAACCACCCCAATTTCCGTAAAATTATATTAGGAGTCAAAATAGGTTGAAAATCACTTCAGATTCGGAATCAGGACGCCCAATACACTAACCATTCATATTTTTCCTGAAAAATTTCCAGTTCTGAAAAATTAAATTTTGTCGCACTTTTCACGGAAGCACCCCCGTATCTCAAGTAATTGACTTCATCTTTGGACTTTCCCTTCCCCCTGCAAATTTCAGAATCCTACCTCAATAATTACGTGCTTCCATGAGAAATGGGTCAAAATTTAATTTTTCTGAACTGGAAATTTCCTAGGAAAACTATGGATAGTTAGTGAAGGGTGCGTCTTGATTCCGAATCCGAAGTGATTTTCAACCTATTTTGACTCCTAATATCATTTTCCGGAAATTGGGGTGGTTCCATGGCTGTTGGCGAGCAGTGTATATCACTGAAGATGACCCCACTTGGTCATAGAGTGCATTTTTGGTATATCTCTCGCTCCAGCAAATTTCAGGATCCTTACCTAACGATTACATGAGAAACAGGGGTGGTTCCATTTTAAATGGGTCACACTGTATAAAGATATGCATATAATATAATTCTGAATATTCAACAGAAAACGACTACTTTCCTGGCTATTTGCCACGTCGAACATTGAATTATATCTGCTGAATGTCCAAAAAGAGAGCATGAAAGATCAAAATCCTCTGAAGTTTAGAATTAACACCATCTCTCAAATCGAATAGAATAATATGATGTATATTATAATGTCAATCCTCAATTTCAGAGGATTTTGATTTTTCATGCTCTCTTTTTGGATATTCAAAGATATAATTCAATGTTCGAAGTGGCAAACAGCCAGGAAAGTCTTTGTTCTCTGTTGAATATTCAGAATTATATCATATGCAAATTCTCTACTTCAGAAGATTTTGTTTTCAAATTCTTATCGCGTGTTCAATAGATGTAATTCAATGTTCGTCGTGGCATATAGCCAGGAAAGTAGTTGTTTTCTGTTGAATAAACCGAGAAAGAATTAATATTTTCATCACATGGAGAATGCGAATTCTCAATGTTTTTTTTGTGTTCATAAATATATCTGAGAATATTCCTTTTCAAGACTGAAGGTGTGTTTAAAAAACTCTGTTGCCATGGTAATGTGTTTAAGAAATTGTGTTGCCATGATAACGTGTTCAATTTTTTTAATAAATCACAGAGATCATTAATCCGTGATTAATCGATCATTTAGCGTGGTACATATCCGTACGCTAAATGCCATTTTAGTGATGCGAGTAGAAAAAAGCATTTAATTAAAAAAAGAAAGAAATCTAGACATTTTAACGCTCTGTAGATCGGCAACGAAGCATTTGCGGACATATGTTTATAGGAAAAAAGTCTGATTTTGATCTGAAAAATAAGCCTCTGAAATCTCGATACTGCATTTGGAAACACCTTGTATAAGGTGGGACAATAGTGCACCAGAGTCTGATAGCTCGGGTCCTATGAATCAACGTATATTTCAATGCAGTACCCACTAAACATGTAATGTTACAAAATATTGCCACAATATATTGTGAAGCTTTCTTCCGTAAGAAGAAAATACAATATTGTATCAATTTTGCTGCTATATTAGTGTTGAATGTAACAGAAAAACCTACTGACAAATTGTTTGCAAGTTACAAAGTGACCCTTTCATTTTAGTTTCAATAGCAATATTGCATCAAACATATATTTTCATTAAAATTACATTACATTACATGGAATAACTACGAACAATATCAGTGCAACGTAACATATATGGAACTATCAGTTAATTTTCAATTACAATGTTGCATTATAACGGATACTTCAGTGAGCTTGTAAATAACATAAGCTGACTACAAACAATATAGCTACAACTTATGAGATGCAACACATATTTGATTATGAATTGTTATATAGCTGAAAAATACAAAATGCTACATTGTGTATCGATCGAGAGACGCCATTCGAAATGCCTACGTGGAGTCGCAAACTTGCATTCGACAAACACCAGCATCTCAGTCGCCGTATTTGTTGGTGTTTGGCTTCGGTAACAGGTATTTTGTTGTTGTACACGTTCAAATGGCAAATAATACCAATAAATATACTTTGGAACATGAATTGAATTTGGGAAGGGTTTGAATTGCAGTTAGAAGTTGATGGTTAGGTAAGTCATCAGTCAGAGATGAGTTTCCGATATTCTAGGTTAGAAATACATTCTACAATAGAATGAAGTTCAACTGATAGATGAACTAACAGGTAGATTCCTGATTATTTTATTTCATTATTATTTCCTTTGTTCCAGGTGCAGTGCAGTGCCTAAGCCGCAGCACCGTTATATCGAGAACATTTTTAAATTTTCTCAATTGAATTATAAATTATGAAATATTCGACACGATTATTCAATTATTGGAAAGTTGCTGCTATGTATAATTTATAACATGAAATATGTAATTTTCCTACATTTTTTATTTTATGTTGGCAGTAACCATAATAAAATATTACGATAAGATAACATTTGTTCAGTGAATATGAAATGATACTGTACTTCATACACAATGTTAAAATAACTTTGCTGGAATGATTCATTCGCGAACATCATATTCCTAATATTACTGAACGTCTGTTTCAGTAGTTGCTGCTACCTTGCAGCAAGATAGCGACAATATCTGATGTAACATTACACATTACATTGAAATACTGCTGCAATATTGTTGATATCACTTTGCTTAGTGGGTATTTTTGTCGTAAAATCAATTAAATACGAGTTGGTTTTTATAGAAATGCATAATGTATAGTGAATAACGCGTATTTTGACAAATCGTTTCGATTTTTTTTTTAAATGTCGAGCGAAAATTTTGAAAATAGGGTAATTAATTAGTCTAAAATTAGCCATTTAATCTCAATATATCAAATTGGTGAAAAATCTATGTTTTAAAAAATGGTTCTGCTGAATTCGCCCGAAGCTAGCAAAGCCACAGTTTTTTCTATGATAGAGAGGAGCAAAAAAATTGGAAATAGGATAATAAATTAGCCTAAAATAACCACTACATCTTCACTATATGAAATCATCAAAAAATATTGTTTTTCAAAAATAGCTTCACTGAGTTCGACCGAAGCTAGCAAAGCCCCCGATTTTTCTATGATAGAAGAGCAAAAAATTTGGCAATGGGGTACTAAATCAGCCTAAAATGAGCCTAAAATCAAATGAGAGTCACTTGAAGAATGAATTTTCTTTTGTCAATGTCAATTATAGTTAGTTTGAGAATGAAGGATCTAAGCTGTTTTTCAAAAATTGAAAATCCCCCTGTTTTAAAATTTGATTGAAATAGAATAATGACTAGTAAAAGTGGCGCCGTTTTTATCATTTGACATTTTTCAACTGTATAGTCAACATCATATTATGAAATTCCTTACCCTTGAAATGGGCAATTCCTGAGGCAATTGCTCCCCTCTGAATTTCATACTGAAAAAAACTAAAAAAAAACTGTATGAATTTATTTTAACCCATTACAGGTATTGTACTTCTCTTCCTTTTTTTGGCTGTGTCCATGAATGACATTTTTTGAATCCCTCATTCTTGAATGAAAAAGTTTATGTCAATAAAAAATGCTTTCTGTCCAACCCCAATAACCGTACCTATGTTAGAAAGGAGCTGAACTTATTATCACTAGCGCATAGAAGGAAAATTGCAGATGTGAAATTCCTTTATAGTCATAAATAATTTAGTTGATTAGCCTGCTATCCTCAGTAATATTTATCGTACAGCTCCTACTTGTATTATTTGGAATCATCAGTACCAAACAAATTATTTTTTGAACTCTCCAATGCATGGATGCAAAATTTTATACAACAAGCTGTCAAATTCTATTGATATTGATATTTTCTCTTACTCACTTTCCAAATTTTCGTACATTTTGAAAAAACATTTCCTTGCTTCACCAACTTGATTTTGATAAAATATGTTTTAATATGTAATGAATAAAATTATTTCACCTTTGTATCAACACACTACAATAACTACATGTTGTACCTACTCAATCGTTCATTACTTCAATAATTGATTTTTCAAATATCTGTATGATGAGATATGACATATCTATGAATTCCTGTTTGTATTCCATTTCATAAATAAATAATATTGAGTGATTTTGTTTCTCAGTATATTCATTAAAAGGCACTCAACCTTGAACAAAAACATTTCACCTGTGGTGCATTTATTTTTTGTACTGAGATGTTTGGAATATAACTACACTCAGTTCCAAAATAAGTGTCGCATTTGATATTTAAAAAAAAAACAAAAAATAGTAGGCCGATTTTTATTTATTTTTATTTGTTGGTAGGTAATGCATTTGTCTTTAAAAAAAATAAAGAGGTGAAAATTTTTTCAATGCCTCCTTGATGGTGGTGGAATAACTCGAACCATAATTTATTCTTAATTTTTTACTCACCCTGTGTGTTAATTGAGTAATGGCATAGAAAGTGCTTACACCCTATACGAAAGAGGCTTCTTTTGTGAGCATTTTGTTTTTTTATTCATTGATTCATCTCTAAAATTTTCCGAATTACAGCTTTTTTGCTGGTACCTTACACCTATCCCACAAATTAAATTTATTGAAGGATCAGAGTACTCAAAATTGATTGGGTTGTACTCTGGTAGGATCACATTGTCTTTAAAAAAACAAATGCCGTTGTCATGGCAACTAATTTGTTGTATGCCTCCAGCCTCCATATTTGACCATTTGTCATTGTGTCATTAATTAAGTGTCTTGTTTTATTGACTAAAATTACATAAAATGCCTCAAATAAATCCTGAACAAGTAGCTTGATTAGTTGCCTTAGTAAACGATAGGCGTAGTAAACGTTAAGCCGCTGGTGCAGTGGGAGTTCATGAAGCAACTGCTCGTAGAGCAATCCGCAAGTACGAACAAACAGGAAGCACCGCTCAGAGGGTCGGTTCTGGTCGCCCCCGAAAAACTTCTCCAAGAGATGATCGCTTCTTGAGATTGCGGATTTTACGGAATCGATCAAATACTGCGGTAAATGTTCAGCAAGATCTTCGCCAAATTCGTGATGTTGCAGCACAGTAGAGAGCTTACAGAGGCAGTAGGGTCACTTGGCGTCGGGACCTTTGATCTTCGTGGCAGACGTTTGATTTTTTTTTCCCAGTGCGCATCGACTGCGCGTCGACAGAACTTGTTGTTCTGTGGCCGAACGTCAACTGAAGCGTAATATACGAGGCGCAATCTTAGTCCACAAACATACGAGGATGTTTTTTTATTTTATTTCCCACGAGAAAACAATCATGAAAAAATATTGAAAAGTGCGAACAGTTGCTACGGTCTTTTAACGAACATGATTTATAAATTCATTATGGTTGCCAATGCAATTTTCGAGCTGAAGAATACAAATTCGCTTGATGTTTATAATCTGAATAGTAAAATAATAAAAGAAACAGCTATGTACTTGATTGAACCTTTAACTACACTTTTCAACGCCTGCATTGGGGAAGGTCGATTTCCTGATGCTCTCAAAATATCCAGAGTTCTTCCCATTTACAAAAAAGGTGATGTCACAAATATTGAAAACTTCCGCCCAATTTCGATAGTTCCACTTTTCGGTAAAATATTCGAGATTATTTTAAAAAATCGTCTGTATAATTATTTCCATAGAAACAACTTGTTGAACCCAAATCAATTCGGATTTAGGAAGTCGACATCAACAGTGCATGCTCTGAGGAAGGTAGTTGATGATATCATTGAGGGTTTCGAAAAGGGTCATCATACTGCAGCTGCTCTGTGTGACCTGACCAAAGCTTTCGATTGTGTGTCCCATTCCATTCTCATCAGAAAACTCGAGGAGTATGGTATTAGAGGAGTACCCCTCTCCCTTTTTTCATCCTATTTAACAAATAGACAACAATGTGTTGTAATAGACTCAAATAACGTATCTGATTTTGAATTAATAGCATGTGGGGTTCCACAAGGCTCTGTACTAGGCCCTCTCCTATTCATTATCTATGTAAATGACCTATTTTCATATATGTGCCCTTATGGATGTATTGCATTTGCGGACGATACAACTCTCACCAGCTCCAGTGAAAATACAATTGGTTCGTTAGCAAATATAAATCTGGCTCAAGCTAAAGCGGAAACTTGGTTTAAAAGTAATAATCTTAAATTGAATAAAAGTAAAACACAACATATATTATTTTCTATGAACAACTCAACAGCATTTGGTGATACCGTCAAACTGTTAGGTGTTACACTGGACGACAGATTAAACTGGTCAGGTCACACAGAGCAGCTGTGTACAAATATTTCAAAATACTTATTTTTACTCCGTAAACTGAAGACTATCATTAGTTTGCAGGTTCTATTATCAGCTTATTATGCTTTCTTCCATTCACGAATCTCATATGGTATATTACTGTGGGGAAATAGCGTGAAAGCTAACGAAGTTTTCTTGTTACAAAAAAAAGCAGTGAGGATAATCTGTGGGTCAGGGTTTACCGATTCCTGTAGACCACTTTTCCTGGAACTCAGTATCATGACTTTACCATCCATATATATCTATCAATCTATTTTAGAAATACATAAAAACAAGAATAATCATGAAAAGAATGCTGATTTCCATACTTACAACACTAGAGGCTCTCAATTGATAAGACCATCTAAATTCAGATTACAAAAATCAAGTAGAAACTCTCTCAATGTAAATCTTTACAATATACTACCCACTTACGTCAAAGCTCTGAGTGTCAAAAGTTTCAAAAAACACATGCACTCATATTTGACCTCCAATGTATTTTATACTACTGGAGAATATATAGCGGCCCTAACATCCACAACAAAATAAATAACCATGGGGTATATTATTCCTGGTGCATTATCTTTTATAAATTACTTTTTACACTACATTTTACTCAGTTTTTATCATTGATTATACATCATATTGTTCTCGTATGTTTGTATGCACACTTTTTTTTTAGTTTTTAATTTTTAACTTCATCTGTAAATCTCTAGTCTTAGCCACTAGTTTTTGTAATATTCATAACTTATGTATATGTGACGTATCTTATTTGTATTCTTATGAATGCACCTAAAAGACAAATAAAATATCTATCTATCTATCTATCTATCTATCTATGAGGTTAATGAAACACCACAGTTCTATGAAAACTTTATTATGACTATCGAAAAAGAACATATTATAATGTTTATAGATGGAACAAACCATATAAACTGAATAAAAGTACAAATTCTACATATTTTTGAGAATAATCAATTTTGGCTTCATTTTGTTAGTTGAAATTGGTTTCAATTCCCTGTTTGCAAATTTTATAGTATAATATATCCTAACACGTCTTCGTCTGTCGAACTGCCAGCTGTACTTTGCATTATTTGATGTTCACGTTCATCTTCGACAAAGTTTTCAACGATCATTTCAGTTTGTACCTCGATGTGAACATTGCTTGTATGTTGACCTTCATCATCATCACGTTGAATAGGTTGATCAGCTGTTATAAAAAAACAACATATTATTCACAAAGTACATATAGATAAATACTGTCTGTAGGTTAATCGAGGAGGTAGTATATTCATTTTTCTAGATTATTAGGGATTTCGGTGATACTTGGAAGTGTCACACGAACCAGACAATTCACAAGAAAAATAATTTTGCGATTTTTATGTTAAAAACGGGAGCAGATTCGTTCCTGAAACGTCCAAAGCTAAGTGAAAATTCGATATTTATTCAATATATATATATATATATTTTTCCTCTCCAAACTTTCTTCAAGGCAGAGTTTCACTGAAAAATTGTTATATTTTCCTTTTAGGTTTTTTAGCGTTTTTTTTTTAGCGTAGTGACATTTTTGGGAAAATCATCTGATTTGTCCTACTACACGTATATTGAAATGATACCCATATTTTTATTCTAGAGAAACGAGAGAAAATTCCAAATAATCTAGAAAAATACCTATAGGTAGATAACTTCTAGGAAACTAACCATTCAAGGTAATCGTAGAAAAAGAATCATTTTTCAGCCGATTTTTCTGCAAACTTGAAAATTGTTTGTCCTCAAAATGTAGACTGCATAGCCTCAGTTTGCTGAAACATTCAGCCGAAGAAAACTTGCTGTACTGATGATCTTCAACAAACTTGCAGTACTCTTTCCATTTGGCACACCTTGAACACAAAAAAATGTCTCATTGCATCATCAGTTATTCAACCAATTACATATACACAATTAATCAGGTTTTATTATTTACTCATGTCTAATAGATGAGCAATTCTTAAGGAAAAATCTGATGGCAGTAAAACAAATAAATAAAAAATTTCGCAGTTATCTGTTGCGGCCATAGAAAAAGTATAGTGTACAACTCGTACGGAATGCTGCATGAATTGACTATCATTCCGTTCTCGTTAAACAATTACACTATTACACTTAGTTTACTGTCATTATCATTATATATTATCAACCATAGACATTACCTATTCAGAAAACGAGGCAGCAAAACAAACATGACGGAATTTCAAAATCAGATGCTTACCTTTCTTCCTCTTTGGGGAATCGAAATAAACTTATTCCAGGATCTCCACTAACACTTTCGCAACAGGGAGCATGACAATGGTATGACATAGTTGAAATAAACAATAATTGCACTAATCACAGATCAAACTAATACTGCACCAATACAATTCCAACAACAATAGAACGAAATTCACAACTGCAATAACTTTATCACTCCTTCAATATTCACTCAATACTAATGCAATTCTATATCGTGTATTCCTTTTATTCAAAATCAGGTACCTACAATATAATCGACAATGGATCAATGGATTACCAGAAACAGGCCATTTGAATCAAATTATGATATGATCATTGAAAATAGGTAACTAGGTATAACCATAACGAAAACCCCAAATGGATTATTGGGTTTTGAAAAACAGGTAAATTCATGTTGAATGCTTATTTCCATATTAATTTTTCAAGTTCAGTATCTTTATTATTATTTGATATTATATATGATCAATTTGTGATTACAAACACAGAATATCTATTTGATTAGGAGCGATTAGGACTTTCTTAGGATTCATGCATGAATCAATGTTTCATTTCTTAAGATCACGATTCACGACTCACGATATTTTTGGGACACAATGTAAACATGGTGCTGAGCCTCTCTGTACATTCGTCTGGCTCGACTGAGCTACTGCGCATCGACCGCGAGTTTCAATGCAGAAGTGGGGACGCTTGCCAAATTTCTGTGGAAGTGAACCTACTGCCTCTGTACTCTACTGTGGTTGCAGTAAGTAAGCAGACGGTATGTAGACGTCTAAAAGAAGTTAATTCAAAAGCTTGGAGACCTGCAAAAGGTCCCAAATTATTGCCCGAACATCGTGCTGCTAGAAGAAATTTTGCTGAAAACTATGGGCAGTGGAATATTCCTGAATGGTCGAATGTCTTGTTTACGGATGAGTCAAGGTTTTGCCTTGACATGGTGGATGGAAGAAAAAGAGTGTGGAGAAGAACTGGTGAACGGTTTGATCAAAATTTAATAACAGAAAGTTTTAATGGTGGGTCTGTTATGGTGTGGGGAGGGATTTCAATGAATGGAAAGAAAATTTACATTGACATTTTAGAGCAGTATGTCTTACCTTATGCTGAGTTAGTGGGCAATAATAATTGATGCAGGATAATGCCCGACCACACACCGCAGCAATAGTGCGGAGCTTCTTAGAAGCTACTGGTATTACCTATTACAATGGCCTGCGAGAAGCCCCGATATGAATCCTATGGAACATTTGTGGGATGAATTAGGGAGAAGGTACGTTCTCGCGAGAGGTCTCCGGAAAGTCTCGCAGAAATGGCAGATGCATTAGTGGAAGAATGGGATCGTATACCAATGGAAACAATAAGCAACTTAATTTCCATTATGCCTCGTAGATTAGAAGTTCTTAGAGTTGCTAGAGGAGGCAATACATGGTATTAAGCAGTCATCCCAATTTATAATTTTGTGTTTAATAAAAATATTTTTTTAAATCATTGGTATCAGTTTATTTAATTAAAAAATTGTTTCACGATAAATTCAGAAAGTTAGTAATCTGCAAGGATTCAGCAAAAAAAGCTGTAATTCGGAAAATTTTAGAGATAAATCAATGAATAAAAAAACAAAATGCTGGCAAATAAAGCCTCTTTCATATGGGGTGCAAGCACTTTCTATGCCATTACTCAATTAACACACAGGGTGAGTCAAAAATCAAGAATATATCATGGTTCGAGTTATTCCACCATCATCAAGGAGGCTCTGAACAAATTTTCACCTCTCAATTTTTTTTCTAAAGACAAATGCATTACCTACCAACAAATAAAAAAAATCAGCCTAATATTTTTTGTTTTCTTTTTAAGAAGATAGGTCAAATATCAAGTGCATCACTTTTTTTGGAACTGAGTGTATTATAAAGAGTTATACCAAAATTGACCTTCTTCTGGAGGAAGAATCTTGGAACTGTGGAGAATTGGGGGAAATTGTTGGAATTTGAAGGGAATTATGGGAATTCAAGAGGAATTATGAGAATTTCAGACTTTTAATATTTATAGGGATTGAGGAAATTTATAGGGAATTGATCTTGGAATTGATTTAATATCATCATTGTCATTCAATGCCTATTAGGATGTTCCATATACCAAACTCATAATAGGATTGGGGAATGAATTTCTACAGTATATATGGCATCACTGAATGAAATGCAGAATGTGCATCTGCTTTGGAGTTCTTCAAAAAATTGGTACCAGAAATTACAAAAAGCAAAATCTGTGTTGTCTATGATATTATTAGTGCACTCTCATGGTAGCTTACATGTTTCTCTGGTCTCCATCCACCTAATGGAGGTTCTGGAGGAATTGGAGCACCTTCTCTCAAGAAATCACAATTTGTTACAGGAACCTAAAAAATGTAATCCCAAAATAATCATTGAACTTGATAAAATAGTACTGCTTATTGAAAATAGTTCTTACATTTGGCAGAAAATCTGATATAATTGAACCAGTTTCTTGTGCTCTTGACATGGTTGATTTGACCATGTTAGTATAAGGTAGATCCAATTCTTTCAATCTCTTCCCAGTATATTCAGCTTGAGTTCTTCCTGAGAGCAAGAATTTAAAGATGACATTTGAAATTATATGTAGTCAATGTGATAAACAGGTTTTTATGAAGAACATTGAATAAAATTGATCCAAGAATAGATCTTTGTTGTATATTTAGATGTTTTTAACTACCTAACTTTGTTAAAACCCTTTCTTCATCTGTTGATCCATTCAAATTATATTGTCCATGCCGGATGAGTATGATATGTCTGCAGGCTTTTGGCTTCAGTAATTCCACTTCTTCATTCAGGCGGTTCTCATCACTTGCTGTTAGTTTTCCATTTGGTCGTTTTGTAAACTGGGGAGACCGACTGAAAAATGAAATAATTGATGGATATGTAAATATAATTGATATATGGAGGCTGTGTACATACTGATCCCAATTATCATCCCATGTGGCAAAAGTTGATGGTACATAATTTGTTGTCCATGAAGCATAAACTTTAGCTTTGGGACTGTTCAAATAATAGAGAGTAGCAACACCAGATACTGCACCCAAGCCAAGAAAAAGTCTTTTAGCTTTGCTCAGAGACATCTAAAAAAAATATGGAGAATGTAGAAATCCTTTCTTTCTGTGTAATACCTTCAATCTTCGAAATGATAAGACAATTTTGGATGGATCATGGATCAGAAGTACTAGTACAGAGAGGAATACTATTCTATTCTATTCTATTCTATTCTATTCTACCTATATCTACAAAATAAGCATCAGTTCTACCAACCTTGCATTGCACCAAGGTCATTGCACAATTATAACATCTGTCAGTTTTGAAATAGTCGCAGTTTTTTCCAAGGCTGTTTTTTCCTAAGGTTTTTTCGACTTTAGTCTTAGTGCAGCTTCAGTGAACTGTCCATACTGTCACTGTCACTATTTCAGAGGGGAAAAGGAAATAAAGGAATGTCACATTTATTTCAGTTGTTTTCTGAACATTAGTGAACATTGTCTTGAATAAATTAATAATATCATTTTCAATATCAAAAAATGCTTGTTACTTGAATAATTGTTGCAGATAAACGAGAAACTTTTCGTGATGATAATATATAATGATGTCACTGTCACAGTATTTATTACTTTGATTTTGATTCGATTTGTGATATTGTGATAAAATTGTTGAAATGGCATCAAATGAGCATATAGCCTTATCAAATTTAATAAAAAAGATTCATAAAGATTTACGAACAGAATCTAAAATTTTGGGTGCTGATGAAGCTTGGGAAAATCACTGCATCAACAGAACTAATCTGGAAAAATATGCTTTTGCAATGAAGACTCTTGCCACAAAATTCTGGGAAAATTCCAATGAGGATTCAAGGATTTTGTGGACTCTCAATACCTGTATGACTTACATAAATGAGGAAATTTCGAAATTTCGGGAAAAAGAAATCGAAATTGCTGAAAAAATTAATGTTGAAGCATGTCAAAGTTCATGGAAACCAAATGGAGAAAAATGGAAATTACTAGATGTTGGTAGCTGCTATAATCCTTTCAAACAGTTTGGTTGTTTTGATGTTACAGCAGTTGACATAGCTCCAGGAGCAGAAGATGTTTTTGAGTGTGACTTTTTGAAAGTTGATGTAATAAATAACATGACTCCTTTTGAAGGTAACAAAATTACAGGCCTCTTACAAAAGTCTTTTGATTTCATCATATTCAGTTTATTATTAGAATACCTTCCATCTCCAGAACAGAGAAAAGTTTGTTGTGAAAAAGCTTATGAGTTATTAAGGAGTGAAGGTCTCTTGATAATAATAACACCTGATTCAAACCATGTGGGACACAATGCAAAACTGGTCAAATCTTGGCAGTTTGTTTTAGCTAAAATGGGATTTTCCAGGATCAAATATGAAAAGTTGAAACATGTTCATTGTATGGCTTTTCGTAAAGCATTGAACAGTAAAATCACAATAAGATGGGCAGACCTGCATAAAGATAAACAGTTTTATGACAACATTCACATTCCACAAGATTTCAACACAAGAAATTCTTTGAATGATGAAAAAATTAACCCTGAAATTCATCCAATAAATGAATCCAACTTTAGTCAGGAACTTCCTTTTAATGATGACCCCTAATGATTTTTCTTGATTTAAATAGGTACTAAAAATAATATGGAAGGCAACTCAAAGTGGAAAACAAAAATGTTTAATTGAAAATTCTATCAAGGAACCAATATACTTGAAAATATTGCAGTGTAGCAAGGACATTCTTGTGTCATTGAATATGATCATGTGATCATAACTTATGTTTCAGTTCATGTATTGAATGCTTTCAAAATAAAATCAGAGTGTCAAAGGCTACATAAACAATAAAAAAATAATCATTTTGTTAGACTTCAATTGTTATATGCTAGAAACTAGAAATATAACTGCCATTATAGGCCAATCAAATAATTATATTTTGAGGAATTAATTTCCAGCAAGCTGGAAATCATTTAATTACCTTCATTCGGTCCCAAATGCGTGTAATCTAAGTTTGCACCATTCCAGGAGTTGAGCTTAACTTTTGATAGCCAAAAAACCGCCAAATTTTTGCACTTTTTTTATTTTTTTGCTTATAGCTGCAAAATGGTTCATCGGTCGAAAAATGTCATTCTATTCAATAATATAGAAGGCAAAATTCTGCGTCGAATGACATCTGGAAACATCAAATTCCGTTTAGTAGTATAGCCGAAATCGAATGTTAAAAAAGAAGAAAATTTCGTAGTTCGGTGCAAGCTTACATTTTGCGGCTTTCCAAGACGACATATCGTGAAAACAGATACTCCTATTGAAAAAAACCATAAAATAAAAGTTGTAGAGAATAAAATTTTACGTTATATAGATAGATGTCCAAATGTTTAAGTTTTCTTGATTTGTCCAATTATCCGGATATCTGAATGCCCGGTTCAGGTTCGGTCCCAAATTTTGCATCAATTTATAATTATTTTTCATCTAGTGCGCGAAATGCTACTTTGGTGATCGAGAGCTGATTTTTTTAACGAGGCGCAGCCAAGTTAAAAAATAGTCGAAATCACCAAAGTATTTCGCGCACGAGTTGCACCGAACTACGAAATTTTCTTTTTTTTAACATTCGATTTCGGCTATACCTCTGAACGGAATTTGATGTTTTCAGATGTCATTCGACGCAGAATTTTGTCCTCTGTATTATTGAATGGAATAACATTTTCCGTCCGACGCACCGTTTTGCAGCTATAAGCAAAAAAATAAAAAAAGTGCAAAAATGTGGCGGTTTTTTGGCTATCAAAAGTTAAGCTCACCACCTGACATGGTGCAAACTCAGATTACACGCATTTAGGACCAAATAGAGGTATTAAAACGATTTCCAGTTTGCTGGAAATTAATTCCTCAAAACGGTTTTTTTCGATTTAATTTTATTAGCCTATTAAGAAAATGAGTATAATTATAATTAAAACAATATGAAAATGTATGTAAATGATATATGTAAATTGTATTTGATGAATATTTGCCCCTGGCATTCATGTCTTTTTCTAGTTCAAAAGTAGTTTTGGCTACATATACAACAGCCAATTCATAACCTGAAAAGATAAAATGATTTAAACAACATATTTACCTTCTTTTAAAAATGAATATGAGAATAAAATATTGAGTCAAACTAATCATGGTTATTTGAATTTTATTTTTGTGTAACTGTTGGAGTTGGCCTGCTATTAGTTAGATTTTTCACATTGTCATACTTATTTCCAGAGCTATTGTAAACTGTACATATAAATAATATTGCTACAAATACGAACAACATTTTTTCCATTTTCATATCATTTTGTTCCTGCTGTCTTGACATTTTGTATGTCTGTGCTCTCCTTCTATTAATCATCTGCTGTTGAAAGGTGGAACCATAATGGTGTTTTGACCATTCATCAAAGTCATAAATAGGTGTCCTACCAGTTGGAGGTGGAGGTCTAGATCGTGTTTCCCGTGATTTATGGAATCTGTCCACTATATCTGTATCAGTAGTAGTAGTAGCACCAGTTCTAAAATAGAGACCTGAAAGAAGCAACATTGATGTTTAATGGTATTATGCATGTATTCAGCATAATACCCTTATCATATAATTTCCTAGTTTTTACATTCCCTAACACTTCATATGCCTCTGTGATATCTCTGAATTTTTCAGCTGATACTTCATCACCTTGATTTTTGTCAGGATGATACACCATGGATAATTTGTAATATGCTGATTTTACCTCTCCTTGTGTTGATGTGGAAGATATGCCAAGGGAATCATAATGATTCTTTGATTTATAAATGGACATGAAACGAATTCGATCTCTGATCAATCTGACATAGGAGTAATTAAAATTCATGTTGAGGTTTTCTGAACTTTGAGAAATTGACACTTCAATAAGTACATTGTAGTGGTTACTTATTATATCATAGATCAGATATCCAGAATGTTTTCCCAGCTAAGATCCAAATATTCATAAATTTATTTGCTGCAAGCTGAGCTGGTGGTCACTGTTTTTATTTGATAACAAAAAATAAATAATTTATATTTGCATAATTGTTACGTCATTACAAAAGTTGAATTTGACGTGAGTTGACTCGCAGACTCGGTTCCGTTGGTGAGACTGCGTGTCAACAAGGATGTGTCAACTCAACACAAAAATCATTGCGTTGCCAAGAAAGCAGTAATGTCCACGATTACTTGAAAAAGCCAACATGCATTTTCTTCCAGGTTATTTTACTTAAATATGTGAAGAACTTTGTTAGAAACGGATAATATTCCCGAAATACCATGAACAATGATAATTCCATTTTCTTGTTGAATGTTTTGAGTATCAAATTTGAAATTCGTCTCCTCAAATGTCGCTTTTGTCAGAAGTTCATGTGAACCACAGTAAACAGAGCTCTCGTTTTATTCAAGGTTTCCGCAGTTTATTAATACGTATATGTCCGTGATAGGCAAAGCTGTCATGTGAACGCGCCATATTAAAAATCTGAGTTCCGAAATATAAAATCAAAAATATTCGTAAACCTGGTGGTGCACTCGTTTTGCACCAGTTTTGCACCCGCACCACGTTAGTTCTCTCCAAAATGTGTACTGGTGCATTCTCAATGGAATACGAAATAATATGATAAGATGTTATTGTTGGAGTTCAAATCGGATAAATTTGTTTGTCATTGTTTATAACTTGTCCGTATCCTGAAATTATTTCTAGACTTCAATTAAAAACGGAGTAGATGTTTCATATGGAAATGATTCTGAGCAGTTTTTTTTCAATGAGAACCTCTTCATATCATTGAAGTTTAGTGCAAAACACTCAACAAAATTTTGAATTCTGGTCAGTAGTCTCCTTTATTTTCTTGAAACCTCCAAATTTTCATCACTACTCGATGATGATGATTAGATTGCCACTTGATTTTGGTTTTCAAACTATGCATATTCAATGTTGCCGCCATTTTCAAAACTGCACCTATTTCGCACGACCTATTAGAGCTCGTGCGAGAATTGTTGCACTGAGCTCTAAACTATGTGAACAGTTTCTAATGGAATTCAAAAACCGATATCAGTTTTACCAATGGAATACAAAATATGCACTTAGTGCGACCCAGTTTTACCAATGGAATTCGCTATTAGATCATACAGGAAATGATCTAAGTTTGGAAATCGTTTTCAGGGTTTTCGGCTATATTCCGAATTCAACTGACAGTACTGGATCTGCTGATTTTTCATTCGGAAATCCAAAAATAAATTCACTGAAAATGACAAATACTTGTGAGCAGCTGTAGGTATGGGTTGCGTGCAAGAACTGTCAGATGACCGACACTGGAGGCAAAATATTGAAACACAAACGTCACTTTGCTTATTTGTTTACAAGTGATTGAAATAGTTTTTCACAATTATTTTGGCATACGAATCGTATTTTTCCGCTATTCATCAATTCGCTCATGCCATCATATTATGCTGTTGTGAAATGCACAAAAACTGCAGCGGAAGACGAAGTAATCCGGTTGGTACAATATGATTCAAAAGTAAGTACCTACTATAGTCACTCACATATAGTTTTCATTTTTGAAATTTGGTAATTTCTCTGATTTCTCATCGGAATTCTTTCTGCGATAGAAGCTAATAGAAATACATCTGAAATTTCTAAAATAATGCCAGAAAATTGGATTCATGCAATCAATCGGGAGGACTGGTCTGACATGCTGACGATCGTGTGTGTTGTCACATTGCAGAAGTGACAGAAGGCAGAAGGAATTTGAATAAGGAATGACAACATTTCATAATGATAACTATGTGAGATTACTATTTACCTGAAAAATCATATTCTTTAGTCTCTTGCTGCATTTTTTGTGCATTGTACAACAGCACAATGCGAAGGCATGCTTGAATCAATGAATAGCGCAAAAAACACGATTCGCATGCCAAAATTTTGTGAAAAACTATTTCAATCCTTTGATTCCTCTGTAACCAAATAAAAAAGTGAGGTTGTGTTTCAATAATTTACAGAAGAATGAGGTTGTGTTTCAATATTTTGCCTCCTGGTCGGTCATCGTGCACGCGACTTATATGGTGAGCAGACGTACTATTCGTTTCAAATATTTCGGTTCTCAACATTCTTCTGAAATTGTCGACGATCGAAAGGTATATAGCGTGGCTTCAGTGAACTGTCATTATTTTAGAGGGCGAGGAATATCACATTTTTTTCCGTTGTTTTTTAAACCGTTAATGAACTCTTAATAACATAATTGACGATGACAAGTTTATAATTCTTCCAAGTAAGACAGGTTGCAAATCTTCATTCCCAGATAAAATTGATTCTCTCGACCTCGGAGAACTCTCTTCAATCTTCAACTCTAGTATTATGATTTTGAAATTATTCGGAAACCCAATATATAAATTTGACCTCTATCATTGGCTAGGTCATGAAGATTGTGGTTGTATCTGCAAACGTCATTCTGATTTCTGATCCCACCACCTTCATTACGAGAATGGGACAAATAAAACGCAACTATTGTTGTGATTGTTGATCAATGAACTGAATGTAAAGCTTTGTTTTCATGACGTTATGCGTCGTGCGTCTTGCGTTGCCTCGTTCTGATTGGCTATTTTGACTGACGCATTATTTAGTAAGAATGAAGTCAAAAATATTCAACTTTCTTTACGTCGAATGCGAGAAATGTGGGATAGAGAACCTCTACTCTTGTAGGCTATGTTTTATGTTTTCCCAATCACCCAAAACAGGAATAAGAGCACAGATTCAAGAAAATTTGAATTCAATGAAATTTGAACTATTCACAGTGTACTTACTTGGGTTTTTAATGGTTTATTGAAATATAGAAGAGTAAGTGACTACTATAGAATACCATTGTACCTGAAGAAATTGAAATAGCATTCAGAGTCCTGGTCAGCAAGCTCTCTAATCGAGGTTTGAAATGCTCCTAATCTTTTTCTATTTTGGAATATAGGTCTCACCAAAAATTGTTTTTTTCCGGTAGGCAAGTTTTTTCTTCACAAATACAGTAAAATTAGTAACTTTCTCCTCGCCAATTTTGTTCATCCGTTTCATATATATATAAAAAAATGAATATTTTAACACTGCAGGTGTCAAATTATTATTATTTCTGGCAATAACTATTGAAAACCTATAATAAATTTTGAATATTTGATTCGAAAAGGATTCAAATTCAACCTGTCAAAATCTGGAAGCGGACGCATGAATGAAAATTATAACAAATTTCATGGAATTTGCGTCATTTGAAATAGCCAATCAGAACATGGCAACGCAAGACGCACGACGCAAAACGTTGTCATGAAAACAAAGCTTGTATTAAGTTCATTGTTGATTGACCTCGACTGTATGATTGACTGAAATGAGGATGACAGACAAGAATGACAAGATATAATTTTGTTTATGTAGTTTCATTGGAACTAGTTCATATTTCAATCTAAAATATTTTGAACAATAGTTGTAGTTGGAGATGTCGATAGAAATACTCCAATCCGATTGTAAAAGAGCAGTATCACAATTAACTTCGCTGACTAATGACGAGCTGGATGCTATTATCAATGATGATGAAAAAATTGAGGAACTATTAACCAACCTGGACCAAGTAAGTACTGGGAGCACAAACATTGAAATATTCTTCAGCGATAAAAAAAAGCTTGTGCTGTACCTACTTCTATAATGTATCCTTTCAGTCATACCTAAAGGAAATAGAAATTGAAAAAGAAAACATGCTGGTGAGTAATAATTCTATGGCTGAATACAATTCATCAAAAGAACCAGAGTTAGTTGAGGGTCGCGAAAAAATCCTGGAGTTATCTGCAATGGGAGAACAGCTGTCCAAAAATGTTGAAGCAAAAGTTAAAGAATTAAGTGAGTTGACATTTTCCAATATTTTCTCAATTTCAGTTCTTCCTCAATTTTTATTCAATTTTCATATGCTTTTATTTTGTATATCTTATTGGTCTCATTCAATCACACCAATTTTTCATTATTCTCTGACAAGTGTATGGATATTTCCTTTGTGGTTAATTATCCCTAATTCTTTTAATTTCCTCTTCTCCAGCCTTCTGATTCACTATACCTCTGACTTTCTTTTCTATTTTCTCCTCTGATACTAATTCACATTCACTTGATTACATTCCTAATTTTCTATAATTTTATAGACTTTTCCGATTTTCTAAAGTCCCTTTGAACTGCATATCCAAATAGACATCTTAACATGATGTTAATTTTTTTCTCACTTGGTGTGCCTTATTTGCCGAGTTATTTGCTAGTCATTATCTGATGTGGTGATGTTAAAACTGGATGAAAACATTCCTAACTCCTGGAATATATTGAAAGTTTTTCCCCAATTTTAATGTCATCTGAATCAATATTATCATCAAACTCTTCAATTTTAAGCTTAAATTTGAACTTTTTTTGTGTTTTATTTTCATTTCTGAGGAACACTGTATACTACCAAACTGTTGTTGTACATTATATTTGTAAGAAATAATAAATTGAATGCAATTAATGAAAATATCTACTGCAATGAGGGCCAACATGTTCAGTCTCACCAGTTGTTGCTATTAAAACATGAGGTCAATGTCAAAGTCGAAAATTCCCAAATTTTGCTGTTTAGCCCTAAAGGCTGTTGTCTGTTTCAATGAAAATATTTAAAAAAATGTGGTAGAATATTCAAACAAATAAAAATCCTCAAGTTATGGAAATACTTCAACAGACTTACATTTTTTCACTCTCAATGTGGAACTTTGAGACCAATTCTTACAATAATGGATAAGAAGATTTTGTAGGAAGTGACCAAATGACACAAAAAGAAGTATACTCACCAGTTCTACCAACTCTGACTTCACATTTCAGTGGTGCGATTTGGTGGACAATTGATAAGCCCTCATTTTGAAAACTGACAAAAGTGTAACCATAGAGTGTACCTATAGACTGGCCATTCAAGACAGATTTGGTGCAGCTTTTTTTCCAATGAATGCATTTTTCATGTCATTATTTTCACAGGTTTCCAACATGTCCTAGACAATTAGGCAATCCAATTACCTGTCTAACTATGCACTCTGGTTGGCACAAAATGAAATTATTTATTTGTGATAATAGTAATTCATGTAAAAAGTCCGGAAAAAAACTGTGTTTGGACGTGTTGTATTCACGCCCCACCTCTAGTTTAGTAAAGTTATCTAGTATCTATAGTTGAAATTAATTTTCTTTCCATGCAAAATCATATTATTACAAAATTTCTTATATTGATATCTCGGCGATTGTTTATTGAAAATATGAATATCCTTGTATCTCAATTCTCGGATATTCCGCGAAATAGAGTCAAATTCTGCGCAGTGGCCGAACGTGTGCGTTTCGGCCGAAAAAGAGTAGTACCTCTCCACGCTCGGACAAGGTACCGGTGTGTCGCGTAAAATATAAAACTGCAATATACCTACTAAATCAAATAACCCTCTCAATGGATATTTAGTGTGTGAGATCCTCCCAGAAATATAACCCACTTCCCAGAAAGCAGGAGATTGCTGGTTGCAACCCCGAACAGTTGGGACATTGTCGATCTAAATGAAAACCTAGTAGGCGACCTACTAACTACCTAACTAGGTTGTCATCTAGAACGACAATGGCTGGGAAAACCTACACAACTTGGGAAATAACGAAAATCATGGTAGGCCATTTCTCGCACTGTAATTTGACTCTTTGTTTTGTTTATCATACCAATCCCAAATTCGATGTTCTTCAACTTGTGTACACTATTTTTTCCGAGATTTTTTCGGCAACCATGTAGAATAACAAATCAATGAGACACATTTCCATATTATATTCTTTGTAGAATATAATTTCCTCTCAATTAGTTCTCATTTGAATCAAATACTGAAATTTGAACAGAATACCTATACCTACTAACTGTTACATTGGAAATTTCATATGGACATTTTCAAACTCACTATCGCATCTGCTTATGATAGTTTATTGCTATAATTGCAACCAAACTCTCAAAAATCAAAATGTCAACTAATTCCATGTCGAATAGCTATCAGCCGATATTTCGCTGCTATGGTAATTATCATCTGCCTAGTCCGGGAAGTACGTACTTTGATTAGTAAATGCCTGCCAATTGGTTTTTGTTGAAATTTGAAATGATACCGCGGCAAGAATTTGCATACGTTGCCCACCTGTAGGAAGTCCCAAAATTTCCAACTGAACATGTGACAAAAGTGGGGGTATTGTTGAAACAATAATCAAATGTATGCCCTTTCACAGACTTATTTTTGGTGTCATTTGTATAAATCGGCGTTCACAACCAAACTTTTTACGTTTCGTATTCTGATTGGTGAAGCAAAATCTGTAATTGAAATGACGCAAAAAGCTGAAAATATTCAGCTTTTTGCGTTGCAAGAAGCCATCGTCTGTGAAAATAGTAAAAATATACGAATAATATGAAACATTCTGTGATAATATGGAAGTTATGATGTTTTCATGATTTTTTCGTGAATCCACAGAATAATAGATAGGTATACTGTTCAATTCATTATTTTTTTTGTTGAAGATTGATTTTTCTCTTCAAGTATTGAATAAGGATCAACTTATCACCGCGGCGCCAGTTCTATCAATTCAATATTATTAATTATCTGATCAATATATTATTGTTATGATTATTTACTTCATTTCAGGATGAAAAACAAATAACAAAACCAAGGCAACTGAGCCATAAAAAGTCACGATTTTTTGTTATTGTGAATGACATTTGCTCACGTTTAATTTCAGATTCTGCTTCACCAATCAGAATACGAAACGTAAAAAGTTTGGTTATGAACCCCGCTTAAGGATAAACTACTTCGGGTCTATTCCTTTGTGTTGCTGGACTTACTAGAGTTAATTTTTTCCCATAGTTCTCTCTGTTCATGGCAGAATGTAAACATTGTAATGAAAAAATGCAGTTTAGCATTTTTTAAACATGCACTTTTTTGTAATCACAGTAATAAAATTAGCTGAAATATTCAGGTGAACCACTTCATTTGTCATGCGGTTTATATCATTGTCACTAAGGATTTTAACAGACATAGGAAACACAGAAAGACAATGCTTACACGAATTTCCATCATATTTCAGAGGAAAAAGGAGGGGACATGTCTTTAGAAACAGCACTTGCCCTGCTCCAAACAGCCGCCAGCGAAATGGAGGAAGAATCCGATAAGATGGCCAAAAGATATTTGGAAAGCGAAATCGAGTTAGACGATTACCTAGACAATTTCCTAGAAAAAAGGAAACTCATGCACCTTCGACTAGTGAAAGCAGAAAAACTATCGAAACTGTTGCAGAGGAATCCATCGCTCAGTAATGTTCCGAACTATATAAACGCCCCGCCGGTAAATATCAACAGCAATTTTTTTCCGGGAATCCCAGGCAACGTGCCAAGTTCATTACCTTACCCTGTTGGACCTCAGGCGATGCCTTACCCATCGGGGCCGATGGGTATGGGGATGATGCCCATGCCCCCACCTAGGAGCAACTATTTTCAAAATCACTATTAGTAATGTTGAGCCACAGTTTTATATCTTTATCTACCGGAGTGTCCATCCTCATCACCGTTGAAGCTGCAATTGTCATCTTATTCCGGAGTGAAATCAAGTAGATATTGGGAATGATTTCAAGATTGGAGAACTAGGATGTAGTGTGACTCACTTGTATTCATCATTTGATTTTGTTTCGGCAATTTCTTCCTCAAATAGTGCAGAAAACTTGAACTTCCGGACAATGACACATTTTGATTACTGAAACCAAGGTCTACTGTCTTTGGTTCAAGTGCTCTCTTCATAGGATTTCCTTTTTGCCAAAACATGTAACCCATGGAATGAGATATAAGAAAACTGATACATAATTCTAATGTACTTTTGGAAGAAAAAGTTTAGTTAGTCGCTTCCATAAAACCGCGTGTAAGAAATGCATATGCCGACGATACTGGGATAAACCCAAGTGTGGGCTTATACTTGCCAATTTTTTCATTCAAAACGCGACCAAACTGACTGAGGATTGAGATCATAATTGGTTTTACGGATCAGTGATCGTACCACGGCTGCGTGTGTAATATTTCTATTTTTGCTTCTTATAACATTTGTTACGTAATATATTATTAAAGAAAATCATATTTTCGTCGACAATAAGTAACTGAAAGTAACTTTTTCGAAATTCAAGCAAATAAACCTATTTTCAGCGACTTAATTTGAGAAAATGTAACTTTTGACATGTAGCGAAAGTCACGTGACCTCGATCGAGTTGGCCATCATTTTTGTAGCAAAACAACGCCCAAGACGAATCTTGAAATGAATTATACGTCGAGCTTCCTTAGGGTTTGAAGTATCTGTATTTATTTCAGTGTCACCCTGTATATAGCCGTCTATCAAGGTCCAAATGATTTGGAAAAAATGCGAATCATCACTGGTTTGTTTAGGTGCACCGATCAACGAGGTTCTTGTGAACAGGACGACATAAAATCTGATTCATATGTTGAGATATATCTATCTCAACACTTCGAAATTTCAAATTTGAGTGGACATAATAACTCAGAACTACTCAGAATCATAACCTTTCTTCGAATGGCAGGATCGTAAATGCTGCCAATACACTAAAACTAAATAATGATATTGAATTTCAGTGATAACGAGTATCGGCTTTGGCTTTTTGACAGCCCTGTTAACGTCCTTGCTTCGTTCTCGTGAAACCCTTCGAGCAGAAAATTTGTGTGCCCTGAGGACGTAGCCTTCAAAGTGCGGCGTGAACCTTTGAATTTGTCTTTTCAGAGAGTTTGAGCCAATATGCAGTGTGCCTTGGTTTTTGTTCATGTCCTGATTTCAAGTAAAACACTACAGCGGCTGCGCATTTTTCTTGAGTTGCAAAGTAAGTTACAATCGAATACGAAGAATATTCTTCATTATATTTCAAAGGAATACAAATAACTGGAGGGTCGATTGTGAATTTTGAAAATAATTGAAATTATACTTCAGAGAAGCGACAAATGCAGGTTGAAAAATTACATTATCCCTTTGTGCAACTGCAAAAGTCACATTTCGAACCACAAAACTTGAGATATTCATGTGGTTGCCATAATTTATATATATATATATGAATGGACCGAGAGTCGTGACGTCTTAGGAAGGTTATAAATGCATTGTTAAACATGTTTCAAATCATCGAAAAGGGCGGATCAGTGCTAATGCCGTTTTGGGATATATAAAATCCACAGTCCATGTCAATGAGTGGCCGTAATGATTTGCTATCTTGATTATTGTACAATAAAATGCTTAGTGTCTTGTCATACAGGTGTTAGAGTTTGAATTTGGAGGTTTGATCTTCGACATATCCTCAACAGATCTCAAAACACTTTCAATTTATGATCAATTGGTTCAAGGAAATGGAAATGCCCATTTATTTCTTGGTCTTCTCCCTCATACCCTTTTGTAATGAATTGTTGTTGGTTCGTTAATATCTACCTATATGTATCAGGTTCTAAAGGGTAGTGAAACTACAGCACACATCTTTGAAAATTGGAGAGATTGTTTGGAAACATATTTGATAAGCATGACGTTTGAATAGCGGATACACAGAAACCATCTGCGAATCGTCCCGAATGCGCGCGCATATATCAATGCAGGTCTGCAGGACCCAGGTTCGATTCATCTTTTTTTAACAACTTTTTTTCACCAATGTATCTTTACTTCATTCTGGTTTAGCTTCCTCAAAAAATATCGAATGTCGAATGGGTTAGTGCGTTTTGGATAAACAGTCTCATTTTATTCAATTTTGTTGAAAAACTTGACTTATCATTGATCAATGTGTATTTACTTCATTCTGGTTTTCCTTCCTCCAAAAATATTGCAATTAGGAATAGGTTAGTTTGTTAAGGATAAATAGACTCAATCCATTTAATTTTGTTGAATACTATATTTTTATATGATTGAAATTTTCCACTTCATCCGATTTTCTTTTCTCGAAAAGATTCGGATTCAATCACGATTCATTTTGAATGCACCGCCATAGCTAGAATCGTTCTGATTGGTTCATACACTCGGGACGATTTGCAGATAGTTTCTGTGTATCCGCTAGTGACGTTTGTAACTGTCAGTGACATCAGGCTTTATGGTCCAATGGCCTAAGATTTATGTGACAACTCCAACTAAAATTGATAAACGAGACAGGTGGCCTTGATTGCCGTTACTGTGCCTGATCATTTGAATGCTTTGAAATGATTCTATAGAAAGAAAATACTTGAAATCGTTGAATGATATTGAGTTACATAACTGTATCATCAGATTTTTACTGCATTCACAGAAAATTAATATTCTCACGTCAGAGGCAGAGAACAGACACGATAAGGCGTTAAGTAACCTGTCTAGTTTATCAATCTTGAGATCCAACTAATGTTTATTGTCCCTTTCATTGGAACTTACAATGGAGTTTGAGTAGTGTAAAGATTATTCATTATCTTCAAATGGGTAATTTTTAAGAAACTCGGTAGGTTGTGGAGCCATATATCCTATTGTGAATTGCACAATGGCCATTCAGTAGGAGTAGAATTATTGTGAACACGTGTTATAATGGCAACAATCACAATCTCACGTTAGTTATTTTTTTAAACTATATCTCTAAAAAATGGAAGATTGGATAACTTATTTTTTAAAGATCAGATTTGCAATACCAAGGATCTCGGATTCTATCCCTTGCTCAGTTACAATTTAAGCTCCTTACTTTCTATCCCCCAAATAAATATTCATCATCACAGTATACTCATTTCAGATTGAATCATTGAAAAATAACCTATCTACTACCAATTAGTAGTGAGATTTGTGGAATGTGTGGATTTGCTTACTCCTTATTTTTAAAATAATATTTTATACAAACTGTAAATCGTGATACATAAATAATACTATCGTTATTTAAAGTTTCGTTTTTTTTCTTGTCTCTCCCCATAATTGATTTGAATCTGATTTTGTCAAGAAAATCAACCAATATCAGTAATTGGCGTACCAGTAGATTCACAATTTGAAAGCTGTCTGAGTACCAAACTCCAAGTCAGTATCTTGCCATTCTTGCCGACTGTTGCCAATCTTTTCTTACCGACGGACTGTTCAAAATTACCGTGTTCATATTTGTTTCTGAATGAATCATATATAAAAATAATATAATAAAATGATGTTTATGCTTGTACGAATTCCGCAAAATTTATGCGATTAAAATGGCAGCTGGAAAAATCGCAATGAAGTTGAAATATTTGAACTTTTTTACGAATTCGGATGGAATCATATAACCACACGGTTTGCATAAAATGTGTTGTTGGGAAATAAGGGAGCGGACAGCAGACGCAGAAAAAAGACTAGACTAGACACTAGGCTACAGGTAGGTACACAATTATAATTGTAAGATTCACCATTTATTCTTCATTTGATTACATTTTTTTGCAGGATGGATTCTCTGGATCATTTGTATCGCCTCTAGAGCTAATGATGTGTCCAGACGCGAAAAAGGAGTTGTAGACTTCGAAGCATATTCAAATGTCGCGAAATTTATTACAACCTCGTTCGAGAAATGCGACTGAATGACGAATGAATGCCTTTCGTGTAACGTACCGTCAATTTGATCAACTTCTATCAATGGTGGTACCAGAAATAAAGAAATTATATATGACACCAGAACCATTACCTCCTGCAAATTTTGTCGCATGACTATAAATGTCAAACAAGCATTAACATTCCTTGATAGTTTAAATGTTCAGTACCTCCATAGTTTTCACGCCCTATCGGTAAACGTCTTGGCTGTATATTTTCAATTAATCATTTCCACAAAGAAGTAGGTAGTAGGATTGGATCTTCCTGGTTTACAGGCGCAACTGTAAAATTAGGAGATGTGGCAACTTTAAATTAGAAGTGTAGGAAAAAACAATTATTAACCAAATTTACAGTTGCAATTGATCGTGAAAGAAGAACAAACACATGGGAAATTTAGAAGTAGTAGGGAGTCACTGGACTATGTATTACAGTGTAAGTGCAGTGCAAGTGTAAGTGCAGTGCAAGTGTAAGCGGTGAAAATGAACGTGTAGCTGTGCAACGTTGCAACATTGTCCAATGCGTTTTCTTACTTTTTTTGCGTACCTATTTCTCGTCCTAAGAAACAACTTTTTCCGTAATTCAATCATTTGACTGAGAAATAACTCATTTATATTTCCTGAATTGTCAATTCACAACCAACAAGCATTCAACATTCAAATAATAAACTAAACGAAACATTACATCTAATTATTATCCCACGGATGTATCAACTTGAAATCTCACTCAACTGAAAGAAGGTCAGAATTAGTAGGTACATTGACTATAGATAATGTTGAACTTCCATCTTGAGTAGACGAGCATGATTTCAAAACTTTTCAGCTTCAGCATTAAAAAATAAGTTTGTTTTCATTCTCATTCTGCATAATCTCAGTTGCGATATATATAAGTTAGCCTATGAAAAGATGTATATCAGAAATAAATAACTCCATAGTTATACATTAGGATCTCGTAAACCCTAACAGATACAGGGTCGGTAAAATTATTCATAAAGTTGTGCGATTGTATGCCTAACAAAATGCCGATTTAAAATTTGAAAAATTCCGAATACTTCCAAAGATTTTTGGGAAAAACCAAATATTTGCGATTTCATTTTCATTCCTTTATTTTTTAATGATAATAGATTAATAGTATAACAAAGCAAATTACACATTCTTATTGCTACTTTTTCTATTCTACAAGATGATGTCATCAGATTTCCATTAAATCGCAGATATTCGAGTTTTTCCAAAAATTTTTAAAGACGGCATTTTTTAGGCATAAAATTGGACAACTTTGCCATAATTTAACCGACCCTATATTTCTTACGGTTTACGAAATCCCAATAATGAGGCTCAAATTCCAGCCACCCTGTACAGTCTACTCAAATTCTACCACTACTAAATCAGTCTTAGTCTAACCAGTTCACAAATGGAACTTTCCGTTTTGGTGTTAAATTTGGCCCACACTAATCTTATCACTTATCTTGTGGGGTTTAATTTTAGAATAGATGTGACACTTCGTCTTGTAATCGTTTCTGATAGCACAGATATCGCTTGTTGAGAAAAATGAGAACATCCGGTATATGTTATTTCTGGTGCTGTCACATTGAAAAATTGATCCACACTATCTAATGAAGATGGAAGATGGTAGCAAGATGAAAAAATTAAGCAATGGATATCAAAATTAAAACCTCTGAGGAATCACTAGACAGTTGTCCAAATAACGTTTTTTCTGTAAATGAAAATAAACGTTATTAGAGTTTTTGCACAAAAATGAGAATGTTCTCCGTCCGTCCTTCTTCTTACCACACTGCTTCTTAACATTAGGACCGCTTCCATTTTCATATAATATTTCGAATTTCGAAGAAACCTGAAACGAATCAATATCGGTTATTCGAATTCCTACCACGACGTTCATCACCATAGAAAAAGCGCGCCAATCGTTCATAGGTAGTCAAGAATAATCGATGATCCAGTAAACAACATTGCCATCTCAATTGACTCATTTCAACATTCATATCGGCTCATCGCTCTCAAATTTCAACTGATTTTTAAAATGATTTTCAACAATGCCATGTATGAACTGAGCAAGACCTACATATATTGAAGTGATACCATCAGAATTTGGGGTTCATTAAAATAGCGGATATATACCAAAATCGTTCATTTAGATTGTGTGAAAGTTGGTATAACCGTATAATTGAAGTTCAAGCCGAATTTTGTCAACGCTGATTGAACCTACAACCTATATTATGGACATTTACCACATTGATGAATATCAAATCATCTCGACAGTTTGTTTTAGAGTTGAATCAATTTGGAAATTGTAACGATATTTACTAGATAATTCCTGTAAATAGAATAGTTGGCAACACAGGAAACGGGCTTATGAGGTTAGACCAGTATGTCGCCAAACACTGTTTGAACGTTCCATGTAATGGACGAGTGGACTGATAATGAATTGGCATTCGATTACTCTACTTTTTCATTAGGAACCTAAATTAATTTTAGTCCTGTCGTTGAATAAAACATAATAGGAGGAACCCATGATATTATAGTTCATTCTTGACTTTTTTGAGCAACCAGTCCAAATCTTTCTCATAAGGCATAACAAAATATCATGTAAATGTTGGAGACATTGCAACATTGTGCTGCATGCTGAGAAGTGACAAAACCACGCCCACAAGTCGTGCGCCGTGTTGTCACGTTCACAAATCATAAGAGGTAGGCGAGAAAAAAAATACCGAAATTGAACGTTGCTGAGGCCTTTCCATGGCCCTTATCTAAACTCACAGAGTGATACCTAGAAGCGTGACAAATCTGGAATCCATTGTTTTAAATGGATCACTGTTTTTTATATCTTTTTGGACTCTATATGACATTTTGTGATCACATAAAACATATACCTATTAGGGTCCCTTGATGGAAATTGACGTTAAAGTCATCTTAACAGGGTACGGACAGATCCTCGTCTCCTCTCACTCTAAAGTATTTGTGAAACAGTTATATAGCTCCATCCTTATTCAGTTATGGGGATAAACACTAGATTTTTTACATTCGTTGTTTTTTAGATTATATTGAGGTCACTGGCGTAACATACGTAATTTCCATATGGAATTCCTGATTCAACTATACCAAGATATAGATGAACAATCCTCTAGTTTTAGAGTTTACTACTTCAGAATAATCTTTGCGGTTTAGGGAACATATAAATTGTACTGAAAGCTTTATATATTTCACCAGAAGAGACTGTTCTTGACTGAATTGACTGAATGAATTATGATTTCAAGCCGAGTAGTAGTTTATCTATGAGCTGAATGAGCTGAGCCTTATGATTGAGAAATGGTGGAAACCGCGATGTGGGTATCTAGACTACTGTACTCATGTCATGTGCGCTAAATATATTTTCAGAAATCCAACTCGGAGAAGAATTTATGGAGTTACTAATATCACACTATGTATAAAACTTCGCCTAGGACGAAAAGTAGGCTGATAAAAATTTATACGTAAAATGTGCAGGAAAGTAAAGAATAGAATATACTTCACCCCCATGTTATACATATGATTTTTCCGTCTCTTTTGAATGAAAAGTCATTTTCGAATAATTTTTTGATGAAAGTAAGAAAGAAGTAGGTATACGCTAAGTATACGCAGTATAACTTATAGGCACGTTCCTACATACTTTCTATATGTGGCGGAGTAATAATTATATAAACTAATGCCTTTCGCCATATTGGATCCGTCGTCTTGAATTTTCCAATTTTGACGAAACAATCATAATCTCCTACCCCGAAATCCCCCATAGATACCAATTTGGCATAGACTCGGATCTTCAATACAAAACTTGTCCACCATATATTGGATCCGTCATTGAATATCCCAATTTTGACGAAATAATCATGATCTCCGACCCCGGAAATTCCCAGATACCAATTTTGATTTTTTGAATAGAATCGGATCATAATAATTACAAGTTTCGTTCGCCATATTCGATCCGCTATCTCGAATTTTCCAATTTTGACAAAAAATCATAAAGTTCGACCCCGAAAACCCTCAGATACCTATCTTAAATAGGATCTGATACTAATTAGTTTATTCTGCTATATATTGGATCCGTCATCTTGAATTTTTCAAGTTTGACGAAACAATCATCATCTCCAACCACGGAAAACCCCACATACCTTCCAATTTTGAATAGAATCGGATCATAATTACAAAATCGTTTGCCATGATCTTCCCCAACAAGTAAATACCCTGTACATACCCATCATTAATATTTTGAATGATTTTCTGTAGCGCCCATGGATGAGACGTGACAGCAATGTCAGGGATGCCAGTAGACAAAACAAAAATCTCTAGATCATTAAAAAAGAATGCAGCTATGATCTGTCCGTACCCTGTTAAGATGACTTTAATGAGTTTATTTCTGACAGTGACATTATAAGCTTATATCGTCATAGTTACGATATCTATAATGAGGGTCATAACTCCCTTGGGATGTTATAGATGCTATAATTCCCTCTAGCTAAAATTAAATAAGAAATGCATAGCAACAACCACGCAATAACGTAGCAATAAGGAATCTCCTATTCGCGGTAGTCAAGATCATCATCTGACGTTCTGATGACATTGAAACTATACGGAAAAACATGTCTAACTTCCAATCGAGAAGGTATCTAATGGATGAAATCAGTCAGAAATAAAATTATCTATGTATCACGGGAATTATAGAGCCTTAATAACCTCTGGCAATTGCTGTCCCTCGGGCCAGAGGCCCTCGGGACGCAAACTTTGCCATCGGTAATTAAGGCCCTCATAATTCCCTTAATACATAAATAACTATTAATGTCAATTTCCATCAAGGGACCCTACATATACCTATTATGTTTGAACCCAAAAACCAAATTCTGTCTATAGCCATGTGCGATTTCTGAAAATGAGAACTTCTATTTAGGTACTTACTCCATTTGAGAAAAGTTTTGTTTTCTCAATGTTACTCTTTCTGGAATACAAATTAAAATAGAAGAAATTTAGAAAACCAAAGAGTTATGTTTTCTATTACTTAATACTCTATCCAAAGAACATGAAATTATGTTGAGAAAAAAATCTACTGAGATCTGTGTGGAAGGCCCCTTGAATTACTGAGAGAACTCTTGAGAGGTTTAAAAAATATAAGTTTTCCTCAGTGTTCATCAATTTGTCAAAGAATGCAATAATCTCACACCAATTTGAATTTTCTCTTGAATTTCATATCTTAGAAAACAAAAAAAAACAACATGAATTCCAGACAAAAAGTATGTAGTAATTTTAGAATTGAAGAGTGAACAGGAGGCTAGTTTTTGGTCAATTATGAAAGATCTAAGGTAAGTATACAATCATGAAGAACAGAATTTTACATACCTAATGCATTATAGGAATAAGTAAAACTAGCTACTCCAATATATCTTACCGCTTCTAAATCTGTGCTCAGCAAATAATACAATTCTTTTGATACAGCTTCTGCCTCAACAGCAGTATCAGCATTGTACATTGTTTTCCTGAAACGCTTTCTCTTGACATTCTTCAGAGGCAAAGTCAATCCATGGATAGTTTCGATTTTTTCTTTGGGTTTCTCCTCATAACTACAATCAGCTATATGACATATATCAGCAGTTTTGAACATCACTGATTTGTTATTACAAATGTTCGTTTTGTATGATTCCACAATAGTGGGCAGTTTTTTCAAAGTGCCATACAACTTCAGTTTTGAAATTTGTGTAATTACTTTATTTGTGTTTGGATCAATAGCAAATTTCAATATTTTCTTCAGTTTTTCTGGTTTGGTTCTTAAAATGGCACGTATTTTGTGTGCTTCTTCCTACATAAAATTATTAAGGGTTATATTATTACACATATTTTTGTTTCTATTTTTGCTCTCATCTTGGAAATTCTTACTGAAGGAATACGTAATATAAATTGTTCTTCTAACATCGTTTTCTCTTCTTCAATATCCATTCTTTACAAGTTCATAAATTTTTAAATAAATGATTGATTATTTGAATTGATTTTTGATTTGACAATTTGACATCCAATCCAATCAAGCAATCATGATCGAATGACACAAAATTGACAGCTGTTGGGGTTTTTAATATTTTGTTTCATTTGGTTTGCCCACCTGACAATGTGACGAAACACCATAGTCGTCCCGCCCGCTTTTTTAAATTATTTCGAATTTCTGTCACTGTCACTTTGAAATTTTATGACCGCCAAAATTTAGCATTTCAAATTATCTCAATGTCCTGCTGCGTACATTATTGCGATAATTCATTAGAAAAGGGATTCAAGTTATTCAATTTTCCGAATGATCCTTTAAAGATGGAAGGATGCAATGAAACGTCCAGAATAGAGAATTAATTTCAAGGAATCCGCAATATGTGAGGTAAATATTCAAATTTACTTGTAAAAACAGTACAAAAAAGATGAATGTTAGGCCCATTTTGATAGAGATTCTTTCAAGCTGGATTTCAAAGTGAAAGAGTCTGCTGTGCCGTCAATTTATAAAACAGAGACGTTCAAAAAAAGAGTTCCGTCGTCATCGTATTGGGAATTACCGAGAGAATTACTGAATGATCGCAGAGAAAGAATAAAATGCGAATGAGATGATGCGGAAAGAAATTCAAAATTTGAAATCAAAATCAGAAGATTTAGAGAAATTGCAATGTGCTATGTCATCAGTCCACGGTGTTTTTAATTCAGATCAAATTCAAAATTTACAGGTGTATGTAGACTGCAGGAAAAGGTGGGAAACCGACACAACTAAAACTATATTGAAACAATTATATATCTTCTATTTTTTTATATCCCAACAGAAAACAACTATATTTTCTTGGCTATATGTGATACTACGTAGAGCACTTAAATTATCTTTCTTATATCTAATGAAATGAAGAAATATTTGATGACGAAAATTTGCAATAGCCATCTCAGGAATTGATTATGAAAATTATTGATTCGAAATTTGAACACCCTGTTGTTCATTATTTGAAAATCTCATAGTTATTCTAGTTAAAATAGCCCTATTTCTCACTTCTACCTACGACTCGAAATGACAGAGCTCGATATATATGTCTTATTCCTTTATTCAATCATCAATGCATTTTTTGAAAACAGAAAAGGACAGAAGTATAGCTGTGTCCGGACTCTTGTCTAAGGTATATACAGGGACTCTAACTAGACTCTAACAAGAGCCAAGGTCAAGGTGGTAGGTCAGAAAGTATCGATACCCTCTCCTCTTTGTCGATACTAAGTATCGATATATCATAGATGTATAGGAAGTCAAATGGTGTTATCACCAAAGAATAGTAGGTTATTGGGAGGAGCTTCGAAATCTCTCGATATCGCCTACTTTGTAAAAATAGCGAGGCGTGGGAGAATCTTGCAAAATTTCCGAAGTTTCAAACCAAATTTACAGGCATCATGACAAATCCATTTGAGTTCACATTTTCATTTTAACAATTTTTTGTTAAAACCGAAAGGGTGCGTCATTTTTTCGACTTTCAATAGTGAATTCATGAACGACACGAAGTCCCAATTCAATAAATAATAATTTACTCAGTTTTGATACATAATAAAATGAAAAGAATGTTCGGATTTTCAAATAATCCTTACACAATTGCAACAGTCAGTCCATGATGAAAGCACAATACACTCTCAATTAATAATATAATATCAATTCCTGCTTCATGAACTACTAATGATCTCAATTTATGATATTTTTATTCGAAATTTGATCAAAATCATAAATGTGCCGAAAATATGACACTCGTGACAGATATATCATATCAAGATGTTTCCGAGCGGATTATTTGTTGCGCACTGTCTCTTTTGTGTCCTGTCTCTATATCCTTCTTATCAGTTATTATCAGGGGCGGATTAACATTCGAACGCGCCCAAAGCCAATGCATATTTTCTCAATGTTTTATTCAGTTTATATATGAGATACACGAAACCAGCGACAGTGTTATACATATTTTTTTCAAAATTATATCAGACACTAAAAAATAGTTGAACAACATTGACAAATTATTCTCCAACAACCTTAAGACCTAAGACCTTAAGACCTAACCTAACCTAACTGTTATTTCTGAATTTTTGAGCAGGTCTGATTCTATTGTGATAAAGGCTAAGTCGCTCAGTTTGGAATCCAATAACTTCGACCTCAAATAGTTTTTGATTCTCTTGAGTGTCGAGACAGATCTTTCTCCTGAACAGTTAGTTACTGCTTTGCTCATGTCGTTCTGCCTTATTTCTAGCTTTTTTTCGATATTCAGCATCACTTATTTTTTTATTTAAGCCGCTCATGACGAAAACACCAAAACAAACACAATATTATCATAGCAAATCTAACACATTGATATCTGCAAATGTATAACAGCGCGAAGTGCAAAAGTGCAATATTTCTGTGTCCTGGTATTCTCCGAATAGATGTCTCGAACCACAGTTTATTATCCTCGTGAAAGGATGATATACTGTGCTAGGCTAACTAAACATGCCGCTGATACAGCGTAGCGTTGCCAAATGTTGCCATCTATGCGTAATGACTTTTAGGAGGACAACTACGGGAGCTGTTATAGAGTTATTGCTACTTCCTCACTTCGGATAATTTTTCGCAATCAGTGCGATTTTAAAAATATGTTGTATATTTATAAGATAAGTATCATATAGTTTAAAGTACCCACATAAGGTAATATATAATTTGATTTATGATCCAATTCTTTCTAGTATTTGTAATTTTTTTCGCCATCTGGGATTTAGCGCTACAAGCCCTGGCTTTGCGGGCTTGTACTATAATCCGCCCCTGGTTATTATTGAATTCATTCTTCATCACAGGGAATCAAAAAAATTTCCATCGATCGCGCCATCTATCATCTAATATGAGAACCCCACGTTCCGAACTCGCATTCGACGAACAGATGACATGATATTTTTGTGTGCCATAAAACAATGAAATTACTCTTTCGACTTTTTGATAATTGATGATCAAATGCTAAATTTTGTAGTTTCGCTATATCGATACTGGGTAGGGTATCGATATTTTGGTGGTGATGGTGTTTTTCCTGTAAGCATATAGGCGTACGGGTACGAAGGCGTAGAACTTTTTGTATCATAATCATAAAACAATGAAATTACTCTTTTGACTTTTTGATAATTGATGATCAAATGATATTTTGTAGTTTCGATATATCGATACTGGGTAGGGTATTTTATTTTTATGGAATTGCCACTTCGAAGTGGCAATTGTCACTTTGAACTGACAATTGTCACTTTGAAGTGACAATTGTCACTTTGAACTGGCAATTGTCTCTTTGAAGTGACAATAGCCCGTTCAAGGTGACAATTGCTACTTCGAAGTGGCAATTCCATAAAAATAAAGTTGTTGGCCCTTCTACGCCTCCGTATAGGGGTCTATATGCACGATTACTCGCTAGGTATTATTGATGAATCTACCTATACACCTTTACACTTAAGCCACTAGATGGCTATGAAGGCTAGATCGTCCTTCTGCCCCCTCAGGGCTTCGACTAGTTCAATATACAGTGTGTCCCAAATTCGATCCTCACCATTGGGATCTCAGTAACTATGAGAGATAGAGAAACGGTTAAATTAGCAAAGTTGTAGCAAATTTAATGTTGAATCATAATCTATCGAGAAATCCGGGCTAGCTTCAGTCATTCTTGAGTTATTTGAGAAAAACTGAAATCTTGTATTTTTGTTTTTCTCGAATATCTCGGAACCTATTGATTTTATGAAAAAATGACTTCAACATTCTCATAGCACTTTTTAGTGCTCTTTTCAATGGTTTTGTCAGTTTTCCATCAAAATGTCAAATTTCTGAGATATTACCTACAACTTCAATTTTTCTTATGGACGCCATATTGGATTTTGACAGATTTGAAATCAGCATCAAATTTCCTTTCTAGTGATGTATCACACTCACAGTTTTGTTCTATTTGGGGTACTGATTTCCAATTTTTGTTTTTATGTCAAGTAGGCTATGAATTCTGTGTTCTATGTTCTTGCATAACTTATCGCATGGAATTGGATGTGTACTATTATAGCAGAAAAAAAATTTAATAACAGTTGAATAATACAAATACTGAAAAAAAATCAATTGAACTGCTCGAAATGGCCCCCATTGTTCTCAATACATTTTAATATTCGCGAGCGAACATGATTCGCTGCTTTTCTCAGATGAACTCTGTTGATGTTCTGGAATGTGTCCATCACCCTATCTCGTAGATCATCAATATCTTGAATTGGATCTTCATAAATTTAGTCAGGCGACCTTGGAGGCCATCTCACAGGTCCATGGGTAGTAATTAATTTAGCACCAAATTGATTCTCGAGATATTCCCTAACCAATCGCGTATTGTGCGGTGGGGCACCATCTTGCTGAAACCACATTAACTCATATTCAGCAAGTGGTATCTCGTCTATAAAATTCGAAATTTCATTTCTCAATAGCTCTAAATAACGTGGACCATTCAAGTTATAATCGTAGATTATTGGACCTAGTAGTCTACTGCCTGAAAAAAATACACAATGAGAAACAGTTATTCATGGACCAAAATTCTAGTGAGGTACCAAATATCCCACATCAAACATTGAAACCAAATTTGTTCTGCCACTTTGATTCTCTGATGACATGCGGATTATTTTGTGCCCAGTAATGATGATTATGTTTATTGTAAATTCCATTATTATGAAATCTCGTTTCATCGGTCCAGCAGATATTCAATGGAAAGTTCTCGATTCATTCACAATGGTTATGGAACCAGTGACAAAACTCGAGACGACGTTCATTATCACCAGGTCTCAACCCTTGTACTATCACTGGTTTGAAAGGGTGGTACTTATCATTCACTAAATGTCTGTGGATTGTTGTTTTCGGTACAAGAGTTCTCCGACTAAAGCTCTCGAATTGAAATGGTAGGAGTTTGATTGATGATTCCTTCGATATTTGCAATATCTTGTTCATCCAAGCGCAAACCATACCTTGGCCTAGGTGCAATGAAACTTCCATGCTCTTGCAAATTTCTTTGTAATGTTAGAAAAATAGAAGGATGCGGTTGTTGTCTTTCTGGATATAAATGGAAGTATTGTCTAGCTGTTTCTCTGTTATTTCGATTATTTCTGATATAACAATTGTACATATCAAATTTTTCGAGATTTGTGAACGGCATTGTTTGCCCCGAAATAATTGACTTGTATTTTTTCTTGACGTTTACAGAAATGTCACTTGGCTCACCTTTGCTCCAAGCCTCTATGAAAGTTGTGTCAGAACACATTATCGTTAATGTTTAGAGAGAGCTTAGCGCATAGCCTACTGGACATAAAAACAAACATTGGAAATCAGTACCCCAAATAGAATAAAACTGTAAGTGTGATACATCACTAGAAAGGAAATTTGATGCTGATTTCAAATCTGTAAAAATCCAATATGGCGTCCATAAGAAAAATTGAAGTTGTAGGTTATATCTCAGAAATTTGACATTTTGACGGAAAACTGACAAGACCATTGAAAAGAGCACTAAAAAGTGCTATGAGAATGTTGAAGTCATTTTTTCATAAAATCAATAGGTTCCGAGATATTCGAGAAAAACAAAAATACAAGATTTCAGTTTTTCTCAAATAACTCAAGAATGACTGAAGCTAGCCCGGATTTCTCGATAGATTATGATTCAACGTTAAATTTGCTACAACTTTGCTAATTTAACCGTTTCTCTATCTCTCATAGTTACTGAGATCCCAATGGTGAGGATCGAATTTGGGACACACTGTATAGATTGTCTAATACATTCAACAATTTCAGTGACCAGCTTGATTTATTCAATACGAATGTGAAAACTATACGTAACATATCTGCCTGAACTATATTGTGTCATGTTTCAATATCATCATATCGCTGTCAATTTCAGTAGTTTATACCACCTTCTTTATACCCATCCTGAATATATTTTTTTGTGATTACCGATTACCCTCTCCCTCTGTAAATGGTTTCTGTTGAGTGGTGTACGAATAAATAAATAACTAAAAAATTTATTAAATAAATAAATAATTGAGTAAATGAACTTCTAAACGGCTGAACCAATTGGGTTTAAATTTTATATGGGTATTTCAGAGAGGTATTTCCATGGTGGGGTATTTCAATGTATTCCTAGATAATTTTAAATGGACGCGGTAGGTAGCCCTGTTGTCTGTACGTCAACTACTAAACGGCTTGACCAATTGGAAAATAGATGTGAGTATATAATATTAGCTATAGGTGGGCAGAAGAAATTATAAAAAATAACAAAATATGTACTGTGGATACGCGCATAGCTCAGAACGTCTACAACAAATATTATTATTATTTTTAAATGGGTACACCAACCGTGCAAAACCCAGCCGGACAGCTAGTTCCTAATAAACTTCTTTCAATTCATCAAAATACGTGAACGATCCGATCGAGAATTCAATAGCCTGAATTCGACTGTTAAAATTCATTCAGAGGGAAAATAACTGAAAGCCATAATGATCATCTTGAAAAATTTATTAATTCTTATGTTATATTTTCTTAGATTTTTTAAATAAACTTCTTGAATCATTCTCATCGTTTTTTCTTTTATGTCCTTCCTTCGTTTCCTTCTCTTCTATAGTCTTCTTGAAGTGGGATTTTTTCTTTTTCTTCCTTTCATTATTTGTAACATTTTTTTCTACTGTGTGGTCCTCATCATCTGCTGCATCCAGATCGACATAATTATTCATTTCTTCTATATCTACATTGTTAGTTGTACTGAAATCCAGACCGAGGCCCTGTGACAAACTCTGTAGCCTCTTTGCTTTAGCTTCTTTTTTCAGTTTCAATTTTTCATGTTTCGTTCCTTTTTTACTTTTCTTTTTCCCGTTTATCTGGGCATGTTCACTACCACTGTTCTCATTAACAACAAGTTTATTTGTCTTTTGCTTCATCTTGACTATATTAGACACGCCTAAGCGGGCACAAAGTTTGTTAAAAGCTGTTTTAGCATCTTTTGAAAAAGAAACGGTACTCCTATATTCCCGAACGTGTTCAGAAATATCAATCCATTGGATATTGTCGATGTTCAAACCACAAGTTTTAATTGCACTCAACAGATCAAATAGATTCGATATAAACCTATCTTTAACATTATTTTCGTTCAATAATGATTTCAACAAACTTATAACATTTTCAGAAAAACATTCATGGTCAGCTGTGAGTTCCTCTTTGATTTTGGCCGGTTCATTGTTCAAATATCTTTTATTATTGTAAAACAATTTGAGAAGTTCCAAAGCCTGATTTTTCTTGAACGGTTTCACTTCTTCATCAAAAACATATTGCAAGAGCAAGGAGACCACCTTGAGAACGCCGTCCCAATTCAATTTCATAACATTCACGAAGAGAACAAAAGGAGTCAAACAATTCGCTTGATGGAAATATGTTTCCAGCTCTCTACCAATCTCCTGGGCTAGAAATTTCCTCAAATGCTTCTTGGTCTTCTTAGGAGTGTCTTCCAGAGCTGTCAGATAATTCGAGCACCTGATCACGTAAATGCAACAATCCGCTATTTGGATCCCCATGTCCTGAACTATCCAAGTGTTTTTCGTGCCCTTTTCTAGCAAACTGTTGAGCAAATCCCGCAAGACCGTTTCATTCACACCTTCGGTATCCTGGAACTTCTTCAAGTTGGTCAATATCCTCAGCGTGCTCTTCAGTCGGTTCAACAAAGGTACTTGGTGTTCGTCTCTTATGCTGAACTCGACAGCTTGCAGCAGCGGCAGCATTATTTCCAAGGTAAGCAGCATGGAAGGCTCAGAGTTCAGATAGATCTCGATCAGATCCAGGACTCTTATGCGGAAGTGTGTCAGCGTTTCCTGGTCTTTGCTCTGTTTCTTCCGCCTGCCGCGATTCGGCTTGAATTGCTTGAAGGCGTCCGCTAGAGCGCTGTCCAATTTCTCTCCTTCGGTATCGCTGATCTGGTCAATATCGATGCTTTCCTCGTCCGTTTGATAACCTGTAACGATATTTAAATCGTAACTCGATTTAATGTATAACATCATCAATAAATAATGAATCTTAGTAGCGTTGGTGAAACCTCTGAGAGACCCAGGACAATGCCAAGGACATTGGGTTAAGTGGAAGAACAACTCATTTAGTGAAGTTTTCGCTGAATGAGCTGAACTTCGCCCCTTATTGTCACTTTATTCAATTTGTTACTTCAACCATTGTAATTATTTTGTTGAAAATAAAAAAGACCAGTTATTATTATTATTATTATTATTATCTTCCCTCCATCATATAGGTTTTTATCAACGTATGATCAAAACCATGATTTTGATAATAAAAATGAATATTTTTCTGTGCGATACCAGCAATGAGAGAGTTTGCCTCGAACGAATCATCATAGAATTATTATTCAACTACCCAGTATTAGGTTACTGATGTCTAAAATAGCTATTCAAATTATTGAAATTATTTCAATTTTGAAAATACTGCAATTACTATGTTGCTGCAGCTGGTTTTCTAACAAATCGCAATACACTTGTAAGCGGTTATAACGATGGTAGCAAATGTGTGAAAATTTGTCCTGCTGTGCACTGGTAGACACCAATTAGCATGCGCGGTAATTGGAGCGAGGTGATTTCTTAGCGCGAAAAAATATTCATACTTGAATAAATGGTTCCATACAATTTTACCCAAGCTAATAATAAAGATTTACTTGAACATACTATATGTCATTTGGAAGAAGTAAGACGTTTTAAGCTACTTGTTGACAGCAATCACTGTCAAATTGAGTCATCTGTTAAATGCATGGTCTTTTGTCAATACGGTATAATTAATTTGGAAAACAAAGGGTCCAAGAAATTGGCCATATTTCACTTGGAAAAAGATAGACATTCTTGTTATGTTGACAGCAGCTACTGTCGAATTGAGTATCATTTGTCGGATGCTTTGTGATTTGTTAATGTCAATTACGATCAGTTTGAAAAAGGAAAGGTCCAAGAAGTTGTTCTTGCTCTTATTTCAAATAATATTCAATAATGAACAATAATTTGACCTATTCACATTTGACATATTTGTAGCCAACGTTACAATACAACAAATACCTCCTACACCTAGTGAAATTTGGGGATATTTATCTATGATAAAGAAGAAAGCTAACGATATGTTCTAACAGAAATGTAAACAAAATACATCCTAGTAAATCAGGTTTACAACCACTGTTGCCAGACTCAAGTTATAAATTTTTTGGAGAAATTAAAATATCTCTTCAACCTTTCAACAGAAATACAAATTAGAATTATCAACCTCAAAAACGAGCTGTCAGCATCAGTTATTTTATATATTGGTACCCATAACCCATAATTTTATAATCGTCAATTATTATGCTATTCAAATATTTATGTTTCGTCAATAATTCTCATTTCATCAGGTATTTGGTATGTAATTTTAAGAAATAATCCAATTTCCATCCATATACTATTTGTTGAAAACGTAATTTCAGGTACCATTGCTAACTATGATGTTAGAGCGAAATTTCTGGAATCATTAATTTTCGTAAATCCATAGTGTTATTTGGATTTAACGCTATTCAGATGAAAATTGGAAAGTTAATGTTAACACCCCCCTCAGTTAAGAATATCTTATATCTTCAAGATTTTTTTTCAGAACTCAAATTGGATCGCACAAAAAAATGTGTTCCATGAATTCTCATAAACTATACAGAGGTGTTGGAAATTTGCAGTGTTCCATGAGTAATTTGCTTAAAACGGTTCGCCAATGGTATCAAATTTTGTAGCCATGTGATGGAAAATAATAATTTGGAGACGAAGGACGATAAAAACGCTCTGTTCCATTTCAAACCTCTGAGCTTGAAAGGTCTCAATGATTTTTCATTTTCGATAAATCGAATCCTCCCGTAGAAGAATTCGAAAACTCGAGATTGTGGGATCGTTTTGGATTATCGAGAGTGAATTGAGGTAGGCCCAATTTCAACTTTAATTGCTCAAATTATGTAAATTTAATTTCAGCTATTTTAATTTAGCACGGTGTCTTAAAAATGGCCGCTGCTATGTGAATATTTTTTTGAATGGCGAATTTATAATTTTCGCGTTGATTACATTAGTAGCTTGCTTGGTTGTGCTTCTGATAATTATAAACTTTGCATAAGCCAAATACCAGAAAAGCTTATACCAGAGATGAATACACATGTGTCCCTGAAACTCCAAACTAAAGTAGGAGCTGTCATCACATATGGGGTATTTTGCAAGTATAGAACTGTGATTCCAACATATTATATTGATAAATCAACTCCTACACGGAAAATGCCATTTGACGACGACGTGGGTCATTTTGACATCGATAAAAAAGGATGCACCTTTTTATCGCTGTTAAACTGCCTGCTCCTTTGATCTAGTAGCTATTTGCTCCCCATGTCCTGTCAAGTTTGATTGATGGGTATGTTTCACGCGTAAATTATCAAGATGAGTCGTTTTAGGAAAATTTCGTCTGAAGAAACCACGAAAATATGAGAAAATCAATTCCGCAAACTACCAGTTACACAGAATCATCAATAAATGTAATCATTATTGTTGTTTATTTGTATATTGTCGTTGATTTATCTTGCCAAAAAACACTCGAATTTTTTTTAATTGGATAAATTTTCTTACTAACTCAAAACATTTTCCATCAGTTATTTCTCCCAAAAAACTGAAATTCGACAATATTGCTCGACCTACGGTATCGCAATTTTCTCATGTCAGTTTTTCTTGTGAATTTACTGATCGGCAAATGATTTACGTTACCAAGAGAAATTTTTCTGATAAAAAAGCTCTCATGTTTCTACTGTTGATAAAAGATCCTCTGAAGTGGTATCCCAGCAAACATGTATCGCGCGGGCCTTTAGACGCCCTCCGAAAACTGCCGACAGTCAACATCAGCGGGCCGCATATAAGCACAACGTACATCTATTTGACATGCGGCCTGTGTCTAAGCTTTCTGATTGGTTGATGCCAGATAACAGTACGTTCTGCCATTGTTGAGTCAGAGTCATGTACGTTTTGCGCGTGAATTGAAAATGCATGTGTATGCCAGATAACAGTACATAATATTGTTGGAGTCGCGTCAGCACCTTGTACGTTATGGCATTAAATTGAAACTGCAATAACTGCATGGGATATCAAAAATTTATTATAATAATGATAATACAAAATCGGAAATACTCATCACATTCACACATCGATAGTGCGTTCTAAAAACATAAATGTACAGGGTGTCCCACGACAATTAAGACAGGGAATATCTCGAAATTCAAGAGTAGTAGAAGATTGTAATTTTGGGGTTGAATATTATATTACCCAATGAGCTTTACGTTTTCGGTCACGTGGCATCAGATTCAAAATTATTAATGGGACAACCTGTTTATTTTGGAATTACTATGTTCCTCTCGATAAAACAATTCCAACAATCCATCACACTTGTAGCCTAAAACGATTAATTCAAGAACTATACCAGGTACTTCAATATCTTTTGTCCCACAGCGATTACTACAAACGTCTGAAACGATTAGTTGCCAAATTATTTGAGTGTAGGGTGTCAATGTTTATGTGGGCAATCCTATATTCATTGTGATGATTAAAACGATGCGAAATTATATTAATCATTCATATTTTATTGAAGAGCGTAGTCAAAAAACTTTGGAACAAAGGATATTGACGTACCTGATGTAGTTCTCAAATTGATCGTTATAAATAGAGACTACAATTATTGTAATAGTTTGTTGAAATCGTTTCATCAGGAGGAATGTGGAAATGCCAAAATATCCAGGTTGTCCCATTAAAAATTTTGAATCTGACATCACGTGACCAAGAACAAAAATCTCATTGGGCAATGTTATATCGAAAAACAGGTTCTCAATTGCTTTAATTTTAGACCCCAAAATTCAGACGAATATTCCCATGAATACTTATTGTTCAATCAAACAGTCCCGAAAGCTTCCACTTGTGAAATATCTATATACATACAAAGTCGCGCGTGGTCGCGCTGAACAATTCCTATTGCTTCTACCCACCCCTACCTCCTCCAAACCCCTAACGAAATCTAACAAAAAAAAATCCTCTGTTACATCAAAACTATCATAAATATCACCCCACTTTCAGCATAGCACAGCACATAATAATTAATGAAACATTATTACTTAGCTATACTTACGAACACACAAAAAGTTTAAAATTGGGAGCACTTTCACGTACGATCCATTTCGTGTGATTTAACCTAGAAAATTCCCGAATCCACATATCACATTCTTCTAGATTGTGTAAATCTCCATAAACTGTTATATTATCATTGTTAGTAACTCCATTCGTCTTATATTTGAAAGATTAGGGTAATTCCATATTGAAATAAGGTATTGAAATCAAACTCAACTAGGTATTCAACTCAATGATAGGATGCACGGACGTGCTGCTTGCATAATAATGACTGACCATTGATCATTCTAGAACACGTGATATTGACATGGTTTCTTGAGGGGCACACAAACTATCTGTTAGGTTACCTTTGATGAGCATTGCTCTGGCCGTCCCTGCCACATCCACAATATAATAACAGTTTCACCAAACAAAATTATGAAATTCTTTCTGGTTCCAACTCGGATTCCAAGGAAAACGATCCCACTAATTCTGGTTTCATATGACAAATCTTGACAAAATACAATGTTTGCCCCTCAGCAACCTGTCAAATGACGTAATTCTGGAATGATTAATAGAACAAAAACAAAAACAAAAGCGCGAGCCCTATGCAGATGGCAAAGTGTACATCTATTTTAGGTATCATACGCAATTCGTACTGCCTATTTGGCGGCGAGATCTGCAGCAAATTGTACATCTATTTGGCGCCGGTATAGCAATGTGTACTGTTATTTGGCATCAACCAATCAGAAAGCGTAGATACAGGCCGTTTGCCAAATAGATGTACGTTTTGCTTATATGCCAGCGGGCCACAATCATGAAACATTGTCGGCTCGGCTAGCCCGTGTCGCACCGGCCGCTAGTAGGCCGCCCGACTATCTGCCGGCACTATTCGGTTAGAAATAAAAAAACATATAGTCGGGAGTCGGACTCGAACTTGCGATCAAACGGATATCCAATCAACTGTCAGACGCTTATGGCTTAAACCCTAGGCTACTGCGACACTTGAAAGATACTATTACGAATCCATCTTTCAACAGAATTGAAATAGTACAAGGCTTCAATTATATTTGATATTGGATCATACGATATACCTATCATAACTTGTTGATTTGACGACGTAGAATAGGTGTAGTCTGATAATGTTCTAGCCACATTACTTTTCCAGTGTTTGATCTATTACTGTGAATCAAATATTTTTCGAATATAGATAAAGAGCTGAACTTCGCATTGGAGCATCATTGTTATAATATAGGGTAATGAACAAATATTCAGCTCAAAACCATTACCACAAAAATGGATTGGTAGACAATAACAAGTATAATTATTGTTATATACAGTGTCATTCATAAAGTCGGCATCATATGGGAAAAACTTTTATTAATGATTTATTTTGGAATTCGAGGTGAACGTTAAGGTTTGCTTCAAAAAAGATGAAAAATGGCCTACTCAATCGGGGTCACGTGACTTTCGAAACATGTCAAAAGTGACATTTTTTCAAATTAATCGCTGAAAGTAGGCTTATTTGTTCGAATATCGAAAAAGTTTACTTGAAAAATTTGTTTCTATTCCAATTTTACACATTTTTCTCAAATTTGATCTTTCTATTGCAACTTTTAGATTTCGATTTTTTTTTCTAATTTTTCGAAATTTCTGTAATATTTGAAGAATTGTTAATTCCACGAAACTACTTCATACCAGTAGCTTTTTCATGCTACTTACTGTCAATTACTTATTATTACTGATTATGGACAGAAATATGATTTTCTTCAGAAAATGATAATACCCGCTTCCAAATTCTGTTATGTTAGATGCAAAGTTGATATATCGTCAAGCATTTAGAAACGAAATTCCTTTACACTGATCTTTTCAGTAATGAAAAAAAAAAAAAAATAAATGAATTTCGTTTCTAAATGCTTGACTCAAACATAACAGAAATTTGATGTTATGTTTGCATCACACATAACAGAATTTTGAAGCGGAGATTATCATTTTCTGAAGAAAATCATATTTTTATCGATAATTATAGTGATAATCAGTAATTGAAAGTTAGTAGCATGATGAAACTACTGGTATGAAGTAGTTTTATCGAATTTACAATTTTTTTAATATTACAGAAATTTCGAAAATTTTCAAAAAATATCGAAATCTAAAAAATGTTATAGAAAGATAAAATCCGAGTCACAAATGTCAAATTTAAATGGAAACAACTTTTTCGAGTAAACTTTTTCGGTATTCGACCAAATAAGCCTACTTTCAGCGATTAATTTGAAAAAATGTCACTTTTGACATGTATCGAAAGTCACGTGACCCCGATTGAGTAGGCCATTGTTCATCTTTTTTGAAGCAAAACTTAACGTCCAAGTCGAATTCCAAAATAAGTCATTGATAAAAGTTTTTCCCATATGATGCCGACTTCATGAATGACACTGTATATAACATATATCATTCTTGATGTCGGACGATAGTTTGCTGGGATCAACCATAAAAAATGCATAAAAGTATTCTGGAGATATATTGTTATTGTGATACTATACACTATGAGATTATTTATATAATAGAGTTTGTCTCCAGTGTCGAATCGACAGCGGCTCGATTGTGACTTATCTATAACGGTCAATTACGAGATGAAAGAAAAAAAAATTAATAAACATAAACCTATGCCATTCTAACATTTTGCCGATATCGGTTTGCCGCTGCCGATACAAATCCGCTGTTGACAGCGATGGCCCGACTAATCATGTCGTAAATCACTTGCTCTTGTAATTTTTTTCCAATTGTTTCAATTTATGTTTTTATGCAATAGATTGACATATTTGAAATAGTCAGTGGTTTTATTCCTCTAAGATGGGAGAGAGGTTTTGAATTTGTAAATCATATTTTTTTGTCCATATTTGGCTTGCAAAAATAGACTGGCGCTCAACAGTGCTTAATGAAACAAAATTCCATTATAATTGTGGAGACCACTGATTTTTTAGAGCAACATCTTCATGAGCTCTATAACAAAAAACTACCAGTAAATATAATTTCGAATGTTTACATTCATACTAGGACGATAAAAAAATAAATTAAAATGTGTTCATTTCAAAACACACACTTCCTGTGCCATTTGAAATGGTGTCAACTAATTGGTGCGACTGGTGTGACGTATTAGTCCCAACATGCCTGTTGCCCTTGAGTTGACCAATCAAACTACAACACTACACCTTCCCATCTGACTTCTTGATCAATGGAATAAAACATGCTGATTTAAAAAAGTTTTAGATTCGATTCCGTTCAACTATAACTTATTAATCATGATTCATCGATTGAAAGAGGTTTGAATGGATGTCATCACTCAGTGGTCTTCCCCATTAGCAGCAAAAATTGTCTATAGAAGGAAAGAATTCACCTCTCAGGGATTTCATGCCCCAAAATTCATAGAGCAAAGGGCTAATAAAATCATAACATCATTACAGACCGTTGGTGGCTAGAGCTTGGTGCAGCGCCATCCTCAACTTGTCGTTGACAGTTTCGTCGATTTCCTCTTCTTCCTCCATGTCTGCGTCAGAGCCTTTTCCCGCGTCTTCTTCCTCAGCGTCTGAGCTGTCGGCGTCGTCTTCTTCTTCTTCGTCGTCGTCGCTACTTTGGTCGCCGCTCTTCGACAGAGGGTTGTTCTCGTTTCTGGGATCCAAAACCGAAACTAGCTGTTGTACGGTGGTGGGGGTCATGTACTGGCAAAGGTGGCCAAAAACGGACTTGACGATGCTTCTCAGCAGATGCGAGTTGTGCGAAAGTAAGTTCAGGAATAGATCTGTAACTACCTCAATCCACATGGGATCACTGCTCTCGTTGACGTTGTCGATGTTGGTGTCGTCTTCGGATTTTTTTCTGCTTTTCTTTGTCTTTTCGTAGCAAATGAAAAGTTCGCTGAGCGATCCTGATGCCAGTTTAGGGTCGTTGAACACTTGTAGTCCCATATGGAGGAAGAGTGTGAGGAAAACTGATTTCAGGCTGGTTTTCTTCTGTTTCTTTTCGAGTTTTTGAGTTAGCTTGTTGATTATTTGGGTAGTCTTTTGCCAAATTTCGAAATTTTCTTCAGTGATGGGATCTCTCAAAATGTCCTCGAGATTTTTGGAACTTATTTCGCTATCCAAATGACGAATTAATCGTGTGAGAATGCTATGCATGTCTTCCAGTTTCGAAAGTTTCAAATCCAATGAACCAAAAAATGCCATTTTTAGGGAAGCTGCAAATTGAATGAAAAAATGTTTGTTAAAAATGCATTATTCTTTATCTTTTCAATTATATATGTAGCAATATTAGTTAGCAAGTGATATAACTTGTCTTACAGAAATAAAATAGTATGTGACTTTTTCCACCACTAACCTGAGAAATCACCATTAATAAAGGATTTCCTTTAAAGAGAAGCAACACTTTTTATCCAAGGTGAATAATGATAAAGAAATTTAACCTAGATGAATAATGAAAAACTGTCAATAGTGTCAATGATATGCAGTACCGATGCCAATGCAACCAATTAGAATGAAACATTCCATATTCACCCAAACTTTTAAATTGAAATACACTTTTGAAGTTGAAAAATGTTGGGAATTGTGTAATGGCCATTAATTCTAAAACTGTCACAAATAATTAGAATAATTAGAGAAATAATAAGAGAATATCTTCGAAGGATTTTCTTTTTTTCATCTCTTGGAGCGCCCGAAAAAAATTCCTATAATGTTCGTGGAACATCGCGCGTACCTAGGGAGGACAGGAAGAGGAGGTAGGTATTGGAATTTTTTTGAACCTTTGGAGGTTATAAGTTCTTGGGAATACTTCCATTGGCAAAGAATTCCAAAGCTTCGCCGTTTTATAGACGAACGAGATCTAGTAACGACGAAGAGATGTGCTGACTGGGCCTGTCGAAATCGTCTGACTGTTAATTGTAGTGATGGAATTATAACAGAGATTTCTGAGGAGAATTTCCCGTGGATGTATCTATAGAAAAGTGAAAGGTCGCCGGCCGTTCAACGGCAGCATCTGCGATGTTAATAGGGTTTGAATATTTCAAATAATTTCAATGAATAGGTACTGTATTTTCAATCTATTTGCCATATTTATCAATATCCTTACCAACTTCATATCAAAATTCACAAATTTCATTCACAATTTCACCTGGAATTTTAATACAGAGTTCATTTACTCTCAGCCAAGTCAATTTTCCTTTTAGTTAGTTTAATAACTTAGCTCCTAGGTTACTTGATATATCAAAATGTTAGTAATAATATGCTGTGAATGGCATTTCTGTTTCAATGGAAATAAAAATCTGAACTAATGGAAGACGTTGATTGTTGTTGATTTCAGTGTTAGTAGTGGAAGAAATATATATACTTCGGGTGAGAATTTCTCACAATAGATGTATAAAATACTATTATTACCACAGTTTGTTGCTAACTTCTTATTTAAATTATTCGTTAATACACAGAGATTCCCAATCAACTCCAGAATAAAACAAATCTATCAGATTAGGCAACACTGATTTGAATATAAAATTATGTGCTTGGTAATAGAACGACTTTTTTCAAACGAATACATAAGAATTGCCGATTTTGAAGACAATGGACAAGATCATTAAATTAGTTACTTGTAAAGATCGATATAATGCAAGTTCAAATGAAATAACCAGTCTTTTTTTATTGTCAATTTCCTATGTATAATATAACGCGATTTATTAGATCATTAACGGGAATTTGGTGAAACTAACAACTTAATGAAAATTAATTTACCTGCCAATTCAATCCCTACTTGCCTTCCAGTATCATTCTTCAGCAACCCCAAATTCATGAGGAAAATCAGCTGCTGCACTTTCCAATCATTTTGATCTTTCACTGCCACATGATTCAGCAGCTTGATCAACAAATGGGCTGCATATAACTTGTCATTGTTCAGCCAATTCTCGTTCAAACTGTACTTATTGTCAACTCTATCTTCACCCTCTACAACACTTTTATAGACGATCGCTAGATCCTTCACGCCTACTGCGTCCAAACTTTGGGTAATGAGTTGGACTATTTTGCTCCTAGTTATTTTTTCGAAGATGAAGGTTCCGGGAGAAAACAGCAACTTCTTCAGCACGGCTATCTTCGTCGTGGATTTGACCTGTTCGTGCTTCAACGCTGTGAGTAGCTGATTGAAGAACAGTTCTATCATCTGCAGGAATTCGCGGTCTTGGTTTTTTCTATCCAGAGACTTGAAATAGTTCAGTGTTTGATGGATGAAATTCCTCGTCAGTAACTCTGGGATGACTGAACTATCTTTTATTCTTTCTAATATTAGTGTTAGTAATTTGGTGACAAGTAATTGTTTATTTCGATTGGGGATGTCTAGTTTTGAGTCGAGTTGACGAACAAAATCTGGCAATAGGGATGATTCACTCACTTCATTGATGATTATTTCATATGTAGAGTGTTGCAGTGAAGTTATTCTTGGAAATGTCTGAAATAAATGAATAACTATTATTTGATGTGAATTTATTATACTTCAACGGGCCTTTCCAGTATCGTAAAATATGACCCTTTTTCGCTATAATGTTATGAAGAAAAGTTAAAAATTTTATCCTGACCACATATTCATCGAGAAAATCGAACGAGAAATAAATTATTTATCATTGAGAATGCTGTTTCAATACCTGTGAATTCAAACGCTACTGAGCTGTGATGTCAGTATCTTCTTGCAATTTGATTGGTTGGAGTTCTGACGACTGGGAATCACTTCGCTGTTGCCAGATCTCTATAAAATCTTCGAATTGATCCTATGTGCAAGATGGTGCAGGAATGCAATGATTCAAAATTACTATGTAGTAAGTGATTAGTTGATTGATAATTCACTGCTGATCACATTCAATTTACTATGAACTACTCCAAATATTCCATTAGCTTCAAGATTAGCTAGGATGAAATGTGATGCAGGCATCTAACAGTGAGACGCTTTTTATATACTAAGTTTGGTTTTAGTTATGTCGAAATTTCGCTAATTGTTGAAATCAACGAATTGAACAGTGTTACTATATCTCAAGCTCTCATTCCCGGAAAATGAAATTGCTAATCCGACAACTATGTCTACAAGAGAAAGAGATGAAGCAACTGGCGCTAACAATATTATTGACAAGAAGGCAGTGATGTGGGTACTAAAAACAATAGAAATTGAACCAAGTAAGCAAGTTAGTATTGACTGATTCAGAATTAGTTTATTTCTCTATGGTAGATAGGTATAGGTAGGTACATTAATAGGTGAGTACCTGAGTTGAAAGTACTTTACTGGAGGGATTTTGAAACTGATTGTAATTAGAGTCACTGGATGGTATTAGTTAGACAAGGGTTCGGACACAGCTGAACTTCAATCCTTTTCTATTTTCTATCATACAATGGTTTGAGTGAATAAAAGAATGAGATATATATTCTGCTCTTTGTCTAGTCAATGTCCCTAGTAGGGCCTGATTGTCAGATATGCTTTTAGAGGTTAGATTTTCTGTCAAATCAATCATTGTCGTAGATGGAAAATGGAAATAGGGTGTAAATACCCACCCCATTTCATCTGATGGATAATATTGAAATTTTTTTTCAATAGTCTGTTTTGTAAATCTTCTGTTTGAAAATGGCCTGAAATGATGTTTCATTCCAATCTGCTGTCATGAGAAGTGGATTTTAATGTACTTACCTCACCCATTTTGCTTCTCTTCAAATTATTTTCCATCCAGGCCGTTCCATACATCTCTTCTATAAGAGAATGGTTGATATTTCCTTTGGAAAATTGAAGAAATGAAACCGCAATTTCCTTCCTAATTTCCGCAATTCATTACACAGCAGGACATTTTCATTCATGCTCTTTTCCCAATAGTTTATGAAATTATATTCCAATTCTGACGAACATAAAATTCATTGTCAAATTCGAACAATTTGATTATATATCTACTACTCATATATGAATCATAGCTATCCTCAAAGCGGGACCAACTTCTGTAACGAAATCGACCAATAGGCGTTGACACCGACGTTGGAAAAAAATCGAGGAAAAAATAATACGAAACTTGTCAAACCAATATGGCTGTTTCCATCCTTCACTTTCCGTCCGTATAGATTCAAAAAGTACCTCTCATTTTGATTCCATTTTTGTTGAGATATCGTATAGGCGATGGGCCATATATAGAAATAGTACATAATATATGAATTTGATTGATGAAAAAGCGCGGAACGACTATATATGACGTTCATAAAATTTATTGTCAAATTCAAACAATTTTGGATGAAGAACCGCGGAACGACTATGATGCTGTTGTCACAATGCAAGGTGTGCAACTTAATAAATCTAAACATTCAAAAACCCTAACAGTTGTCATTTCTGTGTCCCAACTTTTATCTAACTAATACCTCTAATTGTAATGAATATCTGCAGTGTAATTCAATACAAAACGAGATTTCATTTACAATTTTGAATAGTCCTCCAACAGAAATCAACCAACTATGAATGCAAATTGTCAATACCACAAATTTTCAGGTCAGTAGATATTATTTGAGTTATCCTACAGCATCTGTATTATTTGCTAAAATGAAAAAATCGAGGAATGCATATCCGACTAATCATAGCTTTCTGTCCAAATTGGCAACATTGTCAAACTCATCGCGTGCATTTTATTGGCATCCGTGAGAAGGCCAGGGAATTACCAATCCAAATTGTTCGCGCACTGTCATCACACGTTTAGCGGACATGTCAGATCGTTCGAATTCGCTCGTTCATTTTGGCGTTTTCAATAATTCTTTAGGTATATGATCAATATTATAGATGAACAAAAATCTCACAAAATATCTCATCTGATGGCATGTCATAATGACAACGTTATGTCATTCAATTCTAATGACATAAAGAAACTCATTATGGTACTTAGTCCCATAATGAATTCATTATGGGACTAAGTAGCATAATGAAATTCTATATGAAAAACCTGTAATGGTGAGATCAACCAAGTTTATTCAAAATGCATAACTATGTACAAAACTACTTATTATAAATGGTAAAAGAGCATTTACTACAATTTGCAATATTAATTCCATTGGATTCTAGAGTTTTTACATCAGTAGTTGATGATTTTTGGTAAAATTGTTATCCTGTTTGGCTTTTGGCACCAAAAATTGCTTCTGATATGTTTTCCTTTGCTCTTTCGACTTTTCGATGTAACCTTCAGCAACAGTATTGCTTTTCCATCCGCCATGGTGTTTCACGGTACACAGATCAGCTCCAGAATCAGCCAAAAATGAAGCAGACGATCGCCGAAAACAATGTCCGGTATATTCTTCAGGATGAGGTAAATTCAAAAAGTTGCAATAACTTTTGCCTTTTTACCAAATGTATGTATTCCAACAGGTTGTTGTGAAAAAAAAACGTAGATGGTTTGTGTTGCAAGGTCCTATTTTCACATATTGTCTGACAAGTTTTATTACCATATTCAATCCTGGGATATTCCCCGAAGTTACAGAAAATCACCGCATTAAGTACCTTTGTTTTTGTGTTCGGAAAAATAATTCTAAAAACGGATCCTTCATCTATTACATTTTCAACAAGCATATTTTTCAATTCCTCTCTTCTGCATGCTCCACTTAGTTCAATTATCAAAGCAACTTTATTAAATAAACATGTATCATCTGATGCTTCCGTTAAACACTCTATAACATCTTGTTTAGTAAAAATTTTAGATCTTTAAGCTTCTGATTTACGTTTTAATAATGTAACCAGCTGTAGGTACTTGATAATATCGACGTTTTTTCTTGTTTATAAAATACTTCTTATCATCGAATAATACGACCAAAGAGAATAAGATGGTTTTCTTTCTTTAGATAAGCAAAGTAAGCCAACAATACTTTTTCATTAGTAATATTCTTAGCAGAACACCATTCTTCGTACCCATTAAACACCATTTCATATAAACTCCGTGATTTTTTCGGCAAAAGGGAGTCCACGATATTTCGCGTCATTTCTTCCAAATCAGAAGGTAAACTACCAGTTTCAGAATCACTCATTATTATTCAAATTATATTAAATTATATGTGACAATTGTGACATGTCGAAAATGCAATTTTTTATTTTCCGCTAACGTATTAATATAAATGCTATCTGATAAAATTTTGTATGTAATACGAATCATAAACAATCATTATGGCACACGTCGTGTAATCGGACTCGGCTACGCCTCGCCCGATAACATTCACGACTTGTACCATAATGATCGGCTTTATGATCCTTGTTACATAAATCACTATTATGACATTCCAGAGCCATATATTTCAAGACATATTTTTTCGAGAAATGACTGGAAAGGCCTGTCTCATTTCATGGGTTAATTGAAAATATCACTTCTTCTAGAGAAAAATTTCAATAATAGATCAATTCAAAATGCATTCCCACTAAAAAGACAGCATTAGAAAACATGAGAAGGTGTTGATGTCTGCTTTGATTGGTTTATATTGGAGGTTTTAGTTTTTTTTATGGAAAGATGATCATTATCACACAATAGAATATTTAAAAAAATACATTTGAGACTAAACTGATGAACAAATATGAAGTTAACTAGAAAAAGTGTAGTCGTTGTTGTCACGTTAATGAATGACTTATAGATAAATAACTTGTAGAAAAAAACCAGAGGAAAAAACTTTCAATCAACATTCTACAAATAATGCCCATAAATTGAAAATCAGGCTCAAATTTTCAGTCTCCCCAATTGGAATTACTGAAATCTGAGGTCAATGCAAAGTCCAAAAACCTACAATTTAGCTGGCTGTGGCCTATTTTATCAAAACCAGTTGGAAAACATGATGCAGAAATAGAATAGAAACCTCTGGAATGACTTGAGCAGACTAACCCTAACCCATGTTTTTTTTACTCTCAATGTGGAATTTTATGACCAATTCTTACAGGGGCGGATCGTGAGTTTTTGGGGCGCTGGGCTATTGATGTTGGGGGCCTGCCTAATTAACCAACTGCTTACCATTTTTCCAAAAAAATGTTTTCGATTGTGATAAATAAGGTAATATGAACTGCACCCAAAACGTAAAATGAAAATTTTTTGATTAATTTTGATTTATTATAACTTTCAACTGCCTCAGCCACTTTTCAATTTCTTTTCAGTTTCTTCTGGTCATTGACTATTGAAATAATTATTGCATCTCTTCAGAATGAGATTTTTAAAATAATGATAATAATCAAAGCTATGCAATTCTTCAAAAATTTTAAAGGCATCCCGTTTGGAAGGAAGATGTTCTGATATATTCTGAGGTGAAAAACATATCACAATATATGTTTTCTTCTCTCATTACTGAAATAAGAATTTTTTTATAAGACTGCATAATTTGATACTCTAATCTCTATTGGCTGTGTTTAAGTCATTCCGGTCAAAACGGTGGTTAAAAATCTTCAAATTTTGAAATTGTTTCGAGAAAATAGATGGTGTGATTTGAAACTTGTGAGAAAACTGCACAGTCCTTATTATCATCTTGTAGAAAATTCATGCTGAAGAGAGATATGCAATGATCAGATCTTTTGATAGTCAATAGAAGGAACATTTAGAAACTGAAAAGAAATTGAAAATTGGTTAACAGTCGAAAATTATGATTTTGATTTCAAGTTTCAGGTGTTGAGTTTAGATACAAGGTATAGAAAAAAAAGTGGACAATGAAATATGACCTAGACATACAAACAACTGAAAAAAATTTTTGCAAACTGAATCAACAGGTTACTTGTATAATATTATATTGAAAATTATAAAGCATAAAATGAGGATGGAGGCCCTTGGGCTACAGCCCATGAAGATTTTATATAGTCCCGCCAATGATGGAAGTAAGATATGGTGTAATTATTGATTTTCTTTTGTTTCAGAAATTTCACTCCACCTCTCAAGAACAGCGAGAACAGCGAGAGCAATGGTTCTGTCAATCTTCTAATAGATGGCGACATTGCACAATTATGACATCTGTCAGTTTTGTTGCAGATTTTTCGAATTCAGAGTTGAATTAACCCACTATTACATATGTTCCTCGTACCCAAAATACTATTTGTCATTTTATTTCCACTCATCACAGCAGCAATAGCAGCATCACCATCTAGCGGAGAAATGTAGAACCAACGTCTCGCAGAAATCATAGTAGGCGGTGGAGTGATTTTTCTCAAGTTTTCAATACGTAAAAATGGCCGAATACGCGCACCATATCTTACTTCCATCATTGTCCCGCCCATGAATTCTTACATTGACGGAGAAGAAGATACTGTAGAAAGATGCCAAATGACATAAAAAGAAGAAGTGTTCATCAGTTCTAACAAATCTGACCTCACATGTCAGTAGCAGGATCTGGTGAACAATAAATAGCCCTTCAAACACTAACCCTTGGATAACTGGCCCTTCTGCTCCATCCTGAGTCGAGTCCGGCTCGAAGGACCAATTCTCTGTTAAATATTGGAAGGTATTTCCTTCCTTTTGTATTAATATATGAATTCAATTATTGAAGTTTTATTATATTTTGATTGACGTTCTTTATTAAACAAAATTATTGACATAGCAACATTATATAAATTGAAATATATACAGAGTAGTGAAACCTTGTCTATGCATATGAGAAATACAGGAAAAAACAAAATAGAAAATGTTGGGACAATAAGCAGTAAAATAACTATTTTGGTAACCTAGGAAGTATTTATATTAGCAATAGAAAATAACATGTTGCCCCACCTGACTGCAACAACTTGAACACTTCTGTGCTGTTTGTTTTGATGATTTGACCATCAAGCAAAAACAAAAAACAAATGTGAACCAATGAAATTAAAGTAAACAGGCCACTTTTTTATTATAATACTCTGAGAGATAACAAGATCTATATTGAGTAATAAACATATGTACAATCATTATATGGAAGGAAGAGATACTTTTTTATACATCACATATTTTTTAAAAGAAGTTTTTTCATGTGTCTATTGAGTGTTAATGGGAGAACTGTTTTTTATATGTTCAGGAATTTGGTTAAACCAATGTAGAGCTTGAAATGTAGTTCTTTTTTTTTTCAACATTAGTTGCACTAGGTAGTATATGGAAGTGTTGATTTGTTCTTGTGTTGTAATAATGTATATCACAATTTTGTGTTAGGTTGACTTTGTTTCAGTTAGGTTGTTGTTGATTCTATAAATAATTTTGACACTATCCAGTTTTACTATATCAGGGACTTTCAGAATGTTTAGATCTTTGTAAAGCATTGTTGTGGTTGTCCTATATGGAAATTTAAATGAAGTTGTAACTATTTCATTCTGGGCTTTTTGTAATCCATTGATATCTAATTGCCTTGCTTGTCACCAAAAAGCAGCTGAGTAAGCCAGAAGGGAATACACATGTGAATTGTAAATTTGGTATTTTGTTTTTTTTGTTGAACCTCATCGCACCTAGATGTTTGGCACTTTCAACTTAAGATCATAAAGTTGCATTTAGTTTCATTTGTCCACTCACTTTTTTTTTTTAAGATTCATTTATTTGAAAAAGGTTACATATATGTATAGACATTTGGAATGATCCCTAAGCAGCACATGTGCTGGTAACAGGATTTTGATTAGGAATTTTTTTTTTTTTTTTCATTACAAGAATACTTAATAGTGATATAATATAATATAATATAATAGATGCATGTAATGTATATTTAGGTTTATAACTAAACTATCATCATAATTCTTAGCATTTTATTTCTAATTTTGTCCTTCTATATTTTACCACTCCTAACTATCTATTGCTCTTTAATCATTGTCTTGAATTTTGCATAATTTGAACAATTTTTCACCTCCTGTGGGAGATAATTGTACTGTTGGATAGCCTTGTTCAAATGATTTTTCAATAATACATTTGTTCTTGCATAAGGAAGGTCTAGCCTTGTTTGTCCTCTTGTGATATGACCATGTACTTGGTATCTGTATGTAAAATCACTATTTGTTTTTTGTAGTGAATTTGTTATTTTATATATATACTTTTCCTGTTCAGTTTTCAAGATTTTCCTAATTTTGTCTAATTTTGTGATAGCATATACATTTCCTGTAGGGGTAAGGAGTTGCAAATTGAACAAGGTTTTGTAAACTTTATTTTGGAGTGTCTGTGCTTTATTGAAATTAGTTTCACCACATAAATATGCATTGTAGATAAGCTTTTTAGTATTTATGTCTAGGAAATTTTTAATCTTGAATAAAGCTCCCATCATTTGTGTTAATTGTTTATGAATTTTGTCAATATGTTCAGTCCAGTTTAGATTTTTGTCAACCATTAGACCCAGGTATTTACTATGATCCACTTTATGCAGTTCAGATCATCTTGAGCTAACTGGAAAATTTGTTTGTGTTCCTGAGTAGAAAAGTGCAGTATCATCAGCAAACAGAATTATTTTCCTGTTTAAGTCATTGCTACACAGATCATTAATATATATGAGAAATAGGGTTGGACCAATTACACTCCCCTGGGGTACCCCACCAGTTACCAGGGCCCTTTCACTAGATATTTTGACAGCTTTCAAGAACTCCAATAGGTGGCATAGCTTATTTTCTATTGCAAATTAGAGATATTCCAATGAAAATAGTTTTGAAAAACTTGCATCAATGCACAGTCCATGAACACTCTAATAAGTAAATAATTTGTTGTGCTGCATAGCATGATAGGAATATCCAAGACTTCACTCACCATCAAAACATTGCATAATCTTTCCAAACTTCCACTACAAATAACTTCCTCTGTTCCAAGGGTGTTGCTCAAGCCCTGTTTAGTTATCAGCTCAGGATATTTATTTTGAATGCAACATAAAAGGTAGAGGGTGTCGAGGTTTTGTTCTGGCCATGGTTTAGATATTTCCTCTTTCACAATGGGAAAAATCCTTTTCATACCTTTTTTATCAATCTGAAAATAAAGCTCATCAGCATGTAATAGGAATAGAATTCACTACTCAGGTACTGACCTTTTCAAATAAATGCACCAAAAACTGATATGCTACCAGTCCTAGATAAGATCTCTCCTTGGATGGTTTCATTAGACCTTCTACAATTTGCTTTTGTTCATCATCTGAACTTCTAGACCAGAGATTAGATTTAATGAGAGCTCCATAGGCTAAAATTTGTCCTGTACAAATATCTGCATTTTCCTGAAAATATTCTCATTTCATGAATAGTTTCATTAGAAATCAAGTCCCACTCACTGACTTATTATTACTACCAGCTGTATGTAAATGTTTTTTTACATGTTCAAAAACTGAATTCACCATTATGTGTTCATTCATATTCAGGATTGTCACTAGAACAGAATAGAATCCTGTTCTGGCACTGGTTGTTGACGAACCCAAACCTCTAATAATGCGTCCCAAGGCATATTTCAATTCATCGCTCTGAAATATAGTTGTGTTGAAAACGCGTTAAATATATGGCATGAGAAACACCTCACGTTTTCATAGTTATCATTTAAATATTTCAAAAGGCTTATACTGTTCTTTTGTCGCACATTCTCCTGGGAATTCGTGATATTGGAAAAGTGATCCAACATAGTATTAGCCGCTTTTCCATTATGTTTTACTGATTTTTCTTCTGATTTTGGTTTTGAATTCTCCATCAGGCCAACATTAACATAACCACACAATTTCAAACCAAAATCAAAAATTAAAAAAGGCACTGTCTACACGACCGCCGCGGCGGTTGGATACTGAAACATAAACAACCGCCGGCGGTTACCTATTTTTATATAGAAGACCGCCGTGAGACATGAGGAAGGAAAATATCGTTTCTGCATCAAAAAGAAGACTACTTTTTTCAAACAAACTGACCTAACTCACCTAAATGAACCTTTCTCCTGAGAAGTATATTTTGCGAGAAATTATTTGTGAAAAAAAGTTTTGAAAAAATAAGGCCTAGTAGGGATTGAACCCGAGCCACAGGCGTGGTGGTCAGGTGAATTTTCAACTGAGCTATCGCTTTGCTCGGAAGTACTCTCTATGAAGAAGGAAGAAATATCATCGCGGCGGTTGTTTATGTATCAGTATCCAACCGCCGCGGCGGTCGTTTATGAATCAGCATCCAACTGCCGCGGCGGTCGTGTAGACAGTATCATTAAAAAATCCACAAAATCTCACACGGAGGACATGCACGAAACACGAATATTCTGCCAACTTTCGTGATATTGCAGCGTTCTGACATTTGTGTCAAATCGGAAAGCGTTTTCCACTCTGCTTACGGTGCGAACTGAGTGCAGTCTCAGCGCAATCAGTTATTCCACTGACCATTTTGACTACGAAATATGATCGTGTGCTTGTTGTAGACATTTTCACTCTATTAGCAGTATTACCTTCTATTTCAGAAGTGGCAGAACAAATTCTAATGAGAAATGACAAAATTCCAGCTTGAATTGGTGAATAGCCTAAAGAACACGATTCATATGCCAGAATCATTTGAAAAACTATTTCAAACTTTTGATTCCTTTGTGAAAAATAAGAAAAGTGAGGTTGTGTTTCAATCCAGGGTCGGTTACGTGGAAGTGAACGCGCATCGGTCCATGCGTGGACAACACTCCTGTTAGTGCATTTTAATTTTCGTCGTCGTGCGTTGTTTCATTAGTTACGTTCAAAGTGGATCTGGAATTTTACCTCACTCCTATGAGTTACAGAATGGATGGAAATAAGTCGACAGATACTTCACCTTCATACATTTTCGTTTCAGTAAGTCGATAGATAGTGAATGTAACCCAGCACTAGCTCGGTATGAACAGTTTATAATTCGTAACAATAATGGGAAACTAATTAGCTGTCGCTGAAATATAGTTGGTATTAGAACTCGAATTCAAAATATATTCAGAATTGAAATCATGAAAGTTACATGGAATAAAAAAACTGAAAAATATATGGAAACTTCACTCAAAAAATGAACGGAACAGAGATAACCAACGTAGGTGACCCATAACTTACAAAAAAATTTAACAATGACCAACGGTCATGGACATAAGTAAAGACATGTTTCGAAGGATTTTAATCCTTCATCATCAGCAAATGTTTCGAAAGAAAATCTGTAAGAAGAAACAATGCCTATGTTAGATGCTTATGTTAGTTATTCTGGTTATAAGTATTAATTGAGGAACCTAAATGTACCTACCATTATTGGTGGAAAAAGTTCACCTAATACAAAACATGAAGAAAAATTAATTTTGTTTTTGGATTTGTTGTGACTGTATGAAACAGAGTGGTGACAGTAGTGATGAACTTTTTGATCCGTCAGCAAGTACATCCGCCTGTCCCTGGGTCCACGTCAACCATACGACTACGCTTTGTCACTACGGTTTCTCGCTCTTTGGATACAAAACATCCAACAATCAGAAATGGAACTCTATAAGGATATAATATCATGAAATGAAAATATTATCAAATATCTAACCTAACATCAGGTGGGCACTTCGAAGGCAAAAATTCATTACTGCATGTGAGATACTTCATATTTTAAGCTATTCAGTGATTTGTACACGAATGACATTTCGGAAACGGAAACTGAACATTTCCATTTGAATCTGTGATAAGAAGAGAGAGGGTACTATTTGCGTGATTTCAGCGTGGGCCGATTTTTGTAAGCGTGCACGTGCAGTCTTCATGTGCGTGTATCACCCGTCAGACAGTCTAGATATTTAGCCGTCATTGGCCAGTGATGCCATTGCCATGCAATGCATCATAAAGCACTGTTCTTGTTCTTCCAATGGAAATCACTATTAGTGTTACCAACACAACTTTTCGACACGAAAAATGCCTAAATTCAAAATTGGAAAGTTTAATTCCGCTTTTGACACCACTATTGACAATCAAGCATTTTTTAATTATTGAAATACATATTTTGGTTTTTCTCGAACTAATTAATTCGGAAATATATTTAAGGCCAAATTTTGTGTGCGAAAAATATGGTACCATCGCTGTTGGTTCCCCTTTCTTGTTTGGGAAGACGCAATCGCAGTGCGCAAGCTCTTTAATGTAAAACATGGCCGGTCGTAGCGGTTATGATGATAGAGACAACAGGTAAAAATTGTATTATATCAGTTAATCAGTGATCAAATGTGTGCGTTTTCTCGTGATATCATTGCGTATATTTCCTTCCATAAAATGCTTTGAATTTTATAGTGAGTCTCCCTAAGGTTTTGGTAAATTTCACAGTGAGGCGGTAAAGCTATATGTTCTAATGCACATGCTGGATTTTCACCATCAAATCGAAATTGAGTGAAAATATTGAGGAATAATGTATACCCTCAAAGATGTGACTGCGCAAAATTTTCATTTTTTGATCGTACTTATAAAGATTGTATGATCAAATATATTTTTCCTTCCTGAATAGTTCCAGATCCTCATTCATCTTCAATAGCTGTCCAAAATCAAAATTTTGAAGTATAGTATCTACACCCTATGATGATGTACTTCGACCCATAATCTACCAAAAGTATTCTTCCATATTCCGAATCTAATTATCCAGAGATCAATGCTGTGAGTGTAGATTTCAAAAAATATGTAATCCTGAATTGGTATGCAATATGCATTAAGTTGACATCTGATTCAAAACATAATAGGTATCTTCCTAGACAGGTAGGTACTCAAAATTAGTAAACTACTTATTAGTATATGGAAACCTGCTAGGAATACATTCATAGCATGATTGCATATCAAATACTTGATTACCTAAATAAAAATTAATCATGAGTTCCATGATGAATGTAAAGTCATTCATCATTCATAGTGTTTGTTTGATGATAAAGGTATATTTTACAGTGGTATTAATTTCTAGTAGCCCTGTGGGTAGGTAGTTACTGAGATATGTACATAATTTGACCTGGTGAAACCTCCATAAACAATTTTAATTTTTTGAATTGACTGCCATTACTTCATGGAAGTCCATAGTAAATGTTGAAAAACTTCACAAACAATCAGATTTCCACAAAAGATCTTAATAACAGGACATGTTTTGCAAACACAGATGCTTCAAGTGAAATACTCATACAATTAACTACTAATATCCAATTTCTTTATTCTGTCTCACTGACATCATCATCTATATAATGAGAAACTTAAAATCTCAGAGATTCTAGGGAAATTTTGTGAATGGATTGGGTTTCTTATTATTCGTTGGTGGGACATTAAATCACTGTGAGAATTTCAGGTGTGTGATAGTCTGCAGTACTGTGGCATTTTTGTCTTCCTGTGATAATATTACTTGCCACCAGATGGCTCTAAGGACTATATCATCTTCCTACCCTTAGCAGCATTTGATTCATCTATAATTATTTCCTGGAATATATCTTGAATGTTCTTAAACATTTCATCAAAATTGGATACATAAAGATGATGCTTCAATTATAAAATCTTCAAGTTATCTGACCCTTCACCTAATAAGTTAGTAAACAATTTTGGGTTCACGTCCACCTATAATACACATCTGTACATTGAAGTAGAAGTCGAGTCAAGGTCACAGTTAACTGCAACCTTATAAAACGGGAAAATGTATTTTGCTGACCAAAATTGAAGTTTCCTGACTGGATGGACATTTCAGATATTTGATAAATTGATAATGCAATTATTTGAATAGATACTGAACAATTTTGGGTTCACATCCACCTATAATACACATCTGTACATTGAAGTAGATGTCGAGTCAAGGTCACAGTTAACTGCAACCTTATAAAACGGGAAAATGTATTTTGCTGACCAAAATTAAAGTTTGCTGACTGGATGGACATTTCAGATATTTGATAATCCAATTATTTGAATAGATATGTAGCTGCCACCACTAGAATACATTCAATTCTCCCTTTAGAAGGGTAGCTTACTCCTGTATTTCAAAAATCTTTGCTGGCAGAATGTGTGATTTCAATTTTTGCTTAGTGATTAGATTTAGCAGTGAAATAATTTCAATCCACCTCTTTGAAGAGATAGTTTGTTCTTGCTGTTCTATGATTGAAATTTTTCCAATATGCTACATATTGAAATTATCTCACATGGACCGAAATTCAACACAATAAATCATAAACAAAATGTTTTTTCTTTCCCACGGAAAAGAAATGAGTACTTTTTTCCCGGATATACCTATGTATCATATATATACACTGTTGATGGCTTTTGTTGTGCTATAGTTCCGAAAAATAAGCCAATAACACCGTCTCCCAGCAGGTACTTCAAGTCCTTCTATCTTCCATTTGATTTCACTGTATATTACTAAAGAACCATTGAATTGGCATTTTCAAAAAATCAAATAACAGACATATATTTGATTACTTCAAAGAATGATAATAATAATAATAATAATAATAAAGATACCTGCAACGCAGGTGTCATTCCTGTTGAAAACTTCAAATTCCATGGCGATAATCTTCTTATTTTAATAAAAAATGATATCTTATCAATATCCATTCCTCATTTTTCCTGTCACAGAAAAAATAGTGTATTATACACAGGAAAAATAATTAATTTTAGCTCACAGTTTTTTTGTCTCTCTGCTACGCGTCGGGAGACAACACTACCTCGAGCTAAAATCTACAACTTTTTCTCTTGTACAACAAATAATTATTTTTCAATTGTTCTGAAAAAAAATTTGCGCTCTCACTAAACCACATTTTTCACCTATTATTGAACGTCCGGCAACATTGCAGAAATAATTGCTGACCTCGCCGGAAGGAAATGCAATCAATGATTCACAGAAGTTTCAGGTATATTTTCTTTTCAACAAGAATGTATTATTTCATTCAGTTTTGTTTTTTTTCATTTTCTATTACCCACCCCATGTATCGTCCCAATTTCGGAAATACCCATATAGTTGCCACCAATTCAATAAAGGGGTAGTTTACTCATTCTGTTTCTCAAAAATCATTGTTGACCAAACCTTTATGATTTGAAATTTTCACTTATAATCTCCCTAGCAGCAGAATTATCGGAAATTAATTTGGCTGCATGGGAGATTCAATAAGAAAATTTCATAAATTGGAGTTGCTTTTTATGATGATGAACCCCACCACAAATTCTGCGTAGATGTCAAATATAATTTGACACTTAGGTATACAGGGTGTTAACAAATAAGTGTCACAACGGAAAACTGTAGATTGCTCATGAAAAAAGAAACATTTTTTCCCTATCAAAATTTTCCGTGCTTCCGTTATCAAAATACAGGGCGTCAAAAAATACAAAAAATATCTGTTTTCGCTACTATCTCATGAACCGTCGGAGCTACGGAGTTAAGCCTTCGTACACTATTCATCACCAATAATGACTACTTTTAGGGCTCTTGATCAATTTCCTTGGACATGTCAGTGGAGGAGAATTCATCGCCTCGTAAGGGTTTAACCCCCCAAACATTCATGCCACTGGAGAAATTGTGATTTTCAAAGTAGATTCTGAAGCGCCAATATCTTTCCCACAAAAAATGTTCTCTTGTCTCAATGCTCTAAAGTGAATAGTTTCCGCAAAAAATGACTCTTTATGAAGAAGAACATACAAAATCCTGATGGTATCTCCGAAAATCGTCTGAAAATCCAATGGAAATAAACACCTCAGAACTGTCTAATAATATGTTCAATCAAATGTCAGGTTCTTGAGTATGCTAGTCTCGATGCTGGTTTCCAAATTGTTGAGGTTATATAGTGTTGTAAAGTGCGTTTAATTAAACTGAACATTTTTCATTTTTTGACGCCCTGTATCTCGAAAACGGAAGCCCGGAGAAAAATTCTGAAGGACAAAAATGATTCCTTTATTATTAGGAATCTATACAGTTTTCCGTTGTGACACTTATTTGTTAACGCCCTGTATATTTGTTATCTGAAATCCAATGTCTCCATATTTTTAAATTAAAATAAAACTTGAAAAAACATATTTCCAATGAGCTCAGTTGAAAATGACACACTATAATTTTACCATAGAAGTTGAATTTACTTGTTAGTAACTAGAGTTTATTGCTAAAATTTCAGGAACATTAAAAACTATTATTTCGCTTTCAACTATAACATCTTATATTACATGTACATAGCTTCAATTGAGACTTAAGAAATTATATTTTTGATGTGTTGAATATGAGGCACTATATTTTTACAATAGGAGTTTTTACTTTCTAGTTATTAAGGTTTATTCAAGGGTTTATTACTAAAATATCAAGAACATTAAAAACATTTATTCCTTTCCAACCATGACGTATTAATATAATATGATATTACTTTTCTAAATAGTTCCAAATGAACTAAGTGCCTTTTGCCAATATATATATATATATATATATATATGGCGCTTCATTTTTACCTCCAATAAGCTAGCAGAACCACTTTGAATTTTTCAATTTTTTCTTCGGCCATAATTTTAGGCTGATTTAAGGCTAATTTATTACCCTATTGCCGAATTTATTGCTCTTCGATTTATGTAAAAAAACGTGGGTTCTGCTAGCTTAACGTTAAGCTAGCAGAACCACTTCGTGAATAAAAGTTCAATCACAAAACTAATTATACCATAATTTAAGGCTAATTTTAGGCTCTAATCCTAGCCTATTGCCAATTTTTTCGCACATTGTTTTTTTAAAAAAATCATGGGTTTTGCTAGCTTAACCGTTAAGCTAGCAGAACCAAATCTCAAATAGAAGGAATATAAAAATATTGAGTACACCATAATTTAAGGCTAATTTTAGTCTCTTCGTTGAACCAATTATCAATTTTTTTGAAAATCATTTTCTGCAAAAAATTTCCCAAATCCAACATGAACATGACAAACCAGTAGCAAACCAAAAAAAAACTTCAATCACAAACCTGATTGTGCCATAATTTCAGACTAATTTGAGGCTCTGATCCTAGCCTATTGCCAATTTTTTCACACACTGATTTAAAAAAAAATCATGGATTTCGCTAGCTTAACCGTTAAGCTAACATGTGAACATGACAAACCAATAGCAAACCAAACAAAGTTCAATCACAAAACTAATCATGCCATAATTTAGGGCTGATTTTAGGCTCTGATCCTAGCCTATTGCCAATTTTTTCGCACATTGTTTTTTAAAACAATCATGGGTTTTGCTAGCTTAACCGTTAAGCTAGCAGAACCAAATCTCAAATAGAAGGAATATAAGAATATTGAGTGCACCATAATTTAAGGCTAATTTTAGGTTCTTCGTTGAACCTATTATCGATTTTTTAAAAAATCATTTTCTGCAAAAAATTTACCAAATCAAACATGAACATGACAATCCAATAGCAAACCAAAAAAACTTCAATCACAAACCTAATTATGCCATAATTTCAGGCTAATTTGAGGCTCTGATCCTAGCCTATTGCGAATTTTTTCGCACACTGTTTTTTTTTAAAATCATGGGTTTTGCTAGAACCAAATCTCAAATAGAAGGAATATAAAAATATTGAGTACACCATAAGTTAAGGCTAATTTTAGGCTCTTCGTTGAACCTATTATCGATTTTTTTGAAAATCATTTTCTGCAAAAAATTTCCCAAATCCAACATGAACATGACAAACTAGTAGCAAACCAAAAAAAAACTTCAATCACAAACCTGATTATGCCATAATTTCAGACTAGTTTGAGGCTCTGATCCTAGCCTATTGCCAATTTTTTCGCACACTGTTTTTTTAAAAAAATCATGGGTTTTGCTAGCTTAACCGTTAAGCTAGCAGAACCAAATCTCAAATAGAAGGAATATGAGAATATTGAGTGCACCATAATTTAAGGCTAATTTTAGGCTCTTCGTTGAACCTATTATCGATTTTTTTGAAAAATAATTTTATGCAAAAAATTCCCAAATCCAACATGAACATGACAAACCAATAGCAAACCAAAAAAACTTCAATCACAAACCTAATTATGCCATAATTTCAGGCTAATTCAAGGCTCTAATCCTAGCCTATTGCCAATTTTTTCGCACATTGTTTTTTACTCGTTTTTTAAAAACAATCATGGGTTTTGCTAGCTTAACCGTTAAGCTAGCAGAACCAAATCTCAAATAGAAGGAATATAAGAATATTGAGTACACCATAATTTAAGGCTAATTCTAGGCTCTTCATTGAACCTTTTATCGATTTTTCTCAAATAATTTTCTGCAAAAAAATTCCGAGATCCAACATGAACATGACAAACCAATAGCAAAACCAAAAAAAGTTTAATCACAAAACTAATTCAGCAATGATTTGAGGCTAATTCAAGGCTCTCATCCTAGCCTATTGCCGATTTCTTTGCACATTGTTTCTTCAAAAAGTCATGGGTTTTGCTAACTTAACCATTGCTAGCAGAACCAAATCTCAAAGAGAAGGAATACAAGAACATTGAGTACACCATAATTCAAGGCTAATGTTAGGCTCTTCATTGAACCTATAATCGATTTTTTTGAAAATCATTTTCTGCAAAAAAATTCCCAAATCCAACATGAACATGACAATACATTAGCAAATCAAAAAAAGTTCGATCACGAAACACATTATAGGTACCGAAATTTAGGTACATACATTTTCATTACAATTATTTCTATTCAATGGAAGTTACTAATCACAATTACAAATTTCAGTGCTCTTATGTATAGGAATGTAAAATGTTGGTAAAAAATCTCGTAAAAAATACAAGTTTATGAATACGAATACATCATATATTTTTGCCTTTAACTGTTCACCAAAATAAGAGACCACTAGTGTGAATACTCAATGATAAAATTAATAAAATATAATGCGGAACTGCGTTCGGCTTCAACGTCTCGGAAAGACGGGGAATCACGGAAAGACGGGGAATCACCGCAGCATAATTCGCTGTTGCCGGTTAAGCGCCAGCGTGGCCATATTTTTATACTGATCGAGGTTTTATACTGATCAATAAAATTTAAGAAAAAAAATGTCGATACATAATATATATCAGGATAAATATCGTCACATAATTATCATGATATTTATCAAGATCTATATCCGGATATTTATCACTGATACCTATATATCCTACTAACCTTGGTTTTTTCATCTAAAGAAATTGCATCAAGACTATAAGAGTATCAAGACGTTCTTAAACAAAACACTCATTCTTAGAGCTTATCCGCAGTCATTTGCAAAAAACAAGCTTTTTTAAACAGGGTAACAATAATGGAAAAGTCTACGAATATTTTCAACATAATATCTTGCATACCTAATATCTTGAATCATGAGCGTATTTCTCACAGAATTGACTGAGCCATCATTATATCCGAGATTATATCATCATAAAAAAATCAACTACATTCTTTTCACTAAACAATTTCATAGATGCGCGTAAAGTAGGAAGACGATGATGGAAACCTACTTCCAGTTTTTTGCATTTTTTCCATATATAGCCACTACGATGTATTATGCAATGTGATGCATATTATTATGTAAGATGCAGAAATATTCGAGGAAATATTTCATCACATGGCGATTCGGAAATATTCAGAAAATATTTGTCATGTTCATGTTGCAATTGAAAATTTTTTTGCAGGAAATAATTAACAAAAAAATCGATAATAGGTTCAATGAAGAGCCTTAAATTAGCCTTAAATTATAGTGCACTCAATATTCTTATATTCCTTCTATTTGAGATTTGGTTCTGCTAGCTTAACGGTTAAGCTAGCAAAACCCATGATTTTTTTAAAAAAACAGTGTGCGAAAAAATTCGCAATAGGCTAGGATCAGAGCCTTGAATTAGCCTGAAATTATGGCATAATTAGGTTTGTGATTGAAGTTTTTTTGGTTTGCTATAGGTTCGTCATGTTCATGTTGGATTTGGGAATTTTTTGCAGAAAATGATTTTTCAAAAAAATCGATAATAGGTTCAACGAAGAGCCTAAAATTAGCCTTAAATTATGGTGCACTCAATATTCTCATATTCCTTCTATTTGAGATTTGGTTCTGCTAGCTTAACGGTTAAGCTAGCAAAACCCATGATTTTTTTAAAAAACAATGTGCGAAAAAATTGGCAATAGGCTAGGATCAGAGCCTTAAATTAGTCTGAAATTATGGCATAATCAGGTTTGTGATTGAAGTTTTTTTTTGGTTTGCTACTGGTTTGTCATGTTCATGTTGGATTTGGGAAATTTTTTGCAGAAAATGATTTTAAAAACGATAATAGGTTCAACGAAGAGCCTAAAATTAGCCTAAAATTATGGTGCACTCAATATTCTTATATTCCATCTATTTGAGATTTGGTTCTGCTAGCTTAACGGTTAAGCTAGCAAAACCCATGATTGTTTTAATAAACAATGTGCGAAAAAATTGGCAATAGGCTAGGATCAGAGCCTAAAATTAGATCTAAATTATGGCATGATTAGTTTTGTGATTGAAGTTTTTTTGGTTTGCTATTGGTTTGTCATGTTCATGTTGGATTTGGAAATTTTTTGCAGAAAATGATTTTTCAAAAAATCGATAATAGGTTCAACGAAGAGCCTAAAATTAGCCTTAAATTATGGTGCACTCAATATTCTCATATTCCTTCTATTTGAGATTTGGTTCTGCTAGCTTAACGGTTAAGCTAGCAAAACCCATGATTGTTTTAAAAAACAATGTGCGGAAAAATTGGCAATAGGCTAGGATCAGAGCCTAAAATTAGCCCTAAATTATGGCATGATTAGTTTTGTGATTGAAGTCATTTTGGTTTGCTATTGGTTTGTCATGTTCATGTTGGATTTGGGAATTTTTTGCAGAAAATGATTTTTCAAAAAATCGATAATAGGTTCAACGAAGAGCCTGAGATTAGCCTTAAATTATGGTGCACTCAATATTCTCATATTCCTTCTATTTGAGATTTGGTTCTGCTAGCTTAACGGTTAAGCTAGCAAAACCCATGATTGTTTTAAAAAACAATGTGCGAAAAAATTGGCAATAGGCTAGGATCAGAGCCTAAAATTAGCCCTAAATTATGGCATGATTAGTTTTGTGATTGAACTTTGTTTGGTTTGCTATTGGTTTGTCATGTTTACATGTTAGCTTAATGGTTAAGCTAGCGAAACCCATGCTTTTTTTTTTAATCAGTGTGCGAAAAAATTGGCAATAGGCTAGGATCAGAGCCTTAAATTAGTCTGGAATTATGGCATAATCAGGTTTGTGATTGAAGTTTTTTTTTTGGTTTGCTACTGGTTTGTCATGTTCATGTTGGATTTTGGAATTTTTTGCAGAAAATGATTTTCAAAAAAATCGATAATAGGTTCAACTGAGAGCCTAAAATTAGCCTTAAATTATGGTGCACTCAATATTCTTATATTCCTTCTATTTGGGATTTGGTTCTGCTAGCTTAACGGTTAAGCTAGCAAAACCCATGATTTTTTTTAAAAAACAATGTGCGAAAAAATTGGCAATAGGCTAGGATCAGAGCCTAAAATTAGCCCTAAATTATGGCATGATTAGTTTTGTGATTGAACTTTGTTTGGTTTGCTATTGGTTTGTCATGTTCACATGTTAGCTTAATGGTTAAGCTAGCGAAACCCATGATTTTTTTTTAGTCAGTGTGCGAAAAAATTGGCAATAGGCTAGGATCAGAGCCTTAAATTAGTCTGAAATTATGGCATAATCAGGTTTGTGATTGAAGTTTTTTTTTGGTTTGCTACTGGTTTGTCATGTTCATGTTGGATTTGGGAAATTTTTTGCAGAAAATGATTTTCAAAAAAATCGATAATAGGTTCAACGAAGAGCCTAAAATTAGCCTTAAATTATGGTGTACTCAATATTTTTATATTCCTTCTATTTGAGATTTGGTTCTGCTAGCTTAACGGTTAAGCTAGCAAAACCCATGATTTTTTTAAAAAAACAATGTGCGAAAAAATTGGCAATAGGCTAGGATTGGAGCCTAAAATTAGCCTTAAATTATGGCATAATTAGTTTTGTGATTGAACTTTTATTTACGAAGTGGTTCTGCTAGCTTAACGTTAAGCTAGCAGAACCCACGTTTTTTTACATCAATCGAAGAGCAATAAATTCGGCAATAGGGTAATAAATTAGCCTTAAATTAGCCTGAAATTATGGCCGAAGAAAAAATTGAAAAATTCGAAGTGGTTCTGCTAGCTTAATGGAGGTTTCATTTTTTACAGTATAATTAATTGAATTGCCACCATTGGAAAATCTCGTACCATCCCCGCATAGGGGAAGTTCACAGTTTTCACTTGATGTTTTTCAAGAATCCTTGCTAGCTAATACATGATTCGAATTTTTGTTCCAAATTGCAAAGATCCTAGATAAATATCCTTTACTCAATTGACAACAGTAGAATAATTTCAATCCATCCCCTTAGAAATGGAAGTTTGTTCCTGCTCTTTTTGAAAAATCCTTGATGACTGTGCAATTCCACTCTGATTCGAATGTTTGCGTCAAATTAAATATTCTCACAACTCACATAGATCTCAATGCTGGCAATAGATTATATCTGACCTAACTGCTGACAACTGAATATTTGTTTTGGATGTTTGAATATAAAATTTGAAGCGAAAACCAGCGAGGATAAACTACCCCTCTGAGAGGCTGGATTGAAATAATTTCATTGGTGGCAACCACGCGCATGGTTGCCACCAAGCAAAAAAGCGCCTAATGACAAAACACATAAATTTCAAGTTTTCTTCCACAAAAAAATTGCCTGAGTGTAATTCGACGATTTGACCTCTCAAGGTCCACATTTAGAAAGAAATGATCAAAAAAATTTGTTTGTGGAAAAACTAGATTAGAATGATTGTTAAAACAACCTATTGAATTAAAATTGTTTGTATGTTTCTTACAACAAAAAAACTCATTGTTCCTAGGGTCCACAAAGTTCCTCTTTATTTCCCTCCACCCTTTCCTACACATTGATTCTGATACTAATTTGTGTTTTTATTTATCCCTTGGAGCGTCCGAAAGGGAATCCCTGCTATTATGTTCGAAAAACATCGTGCGTACCTTAAAACCGTTTTTGACTCAAACAGATATTTCATCAAAGGTGCATTGTACGCGGAACGTCCATTGTTTTACATTAGGAGCGATGAAAAATTCTAACCATTGACCTTTCCGCTTTGGAACATTGGGGAATTTTTGGTATACAAAGTACAAATAAATATTCATTTAGGAAATTTAGCTGGTGAGTCCAGTGTACCGACACGGGGATTCCTCTCAGGAAGACAGGGTATTCTTTGGGAGGTCAGGGAATTCTTTGGGAGGTCCAGGAATTATTTGGGAAGTCTGGGATTTCTTTGGGAAATTGGGAATTATTTGGGAAGTCTGGGAATTCTTTGGGAAGTCCGGGAATTCTTTGGGATTTCAGGGAATTCCTTGAGAAGTCCGAAAATTCCTTGGGTAGTCCAGGTAGTCTTTGGGAATTCCAGGTATACTTTAAGAAGTCCGGGAATTCTTTGGGTAGTCATTCGGCAAGGGAAGTCTAGTGTACACGAAATCGGCCCGTGATTTACCCCTCGCTTAGAATAGTGGTCTATTGGAGAAAAGAAAAAACTGGGAGATTTCAAATTCCAAAAAAATTTATTGGCATTTCTTTTCAGCGTTCTTAATCAAGAACATGAGCCATTAAGAAGTTAATGAATACCTAAATCACATTTTGTTGATTGTTTTTCAATTGCCCCAATCGCGACATTTCCACAGATTAAATACTTTTCTAATTCTGACAAAGCTAGTTTGAGGAAAAATGACATAAACACCATCAAATATTTTGTTTACAATTTTGGTTGTCATGCTTTAAAATGTTAAGTTTCCGTTTTGTCGCTGGAAACTTTTTTCGATATCATAATGACAAAATCACAGTGGCCTGCGAAATTTTACATACATTAGTTGTCAAAATGAAAAACGAACTTAATGCTGCAGTTTTGTCATATTTCAGTTTTTAGAAAAAAAAAAAAAAGAATAGAGTAAGCGCCTGGTGGCAACTGAAAATCAATATGGCATGACTCGTGTAAATTTATATATTTACCACGAGCGCAGCTATAAACAAATGTTGTATCCGAAGTTGTTTCTTGGGAACAATAAAGCTGATTGATTGATAGATTGATATATTGATAGATTGATAGATTGATAGATTGATAGATTGATAGATTGATAGATTGATAGATTGATAGATTGATAGATTGATAGATTGATAGATTGATAGATTGATAGATTGATAGATTGATAGATTGATAGATTGATAGATTGATAGATTGATAGATTGATAGATTGATAGATTGATAGATTGATAGATTGATAGATTGATAGATTGATAGATTGATAGATTGATAGATTGATAGATTGATAGATTGATAGATTGATAGATTGATAGATTGATAGATTGATAGATTGATAGAGTGATAGATTGATAGATTGATAGATTGATAGATTGATAGATTGATAGATTGATAGATTGATAGATTGATAGATTGATAGATTGATAGATTGATAGATTGATAGATTGATAGATTGATAGATTGATAGATTGATAGATTGATAGATTGATAGATTGATAGATTGATAGATTGATAGATTGATAGATTGATAGATTGATAGATTGATAGATTGATAGATTGATAGATTGATAGATTGATAGATTGATAGATTGATAGATTGATAGATTGATAGATTGATAGATTGATAGATCGATAGATCGACTGACTGACTGACTGACTGACTGACTGACTGACTGACTGACTGACTGACTGACTGATTGATTGATTGATTGATTGATTTGCATTTTCCAGAGATTATGGCCGCAGGGGCGGCGGCGGCGGCAGCAGGAAGCCCCTGCCCACCGAGCCCCCGTTCACTGCCTACATAGGCAACCTGCCTGACGGCGTCATACAGGGTGACGTCAACAGCATCTTCGCCAACTTGGACGTGAAGAGCGTGAGGCTGGTCAAAGACAAGGAGACGGACAAGTTCAAGGGGTTCGGGTATGTGGAATTCGAGACAATTGACATTTCACAATGGAAATTTCACACCAAACATTTTCGATCAATTTAAGGCATATATTTCGTATCGTTACCATAGCAACTAAACAAATTTCTTGGAAATTTTCTCCTCCTTGGTGGACGGAGCATGAAATTACACTGGAAATTTTTTGACGTTTTTAAGTTAAATGCCATTTACATTCAACTTCAGATTATTTCGAGTTCATTCTATAAGTCAATAAATAAAAATCATTTATCAACAGTTTACCATATAATATAATGTAGATTCACTTGCAAATTCGAAATTTACAAAAACCATCATTTTCATACAAACACTATGATATTATACCAACTCTTCAGTTTTGACATGAAGAATGACATACGTAATCAAAAAATATATTATTCTTTTGAGTCAACATACAAAGCCTACTATTCAAATGTCAAAACCATCAAAAATCGTCATAATCCAAGTAATTTTTAAATAATATTTCAGTGTGAAATTTTCTTACCAAATACCACTTCTGCTTCAATTAATATCCGGGGACATTTTTCTCGAACGCGAATATTTGGAATATTCGTGTTCTCGAAAAAATTTCCGGAAATAATTGAAATTAAACAGAAATTTTTACTGTCTGCTCAAAAGGCTTATGAGCACTGTCATTACCTGGGTGTATTGTTTTCCAAAGAAGACGATGAAAAAAAATGCATCACGGCCATCCATGGCACACTTGACAAATGTGGATAAATGAATATCCCGATTATCCAGTATTTTCTTCAGTAATATTTAATTTATGTTCTTATTTTCCATTCAATGGCAAATAAATTAGTATCATTAGATTCGTCATAGAATCCTTTTTGCAGAAAGTGCTTGTCAAAAAATGGTTGCCATTTGAAACATGATAGACACTGAAATTGAATTTTGTCAACTTGTCTTCTTCCTGTATATCATACTAGTCACTAAAACTTTGTGATTATGTTGTTCTTACATCACCTGCGGTCCTTAGATAAGTTTAATTTTGACTATGGCCACCTAGATGCAATATATCGAAGACTGGAACCTTTGGCACGATAATACACTACACACTGTTTTACCACTAACCAAACCGATTTTTTAACGCCTCGACACGTGTTTCGCTAACTATGTTAGCATCTTCAGGAGAAGATTAAAACTAAATATCCTATTCTAGTGTGCTGCTTATATACTAGGTAAATGTTCACCCAACTGTGAAAAATACTAACCGTCAAGTTAATGTTTGTCATGGTTAAGTTCACATGTTAATCTTAATTTTTATTTCACTAAACTATATAGAGGGCTATATGGAATAGGTCCATTATCCTTATTCATTACTCTATTACTATTCTTAAATATCTCCAAGCTTTCATATGCGTCTAGTTTTCTAATGTTATTAACTTGCTTAACTAATTTGAGGTTAGTAATATGTGTGTTATGATTGTGATTGAACATATGTTCGGCTACACAAGATTTATCTAACCTGCCATATTTTAAATGGGCTATGTGTTCTTTGAACCTTGTTTTTATGGGTCGCCTGGTTTGGCCTATATATGTTTTATCACAATCATTACAACTTATTTCGTATATTCCCGACTTTTCAAGTGTGTCCACTTTATCTTTCGGATTGCCTAATAAATTGCCTAATTTTGACCCAGACTGATAAACGCTTTCAAAACCTAAGTCTTTGAAAACCTTATCGAGTCCCTTCATATACTTGGGATTGAACGGGATTGGGATTCTTCTAGAGTTCTTTTTATCCACTTGAAAAGTCTCGACCCGACCTGGATGCAATATTAAAAGTGACTCTAAAAAATTAAGTATTCGTAAAAACTTCTGAATATGTCATGTTCTGATCCAGAACTATCTCAGGAATTCAAAAATGTCATAATATACAGAGTGTTTCATTTAAGAATTCAAAACTGGAGCCATTTCCAGTGAAACCGGAAGTGACCGCGAAGTGAAAAACATTTGAAATTTTTCTTCTTCACAAACCTTATACCCATATTAATTTTCATTCTTATATACCGAATATTCTAGAAGTTATGGCTTGTCTAATAGATTCGTTGTAAAATTGAAAAACGAATGCATGTCATGTGTTAGCTTCAAAAACATATTCATACAAAATTTTATTACAAATTTTCGAATTTTACAGTAGTTTAGACATGAAGACATAATCATAAAAATATGTATAATTTTTTTCAATACCCTGCGCCCCCTTTTTTGAAGCACCATTTATAAATATTGTGATGTTGAAGCCCATGACCCCGCCCTTGTGCTTCCAATAGAAGTGAGACATACTATACAGGGTCCGGACGATTTTATAGGGACAGTATTGTTATTTCCTAAACGGTAAGAGATAGAAAGTTGATCAAATTAGTCAAAAGTTGCGTAATTTGGACCTCTCCAATTTGACGTTTTTCAATTTGGAAAAATGTTAACAGTTACTCATATCTTTTGAAGAAACTGAAAATCACTGATTTCGGTTTTATTCATTTTCATGGTTAATATTGAAAGAAAAAATTGTAAATTTTGTGTATGTAGCTAATTAATCATGACAAAGAAGGTGAGATTGTCAGACATATTATATCTTCATTATTTTTAGAGCTTTACCATGCAACTTTTGTTTTTCTTATGGGCGCCATATTTGTGCTCTATACCATTAAATAGAGCTAAGAATTCCCTTCACATATTAACATTTCCACATGAAACACCGCGAAAAAACAGTAAACACATTTTCAAATGTGGTAGGCCATGATGAAAAGAAAACAAAATACCAGTCTTCATGACTACAAGTACCTATCATTACTTCCATGAATAACATGCTACATTATTATGCGAAAATGGAAAAAATAGAAGAATACAAAGAAAGAAAAACAAAGAATACAAAGTTTTCAATCAATAATCAAGATACTATTACTTATAACTATTATTGGAGGATTTCATTTAGTGTAAGACTTGGTTTTGACATGAGTTTTAATTTGGTTATATTTTTATGATAGAATTATCTGTTTATCAATAATCATTGATTTGTTCTCAATATTTTATGGGTTTGTTAATAAATTTGCTTATCTTTAAACATTGAATTTGATATCAAAATTCATTCTAGATACGTGGAAATCATCAGATAAGCATATGATTTTTAAGGCGAGTCAATATTTGGTAAACGTTTCTGGTTTATTTGAAATAAAAATTGAATCCTTGGTTTTTCTGTGCCCTTTTCTCTGGCCTTTTCTCTTTTGCATGATAATGTAGCCGTTGTAGCATGTTGTACATGGCTAATAGATACTTGTAGTCATGAAGACTGATATTTTCTTTTCTTTTTATCATGTTTTTTCTGTTTTTTTGGCGCTGTTTCATGTGAAAATGTCAACTTGTTATACATGGCTGTGAAAGGAATTTTTAGCTATATTCAATGGTATAAAAAACAAATATGGCGCCCAAATGAAAAACAAAAGTTGCGTGGTGAAAATAATGGAGATGAAATATTTCTGACAATCTCATCTCTCTTGTAATTTTTAATTACCTACTGTACAGAAGCTCTTAATCTCAGGGTTGATTTTAAAGGGGGTTTGGCTAACTAATACTCAACGGGAAGATTCCACAAAATGGAAATAGCAATGCTGTCCCTATTAAATCGTCCGGACCCTGTATATATTTCATTATTTCTTGTAAATTTCTAAAAATTTCAATAAAATTCTTGAATTTAGGTAAATTCTAGAAATTCATGCAACCCAAATAAATTTCATATAAACTGGTCAACATTGATAACGTCGTGGTTCAGCCTGAATTCAAAGTCGAATAACTCACGAATGTCCTTATCAATTTGAAATCGGTTTTCACCGACTTATTTATTATTTATATTGTTATTTCAGATAACATTGCTACAGGATGATAATTGAATGGGTGTAAAATTGCATCGTGGTCTTCACCTTGCCGTTTGAACAGATTTTTTTTCTCACCTGTATCCTCTTGATTGATGCTTTCTCTCGAAACGTTTCCAGAATTTTCAAATTCAGAGCTTTGATAATCGTGTTATGAATATTCATTCAAATGATGCATTTTTTCGACGATTAATTGAATAAAATTGGAAGTTGGAATTCTTTTTCGAAGAATCAACCTTGTATAAATAGTCGTGGGATATGTGATCGTGTTCGAAAACAGAAAATTCTGAAGTAGTCTATACAAAGTGATACAAGAAATACTGAATGATGGAATGGAGAATAACGTAGTCTTCAGTAGATGAAACATAATTTTCTCTGTGTTACTAGTGAAATAATGGAGTGTTACTGGTTTTTTAATTTCTTGGATCCAGGGTCATATAATGAAGGTACGCATTTTAAATCAAAATGATGCATTTTCGTTAAGAAAAATTATAAAATTCGAAAAATTACGATTGTAGTTCCAGAAGTATGAAATTTATATTTATTCTTGACGATGGATATACAAGGTGCGATAAAAAATATGTCCAGATTGTCCCGGGATGAAGAAGAATATGTTCAAACGTGAGGAAAATCGCTTTTTAGACTTTAGATTCAAAATCCTACAAATACCAGTCCCTCAAATGTTTCAACAGTCTGCCAGAAGAATGGAGAGAATTAAATTTGGAAAAGTTCACAAATCATTGTAAACATTTTCTGAGAGAAAATGTGTTCTATGATATGGAAGAATTTTATAAACATTTCAATGTATGCTTTTAAGAATAATTTATGTATTATCAGTGATTGTATATATTGTTTGATTTTACTTTTTATTGATATGTGTATTGTATGTTGTATTGTATATTGTGCCTGACGAATGTATATAATTATTTTATCACACAGAATAAAACTACTACTACTACTACTACTACTACTATGTTCCCAAAAAGAAATATAGTGTCGGTCATTTTCGAAAATTATTTGACAGGTAACAAAGATAAAATTATGTTTCATCTACTGAAGACTACGTTATTCTCCATTCAATCATTCAGTATTTCTTGTATCACTTTGTATAGACTTCTTCAGAATTTTCTGTGTTCGAACACAATCACATATCCGACGACTATACATACAACGTTGATTCTTCGGAAAAGAATTCCAACTTCCAATTTCATTCAATTAATCGTCGAAAAATTGCATCATTTTGAATGAATATTCATAACACGATTATCAAAGCTCTGAATTTGAAAATTCCAAAAACGTTTCGAGAGAAAGCATCAATCAAGAGGATACAGGTGAGAAAAAAATGAAAAAATGATTTGTTCAAACGGTAAGGTGACGACCACGATGCAATTTTACACCCATTCAATTATCACCCTGTAGCAATGTTATCTGAAATTACAAAAGTTTCATATTGCCACAACAAACTGTCAAGAGATTCGGCTAATAATCGGTAAAGACTTATTCTACTTTGAATTCAGGCTATATTTTGGACTACGACGTTATCAATGTTGACCAGTTTATATCATGAAAATTTCAAGTGACATTTCATTTCACAACTAAATATGAAATTTTCCCAACCCTAGGTACGTGGAGTTTGGGACACTGGACGACCTCGAGGCCGCCATCGCGCTCAACGGGGAGGTGGAGGTCGAACACCACTTGATGAAGATTGACGTCGCTGATGGTGGGTAGCTTGATGGTATCTTTCCATTATCACAGACTCTTTCCCTCATCCTGACTATTTGTAGGAGTTTAATAATATTACACTAAAGGTGTGTTCGGAAAGTTACTCAGGGTTGTTAACTCGATCCAGAGAGATCAGGTGACAAAAAGTCGGATCACCTACTCGTGTTCAACGTTTACGAACGTGTCAGGTTAGGAACACAGAATTTAATCTTTTTTCTGTGGTTTTGTGAATTTGATAGACGAAAATGTCCACATTATATTCAAGTACTTATTTGATATGGTTATAAATATTTATATTTACCTGGTGATTGGCGAACTTGTCTCATAAGTTGTCGCACCGTACATATTACTTTCTTGGCTCATAAAACCACAAAATACTCACCTACCCAAATTTTCTCCTCTATGCATTATACTAAATCAAATTATGGAGATTGAAAAAAAATACCTATCACCGATCGAAATTTTCACCAACATGCAAACTATTTTATTATTTTATTGTTCATAGATGAAAAACCCAAAGTCATCTCCACAACTTTTAGTGAAATGATCAAAGATCATCAATGGTACATGTTTCGGGCTTATATAAGCCCATCATCAGCCGATAAAATAGTTCAATGTTCTAGTAAAAACCGGTATTGACTTAGGATATAATGCAATGATTGATTACTTACATGGAAGTGAAAAAAGTTGAAATTCAAATAACGTGGACAATAACAGAGCAAACAAAGGCAACTGCTCCATGATCTGGAATACAAACCGTTAAATAGATGTGTAAAGGACGTTCAGAATCGGAAAACTTACTGTTAATCTAAAATTGTGTTTTTATAAAAAAGTATAAAAATTTTAAAATTCTTACGAAATGGTCATTGGAGGGTCGGGTTCATGTTTTATAAGGGCCCACGTACCCTTAAATCACCGAAAAGTGGCGATTACCCAAGAAAATATCAAACTAATGAAAAGTATGATGTGGCTTCGGAAATAACCAGCTAAATAGGAGGAATTACGTGTGCAGTGACACTGACACCACAAAATTTCAACTGTCAAATGTCAAGTCACCCAGATCATGGAACACAAAAATAGATACATGGAGATAATAGATATTGATGGATGATACAACACCAGAGAACAACACTACGTCAGATTGGCAACAAAATTAAGAATCAAGATTGGTTCATATTAGAAGGCTTGAAACCGCCGACCTACCCTACAACAAAGAGCAAGATAAGAGGGAAACATAAAAATTCAGTGAATTGAAAAATTTTAGGCAATCAAAGTGAGTTTGTTCATTCAGAGAAGTTACATGGTTATTCTTTAAAGACAAATTTATTTCATAAATTTCTAAAAGATTTAATAAACGGCCTTTTGGGCAAACATGTAGGATTTCTAAGCTATTGTCAATGTTAAAACTGTGTTGGGAGTTGAGAACATGGTCAGCAAAGGAACCTAGCTGGTTATTTCCGAAGCCACATCATACTTTTCATTAGTTTTATATTTTCTTGGGTAATCGCCACTTTTCGGTGATTTAAGCGTACGTGGGCCCTTATAAAATATGAACCCGACCCTCGAATGACCATTTCATAAGAATTTTAAAATTTTTATACTTTTTTATAAAAACACAATTTTACATTAACAGTAAGTTTTCCGATTCTGAACGTCCTTTACACATCTATTTAACGGTTTGTATTCCAGATCATGGAGCAGTTGCCTTTGTTTGCTCTGTTATTGTCCACGTTATTTGAATTTCAACTTTTTTCACTTCCATGTGAGTAATCAATCATTGCATTATATCCTAAGTCAATACCGGTTTTTTCTAGAACTTTGAACTATTTATCGGCTGATGATCGGCTTATATAAGCCCGAAACATGTACCATTGATGATCTTTGATCATTTCAATAAAAGTTGTGGAGATGACTTTGGGTTTTTCATCTATGAACTACACCACTCCACTTTGAGTTACCATGGACTTCTTCCAAAGATTATTTTATTGTTGTTGTGGAATGGTAAACTCCCGCGTTTTTCAATTGACATAAATTTCGTATAATCCGGTGTCTTTTCCGACTATGGCGACCCTGCTTTTGAGTAGGGTTACAAAAAAATCAACCCAAGTCAGTGATCGAGTTAGCAACACTCAAGTTTCCGAACAGAGGTAGGTGACTTGGTTTAGGTAACCGAACGTTCAGGTTATTGATCCAATCAACCCGAGTAAGTTTCCGAAAACGGCTCGTGTAAGGCTAGAATCGTAACCATATTCCTTTCCAATCAATTCTGTTCAGCCCAACGGCACGAGCAATGCACAACCCCTTTGAGTATAACCAATTTAACTTTCAAGTGCACACGTGGGGGTACACAAGACCCAACAAATGTTCTTTCACTAACAGCTTTTCTGTAGGTTTGACACTGTCTCCAAAATTCTGAGTACATTTCGAGGACAACGGGGACGGTTAGTAGGCAGACGGTAGTTGGGATGCATATAAACATAAAAAGGGTTTTTTCTAATTTTGACATGTAATTTGACAATGGTCCTCACCAGTTACATGTATTTTGGCCAATCATCACACATTAGAATAAATAAAATTGCTGTTGACTCACAATGTCAACAAAACATACAGAATAGTTTTCTGTAGTAGTCCATACTCAAAGTGGAGTGGAATGATCGAGAAAGAAAAACTCTTTCTTGATACAGAATAGTTTTGAGCAAAGACAAAAGTCAAAAGTGCATAGCACGAAAGACAAAAGTCGCTCGAAATTGTAGAACTCCGCAGATGCCAACATATAAAGGCTGTCAACAAAATATAACTCACGCGTTGAAAAATCCTTGAGTATGTAATACTTATAGATTAATCAGTGAAAGTGAACTGTAGTGGAAACAATTTGAGCTGTATAAAGATCATAACAGAATAGGCTGTCCTCATTTGAGGACATTGTGAGCGAAAGGTTTGATGTACTTGACACCTTTGTTTTTATATCGAAGACTGGAACTTTTGGCACGATAATACACTACACTGTTTTACCACTAACCAAACCGATTTTTTAACGCCTCGACACGTGTTTTCGCTAACTATGTTAGCATCTTGTTGACGTTTTTGTATATTTAGAGGAGTCTAGAGTATGGACACTCTGACAAGCACTGACAGCCAGACATAACCACAAATGAATATGAACAAAGCGTGAACTGACAATACATCAACGTACATGACATCAATTTCGAAGATTTGTCAGAAAGAAAAGAACACAAATGCGTGAATTCAATCTATGTGCATATATCTAAAATGAAGTAGTACATTTTTTGATAAAATATGTTCCAATACCCTACAATTTCATAGAATGTTCACACGTTGCTTTCGGCGGCAACGACAAGCTCGTCTATCCAGTACTGACATCATAATACCAAATCGATAACTATTCAGTGAGATATACAGTGTTGCCGTTTCAACCGATTCTTTAGCATGTTTGGGTATTTTCTGGGTTGTGACATATGACATAGATATTGGAGTGATGCCATGAGAATTTGAGGTTAGAGTGTATAAACCTCGAAATAAACGTATAATTGAGGAATAGACCGAATTTTGTCACTACTGATCAAACACCTGCAACATGCTACAACCGTACTCAATTAGTAATTAGTAATCAGCTATAACCTTGTAATATTGTCAATGGGGCAAAACCTTTATATTTGTTACATTTACATCAATGAATATAAAACCATCTCGAGAGATCACAGGACGCCTTCTTCCCGCTCCCATCTCTATTTCACTGGCACTCTGTACGAAGTCTCTGTCGCTTTGATTTGTTCGCTTGCTGCCTTGCTGAACCCCGTAAAGGAGCCAACAGACTGCGTTTTGTTGGAACAAAAATGACGCAAAACCGAAGTGTGTGGCCAGTGTGGCTAGCAAAAACGACCATTTTGCAGCAACACACATTGGTTTTGCTTCAGTTTCGTTCGTTTTGTTCCTCTAACAAAACAGCCTACCAACAACGCAGTGTATGGGCAAGCATTCATTCCATCGCCTAGCAACAACCGTGAAAAAAAGGTGTACTTTTCTTCACACTTCCGTAAAATAATGAAACAGTATTTATAAGATGTGTGGACTTCTGTCGATTGATCTTCGCAAGGCATTTGAAACTGTAAATCATGAAATTCTCCTCAATTTGTTATACCAACTTGGCATGAGAGGTATAGTTCATAAATGGTTTCAAAATTTGAGCATCACAAGGGTCAATCTTAGGCCTTGTTTTATTTTTGATATATATCAACTCAGTTGTTAACATCAAATTGAAAGAAAAAGTTTACATATTTGCTGATGACACTACTTTGATTTATTCCGCAGACTCAATATAACAAATCAGAAATGCAACTGAAAGTGACTTAATTGATGTATCTCCATGGTTGTTCTATAATAAATTGTTCCTCAAAGTATTTCAAAAAAGTTCACTTCCCGATAAAGATTTTTTTCTGCATTTTTTTAGGTTCCATAAATTTTTCGTACCAATATGCCAATTCATACTTTTTTCTTGAAATTTCCGGAAACAAATCCAACTTTCGCAGCTTCTTCCATCATCTCTGTCTCTGGCGGTGTATTTATCAAAATCGTCACATCTCGTTATATACATCAAATTATTCATTATGAATTGTTGGAATCATATTTGATGGAAAATGCAATTCTATCAAAATCACTAATGAGAACTACCCTGAAGAATTTAAAAAACTTCTGACAGTTATGACAACTTTTCAAAGCTGAACAGCAGCCAAGTTTTGGTCGATTTTTGTTGATTCTCCATGGAAATGTATATGTGGTTTTGAATTGACTCGGCCGTTACATGGAAATCCATGATAAATGTAAAAACTTCAAAAACGATAAGATTTCCACAAAATTTTGTGGAAATCTTATCATTTGTGAAGTTTTTACATTTTGTATATGTGGTGTTGGCAAAGTGCCGTGAGAAAAAATATTTCTCACAGTATGAGCAATACATGGTTTTGAAACTAAGTTAGCTATGAGAAATGCGCTACTTCTCATAGCAGTAGTAGAAAAATTGTTGTTGTTGTCTCCCGACGCGTAGCGGAGAGAGACAAAAAACCGTGAGCTAAAATCTTATATTTTTCCCGTGTATAATACACTATTTTTTGCTGTGACAGAAGAAAGGACGAATCAATATTGAGAAGATATTACATTATTCTGAAATCTGAAAATTATCGACGTGAAAATTTTAAGTTTTTAACAGTAGGGACACCTGCGTTGTAGGCATCTTTATCATTCTTTTGAAGTAATCAGATATCCGATGTCACTTCTGTCAGTCTAATTCTGTGATTTGATTTCAAAAACTTGCGAATTTAGTGGTTGTTTAGTAATATACGTAACTGCGAAGTCGAATGGAAGATAAAAGGACTCACAGTCCTTTCTCGGAGACGGTATTATTGACTCATTTTTCGGAACTATAGCACAACAACAGTGTTTATATGTATATGTGATATATATCCAGGAAAAAAGTACTCACTTCTTTCCCACGGGAAAAAGTAATTTATGAAAAGTGACATTTTATAACCTGCCAACAGTGATGAATTGCCAAACTTTTTTCCCGCCACAGATAAAAGATTATTATTATTTTGATATTAAAAATTCTACGCTTTGGGGACACAAAATCTATTAAAATAGTGCAGATTTTTCGACAGTTGTTCAATTCGCGTGTTGTGATCGAGAGCAGAAATTGACCTATTTCATGTTCGCAGGCAAGAGGAACGACAGGGGCGGCGGATTCGACAGGGGTGGCCGCGGCGGCAGAGGCGGCAGGGGTGGAGGCGGCTTCAGGGGCGGGGAGAGGTTCGGCGGCAACGACGACTTCGACAGAAGGGGGCCGCCGCGGGGCAACTTCAACGATCGCGACCGAGGCCCCAACAGGGGCAACTATGGCAACTTTACAGGTGAGGCAGTCAAAGCAGGTGCTTCATTTCTTCGGAGGCGTTGACTCTCTGACGAAGAAACTGTGAAGTCTGACAATTATATTGAATATTATTATCTTGTTCACATGTCAAAATCTTACATTTCGATCGTAAATAATAATAATAATGATAATAATCTTTATATCAAGGAACGTTATGCAATGAATAAAATTTAACACAAAACATTAAATGAGAAAACGTTAGAAAAAAGGTTCATTTGACAGGACGTGTACCTAATATTTACATTATACAAAATTATGTATAATAATATATAAAAATATCCGCCTGTATTATAGAAAAAATCCGATTTTGTCATTGACGTCATCCAGAAAGATGTGCATTGGCTGGACATGTCCTGTATCAATTTTACCGAAAGAAACAAAAAGGATTTTTCTAGAAATGGCTGTCATTTCTGAGGAACCTAAATGCATCAATAAATCAACTGATGTAGATCATTTGAGTGAAATCTATGCTTATATACCTGTTGTATTTAGATCATTGATAATTCTAGAACACGTGATATTGACATGGTTTCTTGAGGAGCACACAAACTATCTGTTAGGTTACCTTTGATGAGCATTGCGCTGGCCGTCCCTGCCACATCCACAATATAATAACAGTTTCACAAAACAAAATTATGAAATTCTTTCTGGTTCCAACTCGGATTCCAAGGAAAACGATCCCACTAATGGGCTTATATCGCAAAAAAATTCATTTCATATTTCGATAGAACTCACTCAAACTAGCTCACCACTGCAAACCGTTTCTTGCTGTGAGCTCCCTACGTTTTATAACAAATTATTGAAATCCCCGATTTTTCGGACCTCTGAAAACGAGGCGATGATGTGACGTAATACTGAAACAAGACTATTCCAGACAGAGATGAATGATACATGATTTCTGACAGAGTGAATTAGCGCGACATCACAGTTGAAAGAATTAATATACCAGTTACCTTAGTCTCCGTCGGGCGTTTGGTATTTTCTTTTAGCTATGGCGAGATGCGGTTTTTACGTCATAAGAGGGTCCGTTTTCAGAAGCTACTATTATTTATCAAAAAATAAAACATTTCAGTTGATTTTTCGATCGAATTATGTCGTCAATCATTATTAATGTATAAAAGGATCATTATAAACATGGTTTGAGTTCAAAGTTTTACTAAGGTGTACACGCCCATTCTGGTTTTATATGACAAATCTTGACAAGATACAATGTTTGCCCCTCAGCAACCTGTCAAATGACGTAATTCTGGAATGATTAATAATACAACAATAATTGATAACCAAAATTGATCCATAAACTCAAAATTTCCCACAACTTTACCCTGATAAATTACATAAATCTCAAATTTTCTCAAATACATGGGCGAATGTTTTTATTGATAAATACTGGTTTGATTGCATGGAAGTTTTATTGTTATGTTAAACAATCGAGAATGATCTTGCTAGATCTTGCTCCAGCGATTTTTTCTACTTCCCTTGAATCGTGATTTTTTGCGGAATGACAATAAAATTTGAATACAATTTGAAATGTATTCACCAATAAAAATATTTCTCGGAATGTATTTTAGGGAGATTAATACACAACTATACTATAAAGACAATTTGGTTTCAAGAAGAGACGCCGTTGTGTTAAGAAAACTCGAAAATTATCTGCCGGTGTTGATGGTGACAGTTGTTGTCAAAAGATGTGTGTGATTGAAAGAATGAAATCATGGCATATTTATCGATTATTGGGAAAGCTATGTAGCTTTTTTATCACTACAAATGCCTAGTGAATGGCCTGTTTTAGGAAATGGAGAAATCTTATTGGATCTTGGAATAGGCGTGTATCTTATGAAATTAATCACTTATTACAAATTGAGAAAATTAATTGATAAATGTCGAAATAATGTGAAGATATATCTCTTTAGCTCCTTCAGTATTCTTGCTTTGAATGAATGAAGCAAATTCCCATTGTGGCTATGACATCATTTTCAATTTTTCTATAAATATTCAGTCAAGGAGTGATGAATGAAAGAGAAGAAGATTTACTTAACCTATAACGTTAGAGTACTTGCGGTTTACATTATGCATGTTCACATTTTTTACAATTCAACTACAAATATTGATGAAATGAACCTCTGGTGTACGTACTTCAATCACTTCAATCCTTTCCTGTTTTACAATTCCTTGATTTTCGCCTACTTTGATAAACATAACATGGTGTGGGTGAATCTTGCTAAGATGAGTCTGGTGCCGTACCAAAATTACAGGCATCGATGTGACAATTGTGACCAAATTGTGACCAAATTGTGACCAATTGGCAAGGTGATGAATCCGATACGTCATATGGTGGGCACATTTTCACCAGTTTATCAGGGCATTCAAGGACATTTTTGTGATTGTCGGATCTGCAACTAAATCACATATCAGAAGTTCCATGAGAATTATAACTGATGTTGAATCTGAAACATACCTGAATAATATTTCCAAAAACCGTAACTGAATTGCTTCATATTCGCTCTCCTTCCGAATAGTGGTCTTCCCAGTAGACATCTGCTACATTTTGAATTCCGTGGGTAATAATAAGGACCATGAATGCCAAACACTGTCCTGCTCGGATCTAAAACTAAGCATCAATCTGAAATTTGAATCGTGAGACGTACATAGAATATAAATCTATAGTCTGAATATTGTTTTCAACATTCGTAACTGAAATGCGATATATTTTTACGATTATTCATCAATTCATCAACTCTCTCAATGCAGACGAGGTAGGCAGATAAACAACTTTTTTCTCTGCAATGAAAAACACTGTATATACCTAACCCACCATGCGCCGACCTCCTTTGCAGAGAGGGTTTATAAACGCCGAGTTGATACTCTCCCCTCGTAAGGGTACCTGTCGCGTTTCCATAGAGACATAAAGGTGAATATCTGTCTATCTGTTTGCTTGAGAATCCGGAAAGGAATTCAATATATCGCCTTCCATACGAATATAAGGATCAGAATTCTGAAAAGTATACTCTGGTCAGTTCTCTTTGCGGATTTTCTGTTCGGCCCGTCTTGACTGGATGGTTTTCTCCAATTTATTGACAAGTATCAAACACTCTGCTTTTCGTTTCTGCAAATAAACATCACATATCAGAAAGTCCATGAGAATTAAAACTGATGTTGAATCTGAAACATACCTGAATAATATCTCCATCAATCGTAACTACATTGCTTCATATCCGCTCTCCTTCCGAATAGTGGTCTTCCCAGTAGACATCTGCTACATTTTGAATTTCGTGGGTTATAATAAGGACCATGAATTCCAAACAGCGTGCTGCTCGGATCTAAAACTAAACATCAATTTGAAATTTGAATCGTGAGACGTACAGGGTGATTCACCATAATTGTCCCCCCCACTAGCTCACTCATTTTTTAACCGATTTAAAAATTTGAAAAATCCTCCAGAATGATTTTTTAGAAATTTTTTTCACGTTGCATCAGAAAATACAGGGTACTCGGAACAAACGATATTCAGAGTACTACTTGATTTTTTCAAATGGAACACCTTGTATTTCATTGTATTTTTAGATTCTCCCTGAAGAGCTGATTTCATCAATATATATCACACTTGGGGTCTAGCGGGAATGATTACAGAGATAAGTATTTTTTTGTGTCGGAACTATTCATTATTGGTCAGAACGGGTCCAAAGTCTCCTTCTCAACTTTTGATTTACTATCTACTGACATTTAATTGGAACATATACAGTGTGGTTCAAGATTCAGAATTCTGATCACCCTGTATCTGTTCCAATTATTAAATGTCAGTAGATAGTAAATCGAAAGTTAAGATACGGACATGGGAGCCGTTCTGACCGATAATGAATAGTTTCGTCACAGAAAAATCCTAAAGTTGAAAAATCTCGATTTTGAACACCTTATATCCCTGTAATCATTTTCGCTAGACCCCAACTGTGACACATTGATGAAATCAGCTCATTAGGGAGAATCTAAAAATACAATGAAAATAGGTTGTTCCTTTTAAAAAAATCAAATGGTACTCTGTAGATCGTTTGTTCCGAGCAAGAATTGACATTTTCATCACATGGAGAATGCGAATTCTCAATGTATATCTTTATATTTATATCCATTTTTTGTGTTCATAAATATATCTGAGAATGTTTGTTCCTTTTCGGTACCTGTCGTGTTTCCATAGAGACATAAAGGTGAAAATCTGTCTATCTGTTTGCTTGTGAATCTGGAAAGAAATTCAATATATCGCCTTCCGTACGAACATGACGATCAGAATTCTTAAGAGTATACTCTGGTCAGTTCTATTTGCGGATTTTCTATTCGGTCCGTCTGGATTGTTTTCTCCATTTGATTGACAAGTATCAAACACTTTGCTTTTCAGATCTGCAACTAAATATCATATATCAGAATGTCCATGAGAATCAAAACTGATGTTGAATCTGAAACATACCTGAATAATATTTCCAACAACCGTAACTGAATTGCTTCATATTCGGATTCGCTCTCCTTCCGAAAAGTGGTTTTCCCAGCAAACATCTTCCTTATTTTCAATTTTGTGGGTTATAATAAGGAACATGAATGCCAAACAATGTGCTGCTCGAATCTAAAACTAAGCATCAAGTTGAAATTCGAATCGTGACACGTACATAGAATATAAATCTACGAAGTCTGAATATTCGTAACTAAAACGCGATATATTTTTATGATTATTTATCAATTCATCAACTCTCTCAATACAGACGAGGTAGGCAGATAAACAACGATTTCCTCTGCAATGAGGAACACTGTATATACCTAACCCACCATGCGCCGACCTCCTTTGCAGAGAGGGTTTATAAATGCCGAGTTGATACTCTCCCCTCGTAAGGGTACCTGTCGTGTTTCCATAGAGACATAAAGGTGAATATCTGTCTATCTGTTCGCTTGAGAATCTGGAAAGGAACTCAGTATATCGCCTTCCGTACGAATTTAAGGATCAGAATTCTGAAAAGTATACTCTGGTCAGTTCTCTGCGGATTTTCTATTCGGTCCGTCTTGACTGGATGGTATTCTCCGACTTAGTGGCTGGTTAATGAAGTTGAACTTTGGAACTGATAATTTTTTTATGATAAAATTGGACCTTGAATTATGAGTTTAACAAACATACTATTTCGAAAAATGATGATGAAAAAAATGTCAAATTGGATGCACCCTGTTGAAAAGTCATTTAATATACCTATCGAGTATGAATGGATTATACACCATGGTTCAGAAGTTATGAGCTGACCAGATGAAGATTTTTCCAAAATCAAGATTAGGTACGTTCTGTTTCACAGTTATAAAAGATAGTAGACATATGTTTTCATGGAATAATTTCAAATCGTCTTATTTTCTTCTGGTTTGCTCTTTTCGCATTATTTTCTTCTGAAAAAATACCGTTGTGAACGGAAAGTACGAATTTCAGAAGAAAGTATTCCTTCATCGGAAAATATTCAACAAACGGTACCTTTGTGATTTTGAAAACATATATGGTAATTAAGTTGAATATAAACAGGGAAACATGAGGAAAATTTGAGAGAATCTCTCTCCACTCACCAGCGTAAATAATGTGAGGCGATAATGTAATCACTGAATTAAATGAGGAACACAAAAATACAATACTTGCATTAATGTTCAAGTCAACACTCCGTTTGGAACGATAAATAATTCCTTTCGCGTATTTTTCAATTGCGATCAGAAAAGTCGACCGTACGTGATGACATCTAATATAAGACTGTCTTCATTCACCACCTGGTCTCGAATGAATGACTAATAGGTTGAATCATGCTGCTAACTGATTAATTTCCGAACAAATGATGTATCAATGACTAATGACTATAATGAAATTATACGGGGGAAAAGATATATAATATACAAGATATAAGATGAAGAATTATTGAACACGGATATACTGGCACCATTATTTTCGAAAGTCTAACGATTTGAAAAAATTAAACAGGCTAAAAATATAATTTTGGCAAAATCTATATATGGTATTCATTTTTTAACCTTTGTGCATTTTTTTGTGATACAATTGGATTTAAAATTCAGTTCTACAAAAATTCAATTCCAAAAAATAATGATGAAAAAAAGTAAAATTGGATGCACACTGTTGAAAAGGAGGCCAATTCATTAAGTTTTCCTGCTCTTTGCGGATACTGAAAGATATATACAAAATTGTGATATTGTGTTGTTTTTGAAAAAGAAGAAGTTTTCTGTTTTCCCTGATAACGGATCTAGATTCTAAATTCGATTCCTATTCAGTTTTGATGAGTAATATGAGTTGAATATACCTATTGAGTATGAATCGATTATACACCATGGTTCGAAAGTTATGAGCTGACCAGATAAAGATATTGCCAAAATCAAGATTACGTTCTGTATCACAGTTATAAAAGATGGTAGACACATCGATGTTTGTACATTTGAATCTGAAAATAGCAAAAAATATGTTTTCATGAAATAATCTCGAATTTTCTTCTGGTCTGTGCTTTTCGTATTATTTTCTTCTGAAAAAATACCGTTCTGAACGGAAAGTACGAAAATCAGAAGAAAATATATCTTCATCGGAAAATATTCAAAAAAATGTCAAATTGGAAGCGCACTATTAAGAGGTATGCCAATTCATTAGTTTTCCAGCTCTTTGCAAATATCAAAACATATCTACAAAATTCCGATATACAGAGTGTTGTTTTTGAAAAAGAAGAAGTTTTCTGTAAGACGGTTCTGGATTCTAAATTTGATTCCTATTTAGTTTTGATGAATAATATAATTTGAATATCGATTATACAGATTTTGCCGAATTCAATATTACGTTCTGTATCGCAGTTATAAAAGATGGCAGACACATCGATAGGGGGTGATTGGAATCACCAAAGTTTCCTATATCTGCAGGTATAGTATGTACATTTGAATCTGAAACACCTCGTATAGGCAAAAGGTATTTTTCCATGAAAATTTCGAATCGTCTTATTTTTATCTGGTTTGCTCTTTTCACATTATTATCTTCTCTGAAAAAATATAGTTCTGAACGGAAAGCACGAAGATCAGAAGAAAGTATTCCTTCATCAGAAAATGTTCAACAAGCGGTACCTTTGTGATTTTCAAACATATAAGGTAATGAAGTTGAAAGTAAAGAGGAAAGATGGAAATATGAGGAAAACTTGAGAGAATTTCTCTACTCACCAGGGTGAAAATTGAGAAGATTTGATGAAACAACACGAAGTGACACGAAACACTAGAACAGCACACGATCGCGATAATATGATCACTGAATTGTATGAGGCACACAAAAACACTACACTCGCACTCATTTTTGAGTGAACACTCCGTTTGGAACGATAGATAATTCTTTTCGCGTATTTTTCAATTGCGATCAGAAAAGTCGACCGTACGTGATGACATCTAATATAAGACTGTCTTGATTTGCCACCTGGTCTCGAATGAATGACTAATAGGTTGAATCATGCTGGTTACAGATTAATCTCTGAACAAATGATTGATTTATGACTAATGACGATAATAAAATTATACAGGGGGAACAGATATATAGTATACAAGATATAAGATGAAGAATTGAACACGGATATACTGGCACTATTATTTTCGAAAGTCTAACGATTTGAAAAAATTAAACACAGGCTAAAAATATAATTTTTCTACAAACGTCAAAAAATGACAAGGTTCGCGCATTGGTAACAAATTGCGAAGTGACACTTTTTTCAGTTTCCTACGTTACCCCATGATACCTTGCACAAAACAATGCGCGAAGTAAAACAGTGCGCGAAGTACCTACTTCGCGCATTGTTATGTAAAATATATTAGATATTTAGATTTCAACTTTATGGTCGTCAATCGGGCAAACATTCACGAAATCATTAATTTCTGAATGTTCAACAATAACTTTGTTTCATCTATTGGAGCGCACGAGAGGAAATTCCTATCATGTTCGTGGAACATCGTGCGTTCCTAGGGAGGACAGGGAGAGGCCTTTCAAGTCAGTTCAACACTATTCTTTATATCAAGCTAAGCATATTTTAACTTTAGAACTATATTTTTTGACGTTTGTAGAAAAAATGTTGTTTGCAACTCGAGCGCGAAATACTTTGGTCATCTCGACTATTTTTTAAACTCGGCTACGCCTCGTTGAAAAAATCAGATCTCGATCACCAAAGTAGCATTTCGCGCTCTAGATACAAAAATAACTATTTCACGAGAATCTCTAGTGATTTGAAAGAGTTTAACAGTCAGAAGTAGTGAAAAAAATCTAGCAAATATCTCGAAGAGTGTAAAATGCACAAGGAGACATACAGGGTGTTTCAGATTTGATTGTATATTTTGGGTTGGACTGCCAGGCACCTCTACGAAGTTATTAGAAATAAAATTGTGCTGAGTTACTACGAATACTACGTCTATCAGAGAATTTAGCGGAGAATTCAGTGGCGTACTCAATTTCTATAGGAGTTATGATTTTGGAGATACATGCATTTTATTATTGAATCAAAACGACGCATAAAACTTTATACATAGGATTTCCAGAAATCCTAAAAAACACTAAAACATCAGACTTTGATGAATTTTTGCTAGTGGGCCATGGAGTTTCCAAGTTTTACTGTGACGATTATTATGTCTGATACTATACAGGGTATGTCACGACGAGCTTACACTATCTGTATATTGAGAATCATTCGGGAGACATTCATGAAGAAATGCATGCTCATATTTTAGAATACGCTCTCTTCATTTAAAATATTTTCAGCAATGCATTGTTGCCGCTTCTTTCAAAAAGTAGCAACAACTTTGTTATTTCAAATAGAATACCCTGTATTTTTATTCTCTCAGAAGAGCTGATTTCATCGATGTATCACACTTGGGGTCTATCGGAAATGATTACAGAGATATAGGGTGTTCCAAATCGAGATATTTCAACTTAAGGTTTTGTTTGTGTCGAAACTATTCATTATCGGCCGAAACGGCGCACATGTCCCTATCTCAACTTCTGATATTTAATCGGAACAGATACAGGATGATCAGAATTCTGAATCTTGAACCACCCTGTATCTGTTCCGATTAAATATCAGTAAATCGTGAATCAAAAGTTGAGATAGGGACATGTGAGCCGTTTTCATCGATAATGAATAGTTTCGACACAAAAAAATCCTAAAGTTGAAAAATCTCGAATTTGAACACCCCATATGACTGTAATCATTTTTGATAGACCCCAAGTGTGATGTATTGATGACATCAGATCTTTATTAGGCAGAATCTGAAAATGCGATGAAATACAGGGTATTCCATTTGAAATATCAATGTTGCTACCCCTTTCTAGTAGAAGCGGCAACACTGCATTGTCGAAGATATCTTACATGAAGAGAGCGTATTCTGAAATATAAGCATGCATATTTTCATGGATTTCTCCCGACTGATTCTCGATATAATGATAGTGTAATCTCGCCGTGACATACCCTGTATTTTATATTGATTATAAAAGATCGAGTAAAAGATGGAAGACAAAACCATAGGGAGTGATTGGAACCACCAAAGTTTCCTCTATCTACAGGTTTAGTATGTACATTCAAATCTGAAACACCCTGTATAGAAAAAAGGTATTTTTCCATGATAAAATTTCGAATCGTCTTATTTTCTTCTGGTTTGCTCGTTTCTAATTATAATCTTGAAAGTATTCAACGAACAGACGTTTCTTGTTTTGCAAACATATAAGGTAATTGAGTTGAATTTAAACAGGGAAATATGAGGAAAAACAGAGAGTCTCTATTCACTCACCAGCGTGAAAAATGCGAAACTTTGATGAAAAAACACGAAACACCAGAACAGCATACGATCGCGATAATGTAATCTTTGAATGAGGGATACAAAAACACTACACTCGCACTCATTTTTAAGTGAATACTCCGTTTGGAAAGATAAATAATTCCTTTCGCGTATTTTTCAATTGCGATCCGAAAAGTCGACCGTACGTGATGACATCTAATATAAGACTGTCTTGATTTACCACCTGGTCTCGAATGAATGAATAATAGGTTGAATCATGCTGGTAACAGATTAATCTCTGAACAAATGATTGATTTATGACTAATGACGATAATAAAATTATACAGGGGGAACAGATATATAGTATACAAGATATAAGATGAAGAATTGAACACGGATATACTGGCACTATTATTTTCGAAAGTCTAACGATTCGAAAAAATTAAACACAGGCTAAAAAATATAATTTTCACGAAAATCTCTAGTGATTTGAAAGAGTTTAACAGTCAGAAGTAGTGAAAAAATCTAGCAAATATCTCGAAGAGTGTAAAATGCACAAGGAGACATACAGGGTGTTTCAGATTTGATTGTACATTTTGGGTTAGACTGCCAGGCCCTCTACGAAGTTATAAGAAATAAGGTTGTGCTGAGTTACTACGAATACTACGTCTATCAGAGAATTTTGCGGAGAATTCAGTGGCGTACTCAATTTCTTTAGGGGTTATGATTTTGGAGATACATGTATTTTATTATTTAGTTGAATCCAAGGTTGAATTCTTTATTTCATTACATTCAAAACGACGCATAAAACTTTATACATAGGATTTCCAGAAATCTTAAAAAACACTAAAACATCAGACTATGATGAATTTTTGCTAGTGGGCCATGGAGTTTCCAAGTTTTACTTTAACGATTATTCTGTCTGATATAGTATACAGGGTATGTCACGACGAGCTTACACTATCTGTATATCGAGAATCATTCGGGAGAAATTCATGAAGATATGTATACATGCTCATATTTTAGAATACGCTCTCTTCATTTAAAATATTTTCAGCAATGCACTGTTGCTTTGATCAAAAAGTAGCAACAACTTTGTTATTCCAAATAGAATACCCTGTATTTTTATTCTTCTTGAAGAGCTGATTTCATCGATGCATATCACAATTGGTGTCTATTGGAAATGATTAATGAGATATAGGGTGTTCAAAATCGAGATTTTTTCAACTTTAGGTTTTGTTTGTGTCGAAACTTCATTATCGGCCAAAACGACACATATCGCTCTATCTCAACTTCTGGTTTACTATTTACTGATATTCAATCGGAACAGACACAGGATGATCAGAATTCTGAATCTTGAACCACACCCAAAAGTTGAGATAGGGACATGTCCTATATAAATTGAACATTTCGAAATTAAATTTCAATGAAATTAATTCATTACATAATCATGGATCAAGACAATCAAATTTACTAATAGCAAATACGTATAGGTCAAATATTGGCAAACATTCCATTTTCCACACAGGAATCGTTCTATACAACTCATTACCAAGTCAATTGAGGAATATACAGGAAGCAACTAGATTCAAAATTGACTTGAAAAAATATCTGCTTCAGAGACTTTGATAATTCCATTTCATATTTGAATACGTACTTATAAAAGACAAGGTTGATATTGCATGATTATTTGCATTTTTTTTACTTGTTATATCTTATCATTATTTCATAATTGTATGTATAACATTATGTATATTGTTTAGGTATCCCTATTATGAAAAACTATGTTTCTTGGGGTAATAAAGACAATCAATCAATCAATATGTGAACCCCACGTTATCGTCTGAAATTCAATTGTTCATATCAAGAACCAGGACGAAACAAATGAAGAGTGAGCGCACCAGAGGTTTATTTCATCAATTTTCAAAGAATTGTGTGGGAGCGTGTGGAAAAATAACTCTTCCACACGCTCGTAGAAAAAATATTGTACAAAACTCATTGGAACGCTTATTTCCTGCGGAAAATACCACTTTCCGCATAAGACTACTAAGACTAAGTACTACATCCGTTTTGTGATCGACAGGTGATGAGGGACCGCAACGTGGAGGCGATTGGGGCGGTCAGAGCAGAGGCAGGGGGGGTCCTCCTGGAGGAGGGTTCGGTGGGGGTGGAGGCAGGCCCCGCCCAGAGAGATCGAGCTTCTCGGAAGATCTTCCCAACCCGGCTGCAGGTAACAGTTATTTTTCCATCACTATTTATAAAACTTACCATTATTCACTCCTTTTCGAGGCGTAAAGTGTGTTTTTACTACCAAGGTAGTTTTTATCATATTATGAACAACTAGTCGATAAAGACATAGCCACCTCTGTTTCAATTAACCCGAATGCACTGTTCTAATCAGAGAAGCGCAGGAATGGCACTCGAATTATCGTCTTCTTGATTTCCTGTAAAATAACAATTTGCTATACAGTGGTCAGTAATGATTCCGTAGATCGAAAGACACTGACGTATATGGATGTTATTTCAGATATCCAATTACGAATCGATGAAAATGATCAGTGCGGTTTATTGTCATTAGATCTATGCAAAGCTTCTGATACTGTCAACCACAACATTTTATTAAATAAACTATTTGCAATTGGTGTCAGAGGAAGAATTCATGATTGGTTCCAAAATTATCTATCAAATAGAAAACAATATGTTGATGTGAGTGGTACTTGTAGCTTCTTAATGAACATCTCATGCGGTGTACCGCAAGGGTCGGTCTTGGGACCAGTTTTATTTTCAATCTACATAAATTCAATATCAAACTTGGTATTGAGAGGCAAATTTAATTATTTGCAGATGACACGATTTATTTCTCCAAAGATTCAAATATCGTCATGGACATGAAAAGTGATTTAGAGAAAATATCCTCTTGGTTACAAGTTCATAAATTATCTCTAAATTATAACAAATCCTCATATATGTACATAGCAAAAAGAACACTGAACATTTCGAATAGAACACTATCCTTCAACAACGAACTCATCAAATATACAGATGTCAAAAAATTTTTAGGTCTTTATATTGATGAACGAATATTGTGGAATAAACATATAGATCATTTGAGAAACAAACTTAATCCCATTACAGACATTTTATTCAAAATACGAAATTTCATTTCTACTAGATACTTAAATAGTATTTATTTCCTTTCTATTTACTCAAAATTTCAATACCTAATATCTATATGGGGAAGTACCAATATTTCACGTTTGAGTCCATTAATGAAATTACAAAATAAAACATTGAAGTGTATTTTCAATTAAATCTTTCTCAAACTCAAAATATGTTGTTTTATTCAATTTGTCCTATATAAATCGAAAATTTCGAATTTAAATTTCAATGAAATTAATTCATTACATACTCATGGAACAAGACAATTAAATTTATTAATATCAAATACGTATAAGTCAAATATCGGCAAACAATCCATTTTTCACTCAGGAATCGTTCTATACAACTCATTACCAAGTCAATTGAGGAATATACAGAAAGCAACTAGTTTCAAAATTAATTCGAAAAAATATCTGCTTCAGAGACTTTGATAATTCCATTTCTTATTTGAATACCTACTTATGAAAGACAAGGTTGATATTGCATAATTATTTGAATTTTTTTTAACTTGTTATATCCTATCATTATTTCATAATTGTATGTCTAACATTACAGTGTCTTTCAAAAGTATCGGAACGGTCTCATATTTCAGGAACGGCTTTAGAAAAATTCACGAAATTTTCTACAGGGTGATTATTGATGATGTCCGATTCAATGGTGATATCGGCAATGTTGCCAAATCAACAGTTTTCCAGATATTTAGGGTAACTCAATTTTTCCAAATGGAATACCCTATTTGTTTTCATTGCAATACATTCAGCGACGACTCATTACTTATGTCTCCAAATATCAGATTTTAAATTGAAGTGGTTTTCGAAATATGACAACATGGCATTTTCGTTCAAAAGTCTGGGAACCTTCTAATATTTTCAATACGGTTCAAGGAAAATTCAGGAAATTTTATGCAAGATGGTTTCTGATGATGCCCGATTCAATGGTGATATCGGCAATGTTGCCAAATCAATAGTTTTTCAGATATTGAATATTGGAGCGTTCGCGGACATTTCAACGGAGCGTGTTCTCATATTTAAAAAACCACACTTATTTAAAATTTGATATTCGAAGACATAAGTAATGAGGGGGAGCTGAATTGATTGCAACGAAAATAAATAGGGTTTTCCATTTGAAAAAATTTAATTACCCTCAATATCTGAAAAACTATTTATTTGGCGACATTGCCGTTATCACCATTGAATCGGGCATCATCAACAACCTTCTTGTCGAAGTTTTCATAAATTTTCTCTGAGCAGTTTCTGAAATATGGGACCGTTCGAGAACTTCTTAACGAAAATGCTATGTTGTCATATTTCGAAAATCACGTTGATTACGAATCTGATATTCTAGGACTCAAGTAATTGGGAGGCGCTTAATTAATTGCAATAAAAATAAATGGGGTATTCCATTTGAAAAAATAAAGTTACTCCTAATATCTGAAAAACTGTAAACTTGGCAACATTGCCGATGCCACCATTGAATCGGACATCATCAATTATCACCCTGTAAAAAAATTTCGTGAATTTTTCTCGAGCCGTTCCTGAAATATGAGACCGTTCCGATACTTTTGAAAGACACTGTATGTATATTGTCTATGTATCCATATTATAAACAACTATGTTTCTTGGGGTAATAAAGACATGGCTAATTATTGAAGATAGTGGTTTCATAGTAACAATAGATCCATATTTCGGTTTCACAAAACTAAAATAATTGAAGTAAATTGCTAGTGGTGAAAAAAATTTAATATTAACCATGGTACTAAAGCGGCTGAAGCCTTGGGATATAATCTTGGTCCCTGGGTAATAATGATATTTGTTACTACCTTGGTGTATAAATAACTATTGTTTTACTAGGCTGACAATTTACTTTGCTGTCACGTGATATAATCTTGTCTCCAAATGTTATAACCAATTTTATGTAATTTTTTTTAATGAAAACTCGCATTATTTTGTGTTCACCCAATGTCAATGTCAATTTTCATTATCAATTTCATTCAAATTGTTTGAAAAGTTGCATAGCAACAAAATTTTTCTGCATAGGCAGAGAAAGTACACCTATTCTGCCTGTTGACTGTCATAGAAAGCCCCTTCTTATGCCGCCTGGAGAAAATACACACTTACTTACAAGTTACACTTCACACCCTCTACGAGGTTAGCATTAATATGTATTCAAATATTATACTCTATAATTTTCCAAGTTGCTTATTTGAAGAACTTCATTAATATTTATCAAATACACTTGTTAGGAAAGATAACATGATGTCATATAATGTTAGGTATAACATTACATTTCTGCTGAATTCTCTGTTCCAATTAAACGATATCGATATTGCTGATCAACACAAAATTCTATTTAGAACATCCTATTGTCAGGTGAATTTATTATTGATTAGTAAAATTGTATTCTTTATTTTTATTGGTCAAAATAGATGTCATGAGAGCGTCGTTTCTGTGACGAAAGCGTCGCGTATAAAACTAAGAAAGCCAGAAAAATGCGGGGATTTTGCCACGAGACTTGTAACACTTAACATCTATAATTTTCAACATCTGTACACAATCTGTATTCATCGCCATCAACATCAACTGCTCTATAGTGAATAAAACCAGCTAACAGGACCCTGAGTATCATTCAGCTCACCTTATCCAACCCGCAACACAACAAAAGTAGCAAAGCTAGGAATTAAGCCAAGGCAGTCAATCTACTTTGCTGATATGTGAAACAGATTTTTTTCTCCAAATGTTATGAAACCAATTCTGTGTCATTCTTTTATTGAAAACTCCATCATTTGGAGTTTACCCTATGTCAGTGTCAATTTTTATTACCAATTTCATTCAAATTGCTTTGCTATCTGTTAAGTGTCATTGGAAAGTTACTTTCTGTTTGGAGTGAAAGTTGTTTTTCGGCAGCCGTCCAGGAAGTACCCACTTCCCGAACGCTATTTCTTTGAGAAAATAACGACTGACAGCTATTTGACATGAAATGAGTTGACATTTTGATTTTTCAAAGTTTGCATGATTGTTGGTTGCAATTATCGAAATGAACTATGGAAATCAGCAGCAGCGATAGTGAGTTTGACATGTCTTTAGAAATTTCCAATGCAGCAGCTGCTGTTACAGCACAATTATACAAATCAAATCATTAATATTTTCAAACTAGAGCAATTCAGAAATATTCTTGCGGAAAACGAGTATATCCTGAAAAATGAATGAATTGAAAAAGAATGAAAATGAAATTAGAGCTTATTGCTTACCATCAGTGATATCCGAAAATATTACAATTCTGACGAACTGATTATAATTAGCCTATAGAGATGAAATTCAACTTGAATCACAGCAAATAATTCAAAATAATCTAAAAAACCGTAAACAAAAGTAAACTATGAAACGATAACCTCAATAAATTCGCAGCTATCAGCATGCTTAGGTGTAAAACTGGTTTTGGGCGCGGATGCCAAGTGTAGTTTACTCATTTCTTGGAAACAATGAAAATCCACTCAGAATACCTTCAAGTTAAAATTTTATTTGTATTTTATTCATTTCAAGATTCATCTTTGAGTGATGGAGATATTCTAGATAATATTTGAATATATATCTATGTTTCGTCTAGATAAGAAATTTCATCAGGAATCCATAATAGTTTGGTTTATACTGTTCAAATAATCAGGAAATCAAATTACAAATATCATTCCACATAAAGTAGCCAACATTAAAATAAATTCTCAATGCAGTCATCACATATACAGGATTTCTCGATACAAAATTGGAATAGAACCAACTTTTCTCAGTAAACTTTTTTGAAATTCGAAAAACTGAGCTTATTTTCAGCGAATAATTTGAAAGTATGTAACTGTTGACACATAGCGAATGACACGTGACTAAGCAAAACGTAACGCGCATGTCGAATCTGAAAGCAAATCATTAATAAGAGTTTATTCCATATGATATGATGCCAACTTTATGAATGCGATTGTATAATGAAACAGGATCTGTTACTTGTAGACACTACTGGTAGACCGAAATTGAAGCTTTTGCCTAGGACCGTTAAGGATCCAGTGAATGCATTAGCCGACTCCACCCAAAACATGACGATTTTCGGCGGGGCGAAACCGAGGGAAGAAAAGGCACCTGCAGAAAGTCCAGAAACAAGGGAGTAGAGGTGCGCGGTTTGGGTGTCACATTTTTTTAAGTTATTGTGAAAAAGTGGTTCTATACATTGCGCAGAATGTAACCTTCAATAAAAAAAAATCACGCGAGGGCAGTTTTCTTGAAGACGAACTATATTACTGCATTATTTCGTTTCTTTTTTTACGTGAAAGCAGATTAATTCACCACGTTCAACAAATCGTTCTATGTAAAGGGTTTTATCATCATTTTACTGTTATTTAGAACTAGGTGTTCCCAATTATTATTTCAACACGACAATTTGTGTTGGAAATTTATCTACTTATAACATTCTTTTTTTCGAAAACTCGGTTCTCTCAAAACATACCGATGCTAGACATGTTTCGCAATCAATTTTGAAGTAAATGGCGAACAACGAAACGTGTGACTTTCGCTGTGTTGCTCTGTAGCTGAATCATGGGCCTAACTAGTTCACGTGGAATACAAAAAAAAGTGTATGTTTTCATAGTGAAAAGGATACTGCAAACCTAAACAAAGATTATACAGGGTGTTTCATTATGCTTCATTATTACAGGGTGTTGATTTAGTATGTGGCTAAAATTCAAGGGGTAGTTTTTTGTGAATAAACTCATCAAAAATCGATTATTCATCAATCTAATATAGCATTATTAAATTTCTACAAAATTGGCTAAAGTATCTTCACAACTTGTTCTCTCCCCATTCTCCATAGTTACGCATGACCCGCGATATTCGATATTTCTTGCGGAATAATAAAAATATAAATGATAAAAAAAACGGTACGTATCTTGAAAACCATGAATTTTAATCTTGAAAATACCCAAAAAATCATCCCTTGAAGTTTGGCTGTATACTTGATTAACACTCTGTATATTGGGACCTTTATTTTATTCTTCTCACAATGTCTTAAGTGGAGTGGTATAAGAAAGTTTTCCTTGATAACATAAAAAAATGCCGATCTAATATGAATTTTGAGAACTGTATTGTTCACCGTTTTCAACAAGGAATTTTTTTCGCATTGCTATTTCAAAATGGCGTCCATGAAGAATTCGTCGATTTTATCGCGATCTCTTTTTTTTTCAGAGGTATTTTTTATGATGAAAGATGAGAAGATTTATTATTAATTTCCTGGTTCAGAAACGTTGCTTTATTAACCCTACTCAAGTTTCTAGACCACCAAGAATCAATTTAGATCAAAATGAAAATCACGGTCCCCCGATTCTTTGTATAATTTTCATGACAGCGTCATTTTGAACCGCCCTGTATTATATAAATAATTACCATAGTTTTCCAATATTTGAATTTTCGGAATGAATGCAATGAATTAGATATGGAGACAAGTAATACATTTATAGATTTGTATTTCCATTTTAAATGATCAATTGAACTTTGAAATTGATTGCTGAATAATATTTATTGTGATGAGCTATATGAAACTGTAATATAATTATTTTTGTTTGTAATTTATGAATACAAATTTCGAGCTTTTATTCTTCTGGTATGTTTTGGAGGAGCTTCCATTAACAGAAAATGACATTTAAAATCTGTACTATTAAAAATAGTAGCATTGTAAAAAGCATAAGTACAATTCGTGACTTTGTAAATTCCTTGAATTTTTGCAATGCTATTGGTGTTATTTGCACATATTGTGTAAATAAGCATTTCTGTATATTATAATATTAAAAGATGTCGAATTATATTGAATTTCATTTGCATGAATGACTTAATTGGTCTGTTTCAGAAAGAAATATGGAAATATCGCATTTGAAAGCAACTAACCCAATCTATTTGAGATTCTTAGAGAAATCTTTTATACAGGGTGAGTTATGAGGAGAACTTAAGACGAATATTTCTTTGATTTTGTCCGGCCCCTTACTCTCTAAAAGTGTTTGAATCAGTTTTCTGAATATTGATATAGCAGCCAGGTAGCCGTGCGGACAGAGTGTCAGTATTCTGATCCGCATTGGCTTGCCGGCCGTGGTTTCAATTCTCAGCGACTGCAGAAGACTCTCGAAAACTTCTGAGGGTTGCTCCTAAGGGGGCAACCGAATGACGGATAGAACAATTTTAGAACGATTTTTTTAGCAGAATTGAGAAAGAGTATTATTCATGAAAAATCAGGACCGGACTTGGTTTTTGGAGAGAATAACAAAACATTACAGGGTGTAAATTAATGATGACTTTAATTTCAGGTGGTGATTTCTTGTCATATTTCATGACAAAAAGTTCATATAAACGTGTGTTCTAACTTGCTCCGTTTCCGAGTAACGGGGTGTCCAAAGTTTAATGAAATATCGGTTTTTCAACTCAAAATACTGTTCGCCGATTTTGATTAAACTTCGTGTTTGTTTTTGGGTGTAGGTATGACAAATTGACATTCATTATACAGGGCGTGGAAAGAAATTCTGAATTGAGACTCTATCACGAATATGATTAGAGGTCTATAATAGACAAACACCAATGGAAGTTCAAAGTAGGTACCTACACAAAAACCGAATTTGTTGATTTGTCTTTGTTGACAACTAACGTCAATGAATCACAAATTATTCTTTCTCGGTTCTTCGTTCCTCGATGGAGAGTGATCAAGAAAATGAATTTCTACCGCCGGAAATTGAAGATGCTGCCAGTATAGCTGCTTTTGAGTTATTGCCTAGTTGGTCAAAGCGGCAGTACGAGTTTTCCTTCTATATTTTCTCTCAAACATAAATCACTTTTAACACCAGTGCTGAAAGTAATTCACTTTTAACACCAGTGTCATAAAATGACATTTTAGACACTGACAGCATGCGTCAAAAATAATACTTTTACTGACGTTTGTAGAAAAAAATATTTTACCTAAGCATTTTTTTTACATTTTTATCTCTTGGAGCGCACGAAAGAAAATTCCTACAATGTTCGGAGAACATTGTGCGTACTTAGGGAGGATAGGGAGAGGAGGTAGGTATTGGATTTTTTTTGGAAAATTAGGTTCTCATTTCCATGATTTGAAAGTCTGGTCCTGGAATTTTTCATCGAATAGAGCCTTTTTCCAACTCTTATAATACGCTGATATGCAAGAAATGGATTCAAATGCATTTGTTGAACGATGTGACTACAATAGCCAGCAGGGACGGATTAACATTCGAAGGCGCCCAAAGTCCATGCATGATTTCGCGCCCCCCTTCTCTATGTGTCATTCAGTTTATATATGAGACACACAAAACTGGCGACAGTGTTATACATATTTCATTTAAAATGATATCAGACACTGAAAACCTACTAACTGTTTACTTCTGAATTTTTGAGCAAGTCTGATTCTAAGTCGCTCAGTTCGGAATCCAATAACTTCGACCTCAAAAAATTTTTAATTCTCCTGAGTGTCGAGAAAGATCTTTCTCCTGAACAGTTAGTAACTGCTTTGCTGATGTTGTTCTGCCTTATTTCTAGCTTTTTTTCGATATTCAACGGCACTTTATTTTTTATTCAAGCCGCTCATGATGAAAATACGAAAGAAACACGATATTATCATAGCAGATCTAAGACAATGATATCTGCAAATGTATAGCAGCGCGAAGTGCATAACTGCAATATTTCTGTGTCCTGGTATTCCCCAAATAGATAGATGTCTCGAAACATGCCGCTGATACAGCGTAGCGTTGCCAAATGTTGCCATTTATGCGCAATGACTTTTAGGAGGAGAACTACGGGGGCTGCTATAGAGTTGCTACTTTGGATAATTTTTCGCAATCAGTGCGATTTTAAAAATATGTTGTATAGTTATAGTATAAAGTACCCACATAAGAAAATATATAATTTGGTTTCTGATCCAATGATTTGTTTGAAAAGTATTCGGAAATTTTTTCGCCCTCAGGGATTTAGCGCTACAGGCCCTGGCTTTGCGGGCTTGTACTATCCGCCCCTGATAGCCAGTACGAAATCAGGGAATCGTTCATCAGTATTTTGTTCTATATTTTTTCATCAATCCTGTGAAAGTGTGCCGTACGAATTGAGAAGCTACACTTGTAGTGTTTTTCCTGATCTTTCTGATTCTGATGAAAATTTTTGAAAAATAAGATTCAGAAAGTCGAAATTTTGACATTTTAAAAGAAAAAGAGTTTTCCAAGTCCGGCTCTGGATTTTTTTTCCACAGTATGCCATCGTGTGGTGTGTCAGTAGAGGTGAGTTGCTGGTAAATTTCAGTCGATAACATCGAGACGTTCCTGAAATATCGTTCATCAAAGTTTCGCCCAAAATTCAAGTAATGCCCTGTTTTTCTGTTAGGAATAGGCAACATATATTTTTCACATATATACAGTGCGCTAGTCAAAAGTCCCCTCCCCCCCTCGTATCTTTTGAACGGGTATACTTATAATAATGAAATTTGGAGGGTGGAAATAAACGGATGTAGGCTTCTCAACTGGTCATAACAGGTGACGCAATAGTCATAAATGACGTCACAAGGCCATTATTATAAGTATACCCGTTCAAAAGATACGAGGGGGGGAGGGGACTTTTGACTAGCACTGTATAAACTCACCTTGACTTCCTTTATCTACCATTAGGCTATGGCTGGTTAGTCATGACTCACCTTGTACATATAATGTGACAATTTGGTCATATAACTTTGATGGCGGATATTTCAGAAATGATTTATCATAATTTGCTGAAATTTGGCAGCGGCGTTTCTTTATTTAAATATTCAAGATGGTATAATTATTATGAAGAATGAAATACAGATACCGACTGCCTATTTTATTGTTATATCAAAAATGTTCACTTTGTGATCACTTTTCTCGGAATAATTTGTCAGATTCAGAAGGATCAGACAAGACGACATATCAAGTGCTCTTCAATTTGCATGGTACACTTACTTTTACCACAGATTAACATAAGGTTTGTTAATCTGTGCTTTTACCGATTCATTGAAAAAATATGAAACAAAAACATTCCTATGAATTTTCAATGTCGACCTGGCTGATAATTCAACTTTCAACTGGATTTTTGTGAATTAATTTTTTGTATGTACATTTTTTGTTGGATAGAAATCGACAGAAAAGCGTGGTTGAGAAAAAAACACAGTACCTACTTATTAATTTTCATCATGATGTCTATTTCGCAGTCTGCTTGAGTACTCACAGTGCCTATATATATATAAGGGTTCATTTCTTGGGATCGTGAAGATCAGTGAGACTGAACCTTTTATAGAACAAACAGTGAATGTTTTAAGATTACGAAAAGAATCTTCTATGTCTCCAGACTATAATGTTAGTCTATTCCATGAATTTACACAATTTAGATAGTCAATGCCTATATTATACACATATAATATCACAATATATACACTTTTATTGTAATTAATCGAATGTTTCTAGTCCAGTCTAGCGCAATAATCATCCAAGTGCGCAGAAAGATTCCTCAACATGCCTATATATCTCTGGGTCAACTCTTCATCAACCTATTCCAAGCAGGTTTGTGAAAAACTTTTGGCGTGAGCGCAAATCGGAACATAACTCGATTTACACTGTTCCGTGGTTCTCAGGGTACCATTGTTCGTATAAAATCAGTAGTGAATTCTGTCCAAACATGGACACTTCCAAGGATTGCACTCCAGGACGATGTCATATACTGATATCTTCTTCAGCACCTCGCTAGATAGGTAGTTGAGATAGTTGGCGCTTATCAGCTTCAGAGACCTGATCTTGAGACCAGTCGGAAAGAATAAGAGTTCTCTTCGATATCTTTCAGCCTGTTGTTCCTCAGGTCCAAGTATTTCAGATTCTTCAGACCTACTATAAGGTTTTCAATTGGATAATGGCTATCTCGTAGTCTGCTTGAGTACTCACCGTGCCTAAAAGTTTTTATTTCTTGGGATCGTGAAGGTCAATGCGACTGAACCTTTTATAGAAAATACAGTGAATGTTCTAAGATTTCGAAAAGAATGCCTACATTATACACATATAATATCACAATATATATACACTTATAATAATATATCGAATGTTTCTAGTCCAGTCTGGCGCAATAGTCATCCAAGTGCGCATAAAGATTCCTCAACATGCCTATATATCTCTGGGACAACTCTTCATCAACGTATTCCAAACAGGTTTGTGAAAAACTTTTGGGGTAAGCGCAAATCGGAACATAACTCGATTTACACTGTTCCGTGGTTGTCAGGGTACCATTGTTCGTATAAATCCCGTAGTGAATTCTGTCCAAACATGGAAACTTCCAAGGATTGCACTCCAGGACGATGTCATATACTGATATCTTCTTCAGCACCTCGCTAGATAGCTAGTTGAGATAGTTGGCGCTTATCAGCTTCAGAGACCTGATCTTGAGACCAGTCGGAAAGAATAAGAGTTCTCTTCGATATCTTTCAGCCTGTTGTTCCTCAGGTCCAAGTATTTCAGATTCTTCAGACCTACTATAAGGTTTTCAATTGGATAATGGCTATCTCGTAGTCTGCTTGAGTACTCACCGTGCCTAAAAGTTTTTATTTCTTGGGATCGTGAAGGTCAATGCGACTGAACCTTTTATAGAAAAAACAGTGAATGTTCTGAGATTTCGAAAAGAATCTTCGAGGTCTCGAGACTATAATGTTGTCTATTCCATGTATTTACACAAATTTGATAGTCTATAATGCCTACATTATACACGACATATATCACAATATACAGGGTGTTTCAAAAAAACCTGACCCCCTTACTAGGGTAGGTAGAACACTGCAAAATAAGTTGGGTTTACTCAGTAAAAAAATTTCGTTACGGCATCCGTTATCAAGATACAAGGTGTTGAAAAAAGGATTTTTTACACATTTTTCAAGATTATGTCGAAACTACTGGCAACATTGTGATGAAATTTTGTATGGATGTTTCTTGGAATCTGACACATCGCATGCCTTTGTTTCTATATCTGACTCTCATAGAGGGCGCTAGTTACACGGTTCTTACCGAGTAGTTATGAACATAACTTTTTGAAGGTCAGATTTTTCAATTCAAATTTGATGTGAACTTGAACATCATCCAATTTCACACCTAAAAGGTACTCTTGGTAAAACTCGATACTGTGTTCCGTTTTCGAAATATTTCGATTAGAAAATGATCAAGTGATAACTGTTGCTGGTATAAAGCTATGTAATAGAGCGAGTATTATGAAAAATTATCACCTATTTATTGAAAACCGAAAACAGCAATACATTTCTGATGCTAAACTTATTGATTTAACAAAGAATCACAAGAATAACATCGAAACAGATTTGACTAAGATCATGGATTACACAGTTTTGTTGTATTTTGAGCAGAAAGTCTAAGCTACATAGGTAAATTCACGTCAAGAGTTGTGAGACATAATTGAAATGACCTAACACCTGATCCTCAACTGTTTAAAATAATAATACATTCTTAATAAAAGAATATAGAATCGTGTATTCGTCGAAACGTAGGACATTTTTAACACTTACTGATTCAATATTTCATGTTTCTTGTCAAATATCTCCTAATTTTCAACTCATGATTCTTTGTTCCATCAATAACTTCAGCACAAGAATGATCCTATTGTTTTTGAATCTGAATAAATAGGTTTTAAACTCAATAAAATTCATTTTATACCAGCATCAATACTACTCCAATATTTTCGAATCAAAATATTCCGAAAACGGAACATAGTATCGAGTTTCACCAAGAGTTCCTTTTTGGTGTAAAATTGAATGAGGTTTGAGTTCATATCATATTTGGATTGGGAAATCTAACCTCAAAAAAGTTATGTTCTAAACTACGTACTCGGTACGAACCGTGTAACTAGCGCCCTCTATGAGAGTCAGATATAAAAACAAATTCATGCGATGAAAAAAAGTAATTTTTTCAACACCTTGTATCATGGAAACGGATGCCGTTAAGACATTTTCTCACTGAGCAAACCCATATAATTTCTATGGATCTACCTACCCTAGCAAGGGGGTCAGGTTTTTTTGAAACACCCTGTATATATACACTTTTATAATAAAATATCGGATGTTTCTAGTCCAGTCTAGCGCAATGGTCATCCAAGTGCGCAGAAAGATTCCTCAACATGCCTATATATCTCTGGGTCAACTCTTCATCAACGTATTCCAAACAGGTTTGTGAAAAACTTTTGGGGTAAGCGCAAATCGGAACATAACTCGATTTACACTGTTCCGTGGTTCTCAGGGTACCATTGTTCGTATAAATCCAGTAGTGTATTCTGTCCAAGCATGGACACTTCCAAGGATTATACTCCAGGACGATGTCAGAGACTGATATCTTCTTCAGCACCTCGTTGGATAGATAGTTGAGATAGTTGGCGCTGATCAGCAGTGACCTGATCTTGAGACCAGTGGGAAAGATGTGCTCTTCGATAGCCTTCAGTCTATTGTTTCTCAGGCCCAAGTACTCCAGGTTTTTCAGACCTACGAAGGCTTCTGATTGGATGGTGGCTATCTCGTTGTAGTCGAAGTAGATCTGCTTGAGCTTCTGCAGCGCCGCGAAGGCTTTTCTTGGGATGGTGCGGATTTTGTTATTCTGGAAATCCATGATTTCCAGATTGGGGGAGTCGTCGAACCATTCCCTGTGCCAATATTCCAGGGCGTTGTCGCTGCCGAAGACCTTTTTTAGGGAGGAAAGGTTAGCGAAGGCCTGGTTCTCGATAAAGTCGATCTTGTTGTTGTGGATCCGGAGAAGTTCCATGCTCGGGATCAAGTTGAATACGCCTGAAACAGGTACGTCTATGTGATTACGCTATAAATAGCACAAATTGTTCAATGAGTTCAATTGGTAGAAGGTAACTGTGGGTAATAACGCCCAGGTTGAAAGTTTCCACCATATTGACACAGAGGTATATTACACACCGAGGTGGGAAGTGATTCATTCCTGTCGTGAGATTAGTTAGTTAACCGAGACGCAAAGCGTTCTGAACATACTTGAATTATTACATGAGTGAGGGCGGGAAGTAGAGGTGTGTACTATATGACACTTCCCAACCTTCAATGACGTTAGTAATGACAACATTACATATATATTATGGTTGTAAATAAAACAATATGCGGCTGCGTCAGTATACATGTAAGGTGTACAAATTGTACAATTGTAAATGAAATGCAGCCGCATAATGTATTCGTGAGTGTCATTGTGCCGGGAATTTTATAACTGGGCGTAACTACCCACTGGGCGTTATTACCCACAGTTACCTTATATGCAGTATACGACCAACGAAAGTTTGCACAGTGTAGGGATCTCGGAAACGGTGAAATGGGAAAAAAGTTGAGCATTCAGATGATCAATCTACAGCCTTCGAAAATTTTCAAAATCATTGATAGTTTTCCAGTTATATCGAAAAAAGTGAATTTTTGGAAATAATTGTTTATTATACAAGGGAATTAAAAAAGTTGTAGATTTTTGCGTCAGGTTGTGTTGTCTCCCAACGTGTAGATACTGGGCGTTAAAGTTGAATATTTTGTTTGTTCTTTGCTAATAATTCCACTGTATATTTATCAATAATTGTTTTCAAAATCGGCACAGAGGCACATGAATGATTCCTGAAGATGAAATCGACTGATAACTTTCTTTAACGAATTTTTTTAGTGACTTTGATTAGAAAATATAACATGAACATCGTTTTCACGTAATATTGATACTCCTGTTTAAAAATTTAAAAATATATCTTCATCTGTTTTCGAGAAAAACACATTTGAACAAATAAGTCTCGGTATAGGGGATTCCAAATATTATTTCATTCATGAAAAGTGTGCTCTGGACTGTCAGATTAATTGTTGCTGGTGAATTACATTTCTTGTCAGTGAATGCATGAATGTTGGTGCGAGTATATAATAATAATAATAATAATAATAATAATAATAATAATAATAATAATCCAGTGTGTGATGGATTATGTGAGGGCCAACAGGCCATTCACGTCGAAGGTGCGACGGATGGCCAATACATTGCGTCGCACCCATCACACACTAAATGAGGCAGTGCTATCCACCATCAAACAGCACTGCCTCGAAAGGATACGGATGTTAGTGGCTGCAAAACAGTCACTAAAGAGGCGAGCGAGAGGGCTGGCGGAAAATAAACAATTCCGCGAAAAGCCCTCTCGCTTATTTCAACCGCCTCCAAGTGTGGTTGACAATCCGCCGACTGCTGATCAGGTGGAAACCTTTTGGAAGGGTATTTATGAGGTGAGACGTCCATTCAACAGAGATACTCCAGCCCTGGCGCAGTTCGGTATCTTCTGCGAAAGATATCGAGAGCCTGAGCCCGAATTACTGCGCCAACCGATAACCACTGAGGAGGTTCGAGAAGCCCTCAAAGGCTCCAAGAACTTTGCTGCTCCTGGTCCCGACGGGATCAATAACTTTTGGTGGAAAAAGTTACCCTCCACCCACCACCATTTAGCCAGTATATTTGATAGCTGGCTGAATGGGGAGCAGCAAATCCCTGAGTGGTTTATCGAGGGGCGAACCGTGCTTCTTCCTAAGACTGGAGATTTGTCCAATCCAAAGAATTACCGACCAATTACCTGTCTGAATGCATGTTACAAGTTGTTCACGCGCATCTTGTACATGCGAGTACTCCTAGTAGTTGACCCGGTTTACCAACGGATTTTTGAGCAGCGTGGGTCAAAGAGAGGTGTCGCTGGCTGCAAGGAGAACCTGTTGATAGATAGATCTATCACACAGGACTCCGTGCAGTACAAGCGGAATCTTTCTGTGGCCTGGATCGATTACCGAAAGGCATTTGACACAACGTCACATGAGTTACTCGTGTACTTGCTCAAGTGTCTCTCGGTACCCGATTCTATAGTGAGATGCATAGAACAACTGATGCTGGTCTGGAAGACCCGCTTTACTATAACATCAGGTAATGCGAGAGTTCAGACAGAGCCAGTCATCATAAGGAGAGGAGTATTTCAAGGGGACTCCCTTAGCCCACTCCTATTCTGCATCTCACTTCTGCCACTATCCGTTGAGCTCCGCAAAACCAGAGGATACAACTGCGGCCCACCCAGTTACCGGAGGCATAAAGTCACTCACTTATTCTATGTGGATGACCTCAAACTTTATGCCTCTGGTGAGAGGGATATGGACCAATCCCTCAGGGTGGTACAGGAGTACACGCAGGCAATTGGAATGGAATTCGGAATGGACAAATGTGCACTGGTTCATCTCAAGAGAGGACGATGCGAGAACTACGACAAGGACGCGCAACTCGTGGACGGAAGCATCCTACACCACCTGGATGCCGGAGAGACGTACACCTACCTGGGTGTAGAGGAAACTCACATCCAGGAGGCACAACGGGTAAAAGACGCTCTCCGCAGCAAGTATCGGCAGCGGCTCCGACAGATCTGGTCGTCAGAACTGTCGGGGAAGAACAAAGTCGCTGCGACTAACATGCTTGCTGTTCCGATCCTACTTTACTCATTTGGAGTGATAAAGTGGACTCAAGTCGAGCTGCGACAACTTGACGTAAGTACTCGCAAGATGATGCATCTCCATAGGAGTCTGCATCCAAATTCGTCCGTTCCACGGTTATACATACCTAGAGACCAGGGTGGCCGTGGACTCTTGAGCTTGGAGTATCTCCATAACAGAATGGTTCTGGATGGCGCCTGCAAAGTCATTAGGAGTTCGGACCCCCTTCTGCAAATGGTTAAAACCCATGAAGAGGCAGGAGTAGGAGCTTTTCTTTTCAGGGCAGCACGTCGAGCAGCCGATGAATTGTCTCTGATTTTCGACTCCGAGCGCGAGGCTCAGGACTCAGTTACTGAGCTAGAACCCGCTCGGAGAAAAGCCCGCATCAAAGCTGCAGAAGTGAAAAAGCTCCTGCAGCTTCACATGGATAAGCCCATGCATTCGGTCTACTTCAAGACCATTGAAGACCGGGGCTTATCCAAAGAACTGACTTTTGCTTTTCTGAAGTCAGGCGGGCTCAAATCGGAAACAGAGGGGTTCATCATGGCATGCCAGGATGGGGTTTTTAACACTCTCGTCTACCGTAGCCGTGTCATGGGTATGGAGGTCCCTGACACAAGTTGCAGGGCCTGCCGCAGGGCGCCCGAGACAATTATGCACCTGCTGTCTTCTTGCACGGTGTATGCAGTCTCGGCCTATATCCATAGACACAATGCGGCATTGCGAGTGCTCTACTACTATTTGAGGCACTCGTACGGAATAGACGAGACCCCAGTGCTGCCCTATGCTCCGGGGGATATTGAGTCCGTTGTGGAGAATGAGAGGTGCCGAATTTATTGGAACTTCTCATTCCCCACCCTCAGGCAAATTCAAGCTAACAAGCCTGATGTAGTCCTCCTCGACCATCAAACCAAAGCGATGTTCGTGATCGAGTTTTCGGCGCCAGCCGAACCGAACATCGTTTTGAAGGAGGAGGAAAAACGGACTAAATATCGAGATCTTCTCTTCGAACTCCGCCGGCTCTATCCAGACCATTCTGTGGAATTGGTCATCCTGATAATCGGCTCCCTAGGAGGCACACGACACACGCTGCTCTCGGAGATCCAGAAAATCCCAGCGTGCCGTGATAAGGCACACATCTTGGCTGGTGGAATGCAGAAGGCCGTCATACTCGGATCATTGCGTCTACTCAGGGCACACGGTACTTGGTCCCAGTGATTACTCACCTCACAGGCTGTGAGGAGTAGTCACTGGATTTTATCCAGCACGACTCTGCGTGACGTCGGAGGCCGCAGGGTCGTGACTGGAATTATATGAATTTAAAGTAATAATAATAATAATAATAATATCGTCTTTATTATTTTCTTCCTCTTCAACGGTACATTCATTGGAATAAAAATAATATATATATATATATATATATATAACATATTTAACTTCGGAAGAAAATTAAAGGCGGAGTTCAATTTCAATAGTGACGAATCACCATTGAGATTGCTCTTCCACTCAACCTAGAACATATCGCTTAATGCTTCTATGAAGAATATAAATAATAATCAAATATAATCGCTAAATGGTAGTTATTATTAGGGGTGATATTAATAACATAGGGATGAGATAGGTTGTTTGAATGTTAGAATCAGTTACCGCAAAAGAAATTCAGTGAATTCATTTTTGAACCGATACACATTTTTCTGTTTGATTGAATCAGGAATGCCGTACATTCATACATTGCATATATCTGGTACGTGAAACATCTTCGAAAAATCTCCAAACGAAATATTGGAGGGGTAAGTCGGCCTTTGTGCCTTATATTAAGATTATGCACGTCAGTTCTAAACGAAATTTTCTCATGTAGGTAAGGAGGGTTTTTTTCCATGATTATCTTGTGGAATAAAGTGGCAGCATGTAGTTTTCTCCTATTTTCCATGTCTAACCATCCGATAGTTTTCAATTTGTGAGATATTCTCTCTTTCTTTCGGATACCAAAAATAAATCGTAGGCATGAGTTCTGAACCTTTTGGATTTCTTGTTTGAACTGAACGGTTAAACATGGGCCATACAATACATCGGCATAATTGAAAACAGATAGGACCAAGGCTTCACATAATGTTGTTCTCACTTTAGGTGGTAAAAAATACTTGTTGCCATAAATAACTTTAAGTGAGTAATATGCACGATTGACAAGTTGAGCTACATGCTTTTCAAATCTCAAGTCTTCATCTAAAATTACCCCTAGGCTCTTCGCTTCATGTACTACCTCCAGTTGCTCATCATTTATCTTAATATTAGTGTGGAATCGAACAGTATTCCTAGTATGCTTGGGACCAAAAACAATGACTTTAGATTTACTATTGTTTATCATCAGACAATGATCAGAGGCTTTGTCTACAAATGAGTTCAAATCACTATTTATTCTACTACAAGCATCATCCACCTTGTCCGAGGAAAAACTATAATATAGCTGTGTGTCGTCTGCATACAGATGGATATTACAAAACTGAAGGCATTTCATAAGCTGCGAAGTATAAATAGCGAATAGCAAGGGTCCCAAAATAGAACCTTGGGGTACCCCACAACGTAGATTTAAATATTGTGAGTGATTTCCATCGATAGAGACAATTTGTTGACGGTCATTGAGAAATTATCTGATTAAAGATACTGCACTGTTAGAAATTCCAATGTAACCCAATATTGACAACTAAATTGTAATTGATTGTATCGAAGGCTTTACTGAAGTCTAGAAGAACTAGTATAGTGTTTTCACCCAAGTTACTGGATCTTATAATATCATCAACTATATGCAACAGGGCAGTTGTGCAGCTGTAACCTTTACGAAATCCAGATTGAGTATTCGGAAGTATGGAGAAATGGTTAATATGTTCTTTCAGTTGTTCCTCAATGGCTCTTTCAAGTAGCTTAGATAAAGTTGGTAATATACTTATAGCACGTAGATCATTGTAACTCATTGGATTCGCTTTTTTAGGCAACACCTTCACAAGTGCCCTCTTCCATACAGATGGAAAAATATAGTCAATACTTTTTCGATTGAAACTCCCTGTATCTTTTTCCACAACAATATTTTATTATGGCATATATTGGATCCTTCGCCATATTTTGGTCCTAACAGTCCGCCCTTTTGCCTATGTCCCAATAGTTATGACTCACCCTGTACAATTACATTTTCCTGAAGTTTATTCGAATTAGTATTTTTCGACACTAAAAGCTCAAGGAAGCAAAATGTTATGAAGAAATTTCATTCAATAAATGAAAATGAGCGTATGTTTGGGTGCTGAACCCCATGTGAGTACAGTAATCTAAAACTGGCGGTATTTGTATGGTTAGTGGGAAGGTGTTGAGGTGTAAAGTAGATTTTCGCACGGAATCTGAGTTTTTGTGAAACAGCTTTCGCGATGGATCGGACTTGATTTTCCCATGAAAGAGTATTGCTGATGAAAATACCGAGCACCGATATATATATATATATATATATATATATTGTGGTTTTGGTCAGGGCCTACTCTATGGAAATGGTGGTACCAGATATATTTACATCAGGAATACTGAGGTCCCCTTTTTCTAGAGAAAATACAGGCTTGGGTTTTGTTGGCGTTGAATTCAACTAGGCTGTTGGTTCCCCATCAGGCTGTAATTTCAGCAAGTAGTCGGGGCTAAATTCCAAAAAAAGCCCTCCGTTACAATCCTAGAAGCATTTCATGTAACAATTGGATAAATGCTGTTAACCCCCTATTTTGACCCCGCTGAATCCGAAAATACCGTTTATCAAGTCGAAATTCCGACCGGAAGTGAGATATTCAAGATGGCGTCCAGAATACCCCTACACTGTAGAAAATTCCTCTGAGTGAATGCATATGTGGTTGTGAGTGAATTTACTGATTGACATTTTTGAGTGAATTCTCAACTCAAACTAGATATTTCATCAAGTTCTCATATCAATGCGAATCATTATAAAAAATTTGATTGAATCGGTTCATGAATTACCATGTTACACAGTCGAGTAGGGTGCAATTTCAACTCAATCGGGCGTGGACCAAAAATGACTCATTATTGCGTGGACCTTGAGTGAAATTTCACTCAATTTTTTTTTCAGTGTAAAATCAAATTATTTTCTTCTTTCGGTCAGCTATACGATTGAGGTGTCGATGTCTATGTTTTCGGGGGTGTAGAATACGATGAGACACTCAAAAAATGATTTGGAGCTTTGAAAGTTCATCGAATGATCAAATTTTGACGAAATGGGCCAAAATTCCAAAGAACTTGTGGAAACGTGTTGTATAATGTACATGCTTGCATACGTTTTAGAGGGTGCTCGATACGTTTATGAGCCAAAAAAGCATTTGAACATTGTCCAAGCCTTCATTTCTTATATTTTGAAAAAAAAAAAACTTCACTATTAGTAGTCTTCCTCATCTTTTCTGCTCCATTCGGCTCCCTGCAGCCACACTGCTTCGTGCCGCAGTGGCCGCAGAGCCTCATGCAGACACAAGCTCCAAATTCGGGACATGACTTGGGAATAGGTAGCAAAGTCATCAAGATTGGGACTTACCGTCCATCACCAATTTTCCAGCCGCAATTAATCGGGTCTGGTGAATCAAGATATACTGATCATGGGCGTTAAACCACACACTAGTACCTAAAAAGAAAACAGACTAAAATTAAAATCCCTCGATTTTTCCTATTTTCTTTTTCTTCTTGTTAATTTTATCTGGAAGTGGCACCGAAGAATGTGTTGATGGATGGCATCAGTGGTAGATGGCAAAAATCATTCGCACTGTCCCAAAAATTGCAACACGGGCTGCGTCTGCCGTTGTACTATCTCGGGAAGTACCACACATCACCCAGCATTTCTTGCATTTCATTCTTCCAAAGTGATAGATGACTGATGAAATCACACTAGTGTCTTTAACAGAAACAACAACAGCCTCACTTTCGGTTTTTACGCATGGAGTATATTCCAATTCACGAACTATGTAAGAAACTTGCACCACAACAGATAAAAAACCTGATGGCTTTCCACGCAATCACTGGATGTGATACTACATTTAAGTTAGCGTCAGTCACAAAAACAGAACGGTGGAAGCAAGAACATAGAAGAAAACTACTGTAAACTCCTCAGTCAGCTTGTAAAAACTCCCGATCTAGCCCCCGATGATCTCCGTTTGGTTGAACAGTTTGTGGTGCAAGCTTTATACAAGGTTTGTTGCGTCTCTTTTCTGAGACACATGGTGAATAAGAACTATTAGCCGTTTCGATACTACTGCCATTTTTATTTTGAGTTGGACCGGACATTACAACGGCAGACACAGCCCATGTTGCAATTTTTTGGACAGTGCGAATGCTTTTCGCCATCTACCACTGATGATGAAAATTGAACAAATCGAAGAATGTTGATGTTATGTTCAGATACTAGTGTGGATTAAGGCCCATGATCAGTATCCTGATTTATAAGACCAGAATAATTACGGCTGGAAAACTGTTGATGGACGATATGTCCCAATCCTGATGACTTTGCCACCTATTCCCAATTCATTTTCCGAATTTGGAACTCGTGGCTGCAAGGGGCTCTCTCAAAATATAAGAAATGAAGGCTTGGACAATGTTCAAATGCTTTTTTGGCTCATAAACTTATTGAGCACCCTCGAAAGCGTATGCAAGCATATACATTATGCAACACGTTTTCACAAGTTCTTTGGAATTTTGGTCTATTTCGTCAATATTTGATCATTCGATGAACTTTCAATGCTCCAAATCATTTTTTGAGTGTCTCATCGTATTTTACACCCCCGAAAACATATACATCGACACCTCAATCGTATAGCTGACCGAAAGTAGAAAATAATTATATTTTAGGGGTATTTTGGACGCCATCTTGAATATCTCACTTCCGGTTGGAATTTCGACTTGATAAACGGTATTTTCGTATTCAGCGGGGTCGAAATAGGGGGTTAACGTCATTTATCGAATTGTTACATGAAATGCTTCTAGGATTTGGCTTTTCGCCTTCGTCGTAAATTGTAAATATGTCTGTTTGTGGATTGTGGATTTTAACACTTTCTAGATTGGTCAAATTCATAACAAAAAACAATATTGAAATATAAACGAAAAATTTGAATTGTGTGTGGCTGAAGGACTAATGTCCATGGCCATTAAGGTAGGAAAAAAAAAAAAACACTTTCTAGCGGTTATTTTTGACCCGGATTTGTTATTTAAAATGAAAAGTAAAAACGTACTTGAGAATCTTCTGTTAGTATTTATTTATTACAAATCCTGTTCAAAGTGAGACCTCTATTATATTCCGAATAAAGAGCTTGGCAGCGTCTTCTTGTTTTCGTCTTTGCTATATTCTAGTTATCAAAATATTTTGTATGTGTAGCTTGGTCGGTTATAATTTGAATGAGTTCTTCCCGGGTATTTAATGGGGTTCCATGAACTAGCGCTTCCATATGACCCCACAAATAATAATCAAGGGGGATTAAGCCAGGGCATCGCGCTGGCTAATCTATTGGACCTGACGTTCCAATCCAACGGTTCAAAAAACGTTCATCCACCATCTATCGGCTGGTATAACAAATAAATACAGCAATAAATATGCTGAAGAGATATATTTTGATTTTGTCGTTTATTACATGGTTCATGAAGTTAAGCAGGTACTTTGGTAATCTTATTGAGGAATATTTAGTAAAATTATTTCAATTTGTTATCGATGAAATTAGCCGGCTTTGGTATAGGTATAAGTATATATTTACGAATTCAGTTTTGATTTCCATTTTTTATCAACTTTTCAATGTTTCAAATGACACAATTGTTTGAACTGTTCAATCATGTCAATCATCATTAGCAGCAGATATGGAACCATGATATTGTCAGATGTAAGATCAAATGGGATGTTTCTAGAACATCCAATGAAAACATCTGATGGATGTCCCAAGAGAAACATCTCTGGGATATCGTACCTAAGTCTGAAACATTGGGACATTTGTAGGACTTTAGCGGGACGTACCAGCAAGATCCCGTGTTGTTAGGGGTGTGGTGGTGCGTCGGCCTCTCCGGGATATCGGACTCTGGTGCCTCGAAGCTAAGGTTTTAGGGCTCGGAAGATGATACCTGGGAAGGAAGAACACAACCAAGGGTGTCCGCCTCCGAGTGGCACTGCTGGATAAGTCAAATGGGATGCTATCAGCAACCCATTTACTAACTAAGAGGCACCCCAACGAGGACCTAATCCAAGGTGTTATGCGACCCGTGCCGAGGGATGGATGATACCCGGGTCAAACTAGGGTATCAATAACGGAGCCTCCGGGAAACCTGACGACCTCCCGGAGTAAGAAGTCTTGCGGCTGCACAGGGGGTAAACAGCCGTCGATCCACATATCCCCCATACTCGTGGGAACCTTATGGACAACCCAAAAACAAAAACCAAAAAACCCCAAAAAAAACCAAACCAAGTGCGGGCTCCAACTTGGGGCCCGCCTCCCCAAACCCAACTCCTCCTGCTGAAGGCTCTGCCTCAGGGCCTTCGGAAATCCCTTTATCCTCCATACCCACTTCGGGCTCTTTAAGGGGGCCCGAAGCTCCACATCCCTACCACGTCACAATCCCAGGCTCGAACCGCGGGCCGGGGAACACAAGCAACCTCCGGGATGCCAAGGCCGATACTCAGGTGGGCTCTGCACCAGGGACCAGCCGAGTACCGGTACCCGACGAGATGTCTTCCCCGGGGCCCTCAAACTTCGGATCGAGGGGGGCCACAAAAATGGCTCCTGGGTCCAAGGCTGAGAGGGCTCTGGAAGGAGATATCTCGTCGGAGAACCCCACCCTGTCCGAGGAGGAGCGCCTACTGAGCGACAATGTTGCCCAGGTAGGAGCTCGCCTTGGAGAGATGAAGGTGAAACGGGCAAACCGCAGCGGGGCTGCCAAGAAAAGGGCGGCTCGCAGAAGAACGGAAGCCACGGCGAGCAATCCAAACACACAGCCTGAACCGGAAGGTAATAGGCAGCCACAAACGAGTTCCAAGGCTCAGACTGAGAAAAGTCAGGTGCCTAGGAACCCGAAGAAACCAGCCTACGCTGGAAAACGAGCGGCCAAGGGCAACGCAGGCTCACAGGTCCCCAAGGGAGCTGCGGGACAGCGAGGCTCTGAGGGCAGCGAACGGAAGGTGGACCAAACAAAAAGGGTGAGGTCCACCGGGTCAACACCTCCGGACCAACGGCAACAGGCAAAGAGGCTCTGCCTAGTGGTTCCAGAAGCCACATTGGGCAGGGGCACCTTTGCCCAAGCTGCTGGGGACGATGAACTGCGGAGAACAATCGTCAGAATAGGACGAGAGTCTACAGGGTTCTCCGCCGACGACCTGCTGGATTTCAGTGACTCTCTGGGACGAATTGTGGAGGGGCTCCCGCCAGGGGCAACACCACCAAGATTCACCTCGAGAGTGATCGGGGAGCGAATCATAGTGGAGTCCCAAGATAGGTACTCTCTAGATTGGCTCCTGAAATCCATCGGGGAAATCACTCCCTGGGAAGGTGTACGCCTTGCAGCCATTGAGATGCGCTCCCGAAGGCTGTGGCGGGCGAACATCTGGATACCTGGGAGAGATCCGGAGCTCAGCGGAAACGCTTGTGGCTCTGGAAAGATACAATCCGGGACTCACCACTCTGTGGTGGAGAGTCCTGGCGAGAACAGAAGGGGACAGGGGACTCAGGCTCACAGTGAGGATAGATGAAGAGTCCATTGCTCTCTTCAGAAGTATGGACCTTCAGCCGTTCTACAGGGCACTGAGGGCATCAGTCACCCTTTTAGATGATCCGTCCAGAGCCACCACGGAGGCTCAGGAGAACATGGACGTTGAGATCCCGGTACCAGGGACCTCCACGGAAAACGCACAAAGAGTGCCGGTAGGGAAGGGCTCAGTTGATGAACAGGGCACTACAACCGGCACTCTGAGTGAAGGAGAGGGGCTCGTCAGGTCAGGTGATGAGGGCACCTCCAGCAGAGTGCTCACTGACCCTGGTTTGGAAGGTCCCCCAGATAGAGGGGACACCGCGCCAGGTGCGGCGGGATCTCCATCAGGAGGGCCCGCCGAGCACGGCGCGGAGGAACCGACGGAAGGGCTCACCGCATCCATGACGGAGGGACCTTCTGAGGAAGGGCACTCCCTACCAATAGGGACGGAGGGACCCCCGACAGGAGGGCTCTCTACCGACATGGAGGTGGAGGGACCTTCAACAGAATAAAAAAAAAAAAAAAAATGGCCAAGGTCATACAAGCAAATCTACAGCACGGTTCAGCGGCCACAGGAGTTCTCTCACGGAGGCTAGCTGAACTGGGGACAAATATAGCACTTATCCAAGAACCTTGGGTATATAAGAGCAGGATAAGGGGCATGGGGTCCTGGGGTGGAACACTATTCTGGTGCAACACAGTAGAGGCTCCCAGAACCTGCATCTTGACAAAAAATGTAAACGCTTCGCTGTTACAGGGCTTCTGTTACAGAGACCTAGTGGCGGTGAAGATAAAAATAGTTATTGGAGAATCTGAGATGGAGATAGCGGTGTGCTCCGCCTACCTCCCCTACGACGCTCCTGAACTGCCACCAACTGCTGAGCTAGTGGAATTAGTGAGGTACTGTGAAAGGGAGCAACTGCCGTTGCTCATTGGGTGCGACTCCAACTCACACCATAATGTGTGGGGTAGTACTGGGGTCAATCCGAGGGGCTCAGCGTTGCTCCAGTATATTTCGGGAACCGATCTAGAGATCCTAAATCGGGGCTCTGTGCCGACCTACTTCACGGCAAGGAGGCAAGAGGTGATCGACATCACGCTATGCTCTCGGGCACTAGTGAACAAGATTACAAAGTGGACTGTATCAGAAGAAATATCTCTCTCAGATCACAGACACATAATAATGGAGCTAGGACCAACGGTCCACCAGAACAAAACTTACAGGAACCCCAAAGCAACCAACTGGGAACTCTTTAAAGAGGAGCTCAGAGCGGGTGTGATGGGATTTCCAGAATGCCACAACAAAGAGGAAGAAGTCGAGGGCTCTGTTGACCACATCACGCGTGCCCTCACATCTTCTTATGAGACAAGCTGTCCTCTGAAGACGAGAAGACAAGATCAAACCACTCCCTGGTGGAACCCCCACGTAAGCAAAAAGCGAAGGGATGTGAGACGACTCTTTAATAGGGCCAAAAGTACAAAACAAACCCAACACTGGGCAGCCTTCAAGGAGGCTCAAAGGGAGTACAAGGCCCTGATTAAGAGAGAAAAGAGAAAGCTGGAGGGCCTTTTGCGAAAGCATTGAAAACATGCCAACAGCTGCAAGGCTACACCACGCTCTCTCAAAAGAACCGACTATAGGACTAGGGCCAATGAGGCTCATGAGTGGAGAGCTAACGTCCTCGGACGAAGATGCTCTGCGCCATCTACTGTCGGTCCATTTTCCTGGAAGCAGGATGAATCCAGCCAGCTCAGAACCAGTACGGAGACCCCGAAAGGAGGATTTCAGACTGGCTAAAGAGGTGGTTACCTATGACAAGGTGTGCTGGGCGATTAACAGCTTTGCACCCTATAAATCAGCTGGAGAAGACGGCGTGTTTCCGGCCCTACTACAAAAGGGCCTTGAACACGTAGCTTTACCTTTGCTGAAAATATTTAGAACATGCCTGGCTCTCGGGTACGTACCAATACTCTGGAGGGCCGCGAGAGTAGTGTTCATCCCAAAGCCAGGGCGAACTGATTACACCCTAGCAAAATCCTTCCGACCTATCAGCTTAACCTCCTTCCTTCTGAAGACACTGGAAAGGCTAATAGACCGGCACATCCGCGATGGTAGTATGAAAAATCTACCCTTACATCGACGACAATACGCATACCAGGCTGGGAAGTCTACCGAGACGGCCCTTCATCACCTCGTTGGTAGAGTGGAGCAGGTGCTAAATCGCAAACAAACTGGCCTAGGTATTTTTATGGACATCGAGGGGGCTTTCGATAACGCGAATTTCAACTCAATGTGCAACGCTGCGGAGAGACATGGCATTGAGGAGACCATCAGCCGATGGATCCGAGCTATGCTCACTCAGAGAACAATCACGGCAAACCGAAATGGTTGTGCTGTTAGAGTGGTCGCTACCAGGGGGTGCCCGCAGGGAGGGGTGCTCTCTCCTCTGCTTTGGTGCCTGGTGGTAGACAGCCTACTTACCCTGCTAAGGCAGCAGGGGGTATACGCACAGGCCTACGCAGACGACGTGGTCCTGTTTATTGAAGGGCCTTTCCCAGGGACTGTGTTTGACGTGGCACAAAGGACCCTTGGACTGGTTGAGGAATGGTGCCAGGAGCAGAGGCTCAGTGTGAATCCTGAGAAAACTGCTTTGGTCCGCTTCACTAGGAAGAGAAACCTTGGGCAACCAAGAGAGCTGATACTCTTTGGGAAACCTATACAACTTTCTAGCTCAGTCAAATATCTAGGGGTGACCATAGATTCTAAGCTAACCTGGAAAGAACATCTGGACTCCAAACTCAGGAAGGCGACAGCAGCCTTTTGGGTATGCAGGAAAACCTTCGGAGCAAAATGGGGACTCCAGCCTAGAGTCCTATATTGGATATATACGGCGATGATATCATACGCGGCAGTCGTGTGGTGGCCGAGGACCAGGCCACGGCTGAAAACAGCCAGATCCCAGCTGGCCAAAACACAACGCCTAGCATGTACTTGTATTTCAGGGGCAATGAGGACGGCCCCAACTGAGGCCCTTGAGGTACTGTTGGGACTACCACCACTCCACCTGCATCTTCAGAATGAAGCCAGGAGGGCCGCCTATCGACTCAACTGTACAAAACAGTGGCAGGACCATGGGCGGCTCACAGGACATTCGTTAATATGGAACGAGGCTATTCAAAGCTGTCCAGTCCTCTCAATGGTCCAGGACAGCATGATACCCTGTTACGAATTTACCCAACACTTCTCTGTTCAATTCCCATCTCGGGAAGAATGGAAAGGACCGGGACCGAGTCTGCTTCACCGCGAGGGGCACGTCTGGTTCACAGATGGGTTCAAAATGGATGGTAAAGCAGGTGCGGGAATATATGGACTGCGTCCCAGGGCCGACCTGAGTATCGGTCTGGGGGAGCATGCCTCTGTATTCCAAGCAGAAATACAGGCCATCCTGGTCTGTGCACAAGAAATTCAGAGAAGGGACTACAATAACAGGCTCATCTCGATATGTTCGGACAGCCAAGCGGCTCTGAAAGCTCTGGGATCTCCGAGATTAATCTCAAGATTAACACTCGATTGCAAGTTGGCTCTTAACTCAATAGCGAGAACCAACAAAGTCCACCTACTGTGGGTGCCGGGACATGAAGGCATTGAAGGAAACGAAGGCGCTGACGCCTTAGCAAGGCGGGGCGCCTCAACTCCTCCCATCGGGCCCGAACCCATAGTAGGTGTCCCCCAATGTGTCGGCCGAAAAGCCCTGGATGACCTGCTATGGCGGCAATTCCAGACATCCTGGGCAGAAGCAGGGGGAATGAGGCAAGCACGGCTCCATATTGCGGGGCCATGCAAACGTCAATCACACAGCCTCTTACAATTGAACAGGAGGAAATGCTCTATGATGGTTGGAATTCTAACTGGCCACTGTAGACTCATGAGACACATGGCCCTCATGGGGGTGGTAGAGGACCCAATGTGTCGACTATGCGAAGAAGACGACGAAACTTCATCCCACATCCTTTGCGCATGTCCCGCAGTGGCTCGTCGAAGAAGAAATGCTTAGGCTCAGCATATCTGGAGCCCGAACAGATAAGAAACATTCCCATCAATAGAGTGCTGACCTTCTGCGAGGGAATAGATCTCTTCAGGGAATGAACAAAAACACATGAGGTGAGGCTCCCTTGTCTCTCCTTGGGGCTCGTACCGTGAAGCCAAGGGACCCCAGAGCTGGGAAATGCGGGCTCGGGTGCCGGACTAGTGAGCGCTCCAACGTTGAGACATGTGCGGGCTCAGGCGATGAGCCGCGTGGGCTCAAATGGGCCTGTGCGGCTCAAAGGGGCCCAATTGGGCTCCGGCGGGGGGATCGTGCGGGCTCGGATGCGGGCCAGCGCGTTCTCCGGCGCTGGACCAATGGGCTCTGGAGCAGGGCCTGCATGAGAGCTCACGATAGGAGCGGGTAGCAGTCGGGCTCTGGACCAGCGAAGGCTCTGGCGGGCTCATCCAGGCTCGCCGGGAGAGCAGATGGGGAGAGCACAAGGAGGACTCATACGAATGGTAGGTGAACGTCTACTCAGTTGAGGCCGGTTCGGAAGAAATGAGGGACGAAACAACAGAGGTACCACAATGGACCCACCCTAGAGGTCTAAGTGAATTGAGGGCCCCCAGCGGGCTCACCCTCTGTCTTCCAAAATCCAAAATCCATAGGGGTTCCATCAGGGACATTTCAGGGTTGTCTAGAAACGACATTATATGAGATCTGAATCTGAAGTCATGCCAGAATATGTACTACTCGGGACACCCAATGGATGTCCCTGAAGGAACGTTTAAAATCATATCCCATCAGGGACATCCCATGGACGTCCTTGCATGGACATTCTACAATATGTACCACGTGGGACGTCTAAGGGATGCTATTTCTAGGACATTCGAAATGATGTACCAGCTGGGACATTCCGTGGACGTCCTTGCTCGGACATTGCATGAGATGTACGGGATGGGACGTCCCAAGGACACTTATTTTTGGTTCGGGACATTCTGACGTGGATTGTACCAAATAGGGACGTCCCTAGGACGTTGTGTGCTATTAGGGTAACTGTCAATGAGTCCCATCCACACATTAACTGAATACTTCCGTTGGCAACTGGTTTCTCTTGTTGAACAGGGGTTTTCTTCGGCCCAATATGATGGATGCCAAATAAACGAGAAGAAAAAACTGCTGTATCGCCAAAACTAAATACTGATAGGCAGTTTTCAAGTTTGAAATAACGAATTCGTATCAAGCATTTATAGCTTTAGTTTTTTTTTCTAAAAATAACCGCTAGAATGTGGTTAAAATACACAATTAAAAAAAAATACGACTTTGTATTCACAATTTGTCTATGATCTGACCTATTTCTGGAATTTTTTCATTCCAAACATAAGACCATAGTGTTGATCATGTATTCTAGTTGAAAGGTTGAGAAAATGTAGAGCAGATTTTCGGGATACTAACATTTAAACCCCCAAAGTCTACCTTTTGGAGAAAAACAGGAACATTTTAATATATCAAAAGCTATTAACTTTTGCATAATGCTTAGGGTTGAATCACCTTCTCACCAACTCACCACCACCCCTATCACATATCCAAAGGAATGAATCGAATTACCAGTAACCCTGTTATATGGGTGACATAGGCGAGTAAATGTCCAGTTGATCCTCGGATTAGTAATTTGTCGTACTTATAATTTTGTTGATTTATAACAATCGATCATAATTCACAAGATGGTCCGTTTTGAAAACTTCAAGGGTGCAACCAACCTTTAGGCACCTCCTTCAAATCGCAATAAGAAATCTGAACGTTCCTGATTTTGGGCAAGTTTCTGAACGCCCCCGGTTCGATTGTCTCTGTGGTACACGCCCAAAACGAAACGGTGTTCAACTGTCCCATATTCCGCACCGAGTCGCGCCCAAGCTTCTTGATGTCCTGCTTTCTCACGTACGCAGAAACGATCGTCCGATTTTCGAACCTACGAAAGCGGAATAAGAGAGAACACTGCTGTTACTGTTGTGCGTTTTTTTCAGACTCTTTTCTTCGAATTTTGGGTTACAATAAATAGTTATGCAGAGATGAAACTTGGCAAGATCGTAGACTTGGTGATTCTAAGTATAACATTTAAACATTTTGAAAACATTTCTACCATGATCATATCCTATAGGAATGTTTCATGCGATATTTCATAAATTTTTCTTTTGCAATATTACCTGAATTGTTTCAGAAATATTTAAAAAACCAAAGATATTTGCCCTCAGAACAGTTTTACGAATAATGTTTCGAATACATATACTTGAAACATTCTGGAAACATTCCTAATATGATCAGATCTTTAGGATTGTTTCTTGGTACATTTCATAAATATTTTTGAAACGACAAATTTTCGCCACCAGAGATGTTTCGTAAATAATGTTCCAAATACATATATACATACATATATAAACATTCTGGGAACACATAGTAGGTACTACTTTCAGGAATGTTTCATGAAACATTTTATGATGTTATGAATGTTTTTCATTTAACAAATTTAATGTTTATGAAACATTCACATTGAATGTTTCCTTTTAAGCATTTTTAGTTGTCTTGAAACATTGAAGTAATTCGCAATAAGAGTATATATTTGAAATGTTTCAAAATCTCAATAGTTTGAGGTAGGTACCTTGAAACGTTTCAAACATATTTCGAACGCATTGGAACATTCCTGAATAAGTAGTAAATGATATGTTTCAATTATTCTCAAAGTAATTTTGAAATGTTTCATACATTTACATTTCAAGTACCTATACCTACTCAATTTCGAAATGTTTTGGAGTATATTAATTAAAGTTGTTTTGAAATGTTTCAGGAATGTTACAGTGATTTTGAAATATCCCTGGAATGTTCCTGAAAAATGTTCCTATTATTAACATTTGAGGTAATCTTGAAGTATTCCATAAATGTTTCATGTTAACTGAGAAGTTGAAATTTAAAAGAGAAGAAATCCTGAATTCAAAGTATAGCGTTCTGAATTAATTCAATCGTAGGTAAGAATCACAAGTTGAAATTCATGTGTCGCACATGGACGGTGTCAACTCTCTAAATCACAGTTGCAATAAGAGCGCTCATACCATCCAATCGCGACATGTTCACTATAGACGAGTCTACATGTAAATATATGTATATACAGTGTGTCCCGCTTTCCATGAATACACCCTGATATCTCAGTTATTAATGATGCTATTTTCTTGAAATTTTAGTGGTGATTGTGGTGTAAACTCATAGATTGTCCCAAGGGGTAAATCTCCAGGAAAAATGTGTACACCAGACTTCCAATTAACATAGACTTCCAAAGATTTCCAAATACCTTCCGAAGACTCCCAAAGACTTCCAAAGACTTTCAAAGACATCCAAAGACTTTCAAAGACATCCAAATACTTCCAGACACATCCAAAGACTACCAAAGACTCCCAAAGACTTCCAAAGACATCCAAAGAATTCCAAAGACTTCCAACGGAGTGTACATCAGACTTCCAAGGAGATTCACCCCTCGGATTGTCCCAATGGCTCCCGTTCGTTTTGGTCCCTTGCTAAAGCGGTCGGAAGAAATTTCACTAATAGTTCATTTCCACCACTGTCCAAATCCGACGGCACATTAGCAACAGCATCGCAGGAGAAAGCAAATATTTTTGCAGAGATGTTCGCAGCAAACTCTACTTCAGATTCCCAAGGAAAAGTGCCGCCAGACATTCCACCCGTTGAGAGTCGAATGCCCGAAATCGTCTTCCGTCAACGCACTATCAGACGAATTTAGCTTGGTCTCAAAACGAATAAGGCTAACGGTCCTGATGGAATTCCACCTATTATCCTCAAAAAATGTGCACCAGAATTAACACCGATTCTCTGCAAGTTGTTTACCGTCTCGTACAGGTCGGGTATTTTCCCATCATGCTGGAAGACAGCTAGAGTCCAACCAATCCCCAAAAAAGGGAACAAGAACCTGCCCAACAACTACAGGCCCATTGCCCTGTTATCAGTAATCTCCAAAGTTATGGAGAAAGCCATTAATATTGAGCTCATCAAATATCTGGAGAGCTCGGGAATCATCAATGATAGACAATACGGCTTTCGCCACCGAAGACCTACTGGAGATCTACTTGCCTACGTCACCCATTTATGGCAAGCTTCATTAGAAAAACACGGGGAATCTCTAGCTGTCGCTTTGGACATATCGAAAGCATTTGACCGTGTTTGGCACGAAGGACTCCTCCACAAACTACCATCATACGGCTTACCACCTCAGCTATGCCATCTCTTATTGAGTTTTCTTTCAGGCAGATCGCTTCATGTGATGGTGGACGGTGTATCGTCTGATACAATTGGCATCAATTCCGGCGTTCCACAAGGATCAATTTTGGCACCAACATTATTCCTCCTTCATATCAATGATCTATTGGGAGTAACAACTTGCCCCATCCACAGCTTTGCAGATGATAGTACCCTCCATACAGCGTTCTCTTCCAGAATTCCTATTTCTTCCCAGGAAACTAAGAACACACGGCGCAGGCAGGTCAATGCTGTCAATGAAGACCTTGCTGAAATCACAGCCTGGGGAACCAACAACCTAGTTGAATTCAACGCCACCAAAACTCAATAAGCCTGTATTTTCTCTAGAAATGCGGAACTCAGTATGCCCGACATTGTAATGTCTGGCACCACCATCCCCACCAAGCCCACCATATCTATGCTTGGTATTTCCATCAGCAACACTCTTTCATGGGATAATCATGTCAGATCCATCGCAAAAGCTGCATCACAAAAACTCGGATTCTTGTTCCGTGCGAAATGCTACTTTACACCTCAACAGCTCCTCATGATCTACAAAGCGCAGATTCGGCCTGTTCTAGAATACTGTTCCCACATATGGGGTTCAGCACCGAAACATACGCTGATGCTCTTAGATTCCATCCAGAGAAGAGCCATCCGCCTGGTGGGTGACACCACACTCACTCGCTCTTTGACATCATTGGAACACCGTAGAAAGGTCGGCGACCTTTCACTTTTCTATCGATACTTCCACGGGAAATGTTCTTCGGAAATCTCTGCTATCATCCCTTCACTAGCAATACCAGTCAGACGAACTAGACAGGCCCAGTCAGCACATCCCTTCGTTGTCAACCTCGAAAGATGCCGAACAGCACTTTATCAAAACTCCTTCATCCATAGAACGGCTGGGCTCTGGAATTCACTGCCTGAGGAAGTATTCCCAACAACATATAATCTCCAGAAGTTCAAAAAAAATTCCAATACCTACCTCCTATCCCTATCATCCCTAGGAACGCACGATGTTCTTTGAACATTATAGGGATTCCCTCTCGTGCGCTCCAAGCGATAAAAAAAAAAAAAAAAAAAAAAAAAAAAAAAAGGCAGAGTGAACAGATTCATTCACCATGGGCGTGTAATGTTGATGAGGGGTACAAAAAAGGCCATTATTCGGAAAAAGGATATTAGGGCTTATTTGAAATAACTGTTAATCAGATTCAGAACCAGGATACCAAAAAATCCTCAAATTCATATTTTCAATATCTCAAGAAAAATTCAAAATCCCGCTTTTCATGATACTACGCCGCCCCATAATCTCAGATATTAATGATGCGATTTTCTCGAAACAGTGATGGTGATTGCATGTTATTTTTTTATCGTACAATCATCATCAAATTTCAAGAAAATCGCATCGTTGATAACTGAGATTTAGGGGGTGTTGAAATATTTCATTTAAGCTCTTGGGATCTTGAAAATATAAATTGGAGGAATTTTGGGGATGCTGATTATGAATCTGGTGAAAAAAGTTATTTAACATGAGTCCGAAATAAAGGCCTCTTTTTTGTACCCCGCCTCAACATCGCACGCCAATGGTGAATGAAACTATTCATAGTATTCATTCTGCTATATACTTCCTTATTCATAATGAAAAGTGGGACACACTGTATAGTATATATATTATATTGTAGTCTCTCTAAATTATTAGCGTTATTCGTTATTCGTACAAAGTACAAAGACGAACCTGATCCGTTCGATGCATCCATCGATTGTTTCATTGAATTTAACATCATCCTTGTCCTTTAGCTGCACAAGGACGTTTCTGAAAGAGGAACACGTTTGTGATTCGCTGGAAACGATCCCCGCCACTATAAACGCGATCACTTTGTAGAAACTTGCCGAGGCGGCCATGTTGTTTGCGAAGCCTACTAGCTGATAAATCGAGTCCGATATAAACAACATGATTGATTTGTATTCTTGTTTCGATCAATAGAAAGGTCAAGTTTATCGTTCATATAATTAGTTTCTATTCTACTTTTAATCATGTATCTGTGGGAGTCCCGCGATCGAGCCCGCGATTTTCGATTTACCAAGAAAACGTTCAGATCATCAGATCATGTTCAGATGACATCCAAACATAGGCGGAACCTTAGGTGGCAAAGGCCCTCTCGAATCATAATTCATCAGCCGGGGTACGATCATACTGATGACCTATATGTACAGGGTGGCCCATCGAAAACGTACCGCAAGGCATTACAGGCTGGGAAAAAAACTTTTCGATAAAATCCGAAAACAGGTCAAGTTTGTTCGTCAGGGGGACACAATTTGACGTAACAATCATAGTAAAACTTTCAACCCCCTAAAGTAGGAGTGTCACCCCAACATTTTTTTCAAATGGGAAGGGTGGTCAAGCGATACCTCTTCAGAAGGGGCTTGTCATTTCCTATACAGTGCTGCTTTGATTTTTCAAATCGATCTACTCTTTCAGAAAATATGGAGCGTTGAAACTCCAACCATCATGCGGGACGAAAAATACAAAAATCGGTTCAAATGTACTTCAGAACTCATTTATTAGTCAAGTAAATGTTCGAATTGCTGTACGTCAACCTGCATACAGTGGTATGAGTTATTTCCAAACCGTTGTCGTACATTCTGGAGCATTTGGGGTGGCACTTCGCGACATACGTTAATGATTCTTTATCGCAACTGTCCTAATGTGTCTGGTGGTGTTTTGTAAACGAGGCTTTTGATGTGTCCCCACAAAAAAAATCTAAAGGACTTTACATATCGCCTGTTGAATTTCCAGGAAGGAAAAAAGGTCCTACAATGGAATTTCCGAAAATACCAGCCCACACATTCAACTTCTGTGGGTGTTGCGTGTGTGATGTGTGTCTCGTGGAAAATCATTGGATTGGTGTCAGCCCAGTACCGGCAATTGTGGCGATATACTAAACCATTGAGGAAGAAGGAACACTCGTCCGAAAAACACACATTGAATAGGAAATTACCATTGTGTAACGCTCGCTCACTCATAATTTCGCAAAATTGCAAGCGACGATCAAAGTCATCTTCATTCAGTTCGTGCACTAAGCGAATTTTGTAAGTATAGAATTTGTATTTTTTCAATACCCGTTGGACGGTACGAGAACACACCCGTCGCAATGGCCAATTGTCTTGTACTTATAGCGTACTATGAACTGCAACTTGCCCCAATACTGCTATCTCCGTAGGTTCATTTAGTACTGGGTTTTCAAGCTATCTCTTTTTGTTATGAACTGAACCTGTTTCGCGAAATTTGTTCACCAATTCGCGAACAATTTTTTCAGAGGCATGTTTCTCAGGATGCGACCCGAATTTCCACATTCATCGTTCTTGAAAAAAAGCTCAATGATTTCCACTCTGTCTGCAATTGAATAGACCATAATAATAAATTTTAAAGTCAACAATTCGTAAACACTTTAACCACGACAGGTATCTAGCAACTACTTGACCTAATTCAAACGTGAAGAAATGAATCCTATTCATTTTTTTCTCTCTAAAATGAGTAAAATGAGCCTAAACAAATCTGTGCATCGGCAAAAACAGCGAATCGGCAAAAACAGCGAATTCATTTGAAGGAACTTATTGCAATAAAGTACAATTGAACCGATTTTTGTATTTTTCGTCCCAAATGATGGTTGGAGTTTCAACGCTCCATATTTTCTAAAAGAGTAGATCGATATGAAAAAAACTAAGCAGCACTGTATAGGGAATGATAAGCCCCTTCTAAAGAGGTATCGCTTTTGACCACCCTTCCCATTTGAAAAAAATTTTGCGGTGACACCCCAACTTAGGGGGTTGAAGGTTTAACTATGCTTATTACGTTAAAATGTGTCCCCCTGACAAACAAACTTGACCTGTTCTCGGATTTTATCGAAAAGTTCTTTCCCAGCCTGTAATGCCTTGCGGTACGTTTTCGATGGGCCACCTTGTATAAACAACAAATGAAACAATGCATATGATAATACGCGATGAACTTTTACGACCAACAAGCAAGCATTAAAATTGATTGAGGCACATGCGTAGTATATATGTATCAACGACAGCACTGCTTAGTTTTGGAGTTTTTTCAGAATCTCTATGTCTATAGCCGTTGTGACTGATTGTTCATATTTTACTCAATAGCTATCTCAGTTAATATTATAGAAACGTTCATCAAATGGACAAAATAGATTGTTTTATCAGGATCCAAAGTGAACACTTTGTTTGACAAGAGAATTTTGCATTTGCGAACTGCAACCGAAAGAATTAACTGAAATATGTAACTACCAATGTGACTCACTTGATAGATTATTACCTATATAATACCTTGATTAAAATAATATGAGTAAGAAGATATAGAAACAAGACGTACCAGAATACTTTATTTTGTTGCAATTTGTGTTGACATGTATCATGTCAATCATGTCATCAGATACTACAGGCACGAATTCAATTCTATACCCGAAACGTGGATGTCGTGCCATATGTCTGCAATACAACAAATAATCCGTGTGGTGAGAATATTTACCCTGCATTTAAAGATCAGGTATTCAATTTTCAAGAATGTTATCGAATTGTAGTTTCAACCACAGAGTGACCCATTTGTAAGTGGACCAGGTTTCAGCCCCAATAGCAAAAACTGCGCCAGTGCCAGGTATAGGAAAAATACGTGGAAAATGTTGGGTTAGTGGAATAGTGAGCATACCTATCAAAAATAATGATAGCGATTATTTATTTCTCTGCATACCCCACTGCGTTTGGCTCGGTAATCGAATAAATGAATCTCCAGCATGGGTATGAAATGCTAATTTTGCCAAAATCGGAACCAAGTCAGGTATGCGTCCCAACCCAAATAAACAACCGTAACAATGTTGTTTATTCTGGATGACCTAGAACACCCTTTTTAGATCCTAGGAGCTATAGATCAACTTTTGCTCCTAGGAACTAAAAGTGTTGCCTAGCAACATAGGCACCTATGTTTGTGTCAGCAATAGAAACGTCAATTCAAGAGCTATATAATTTCGGTATTAAAATTGACGACTTCTGTGTCGGTTTTTTTATGGGCATTCAGAATCTAGTACTAGAAAAGGAAGAAAATAAGCATCGTAAACCTGAAATAATTGCATAAAACTGTTTTTTTTTTCAAATCTAACACCCTGTATCTCATTTTCCTAATAGGTATATAGAGCTCTTCTTTCTGATTTTCAATATGTTCAGTGACCCATTTGAAAGCGGGCCACCCTAATAATATTCTTGTTTATGGAGCGATTTGATATTCACGATTTTTTTTTAATGTAGAGCGGGGAAAGATGTATTTTTGAGCTGAGCGGCGTCCATGTTTCAAATTACCAAGGCCTACTAGATTACATCCAGCGGTTGAAAAATGCAGAATGCGATAAAAATAGATTCGGTTTGAAAAATACAAGTTCATGTGATATTTCAAGGTTCACGATGCTTTTTTGCATTTTCTTCTACTAGATTCTGAATTACCATAAAAAATGTTCTACTTTTGCCCATTTGAACGAAGATGGCAATTTTTTTAGTTTTGAAAAATGTCTGGCAAATCATATGATTCATATGTGAGCGTGAGATGTCACTGTCATGTATAAATTAAAGCAATTCAAATTACCATGACTTTCGGTATGCACACATTTTTTGACCAATCGCAACGATCCCAGCTTGGCGGTCAATACGATTTGATTTATTATGTAGATCAATCGTTCAATATATCATCTGCGATTTTCATAACGTTTAAATATTTCGGAACATTTTGATGAATACCTACTGTAATTTCAATATCTACGATATTTATCCAGTATAACTCCCTAACTTCATGCGTAGGCGGGGAGAGCAAACGCCTCACTCTTTTTTTGTATTTATACTCAATTCCATCTAGAATTTCAATACATGGATCATTTTCAATATGATATATAGGTGAGTAATATGATGAACAACGCTGAAAATACACGGTGAATGGTATTGCAACTTCAATGGAAATGAAAATCTGAATTGATAAAATATATTCATATTTCAATGTAAGTAGTGGAAAGAATATCATATATATGCCTCTGCTGAGAATGCTCGCACATGATATCTTTCGGCGCTTCGCGCCTCTGGATATGTGTGCTTGGTATACAGGGTCGCTGATATGTATGGAAACAGGTGAATATTTCGGCAATCTGTTGTTAGATTTTTTTGAATTTATGTACAGTGTGATTTCAAAACGTGCCGGATTTGAAAATGTTATAGCCTCTGTTGCCACTTTTTCAGTTATTCCGGATTTTTAGTAACTTCCTTATTTTGAGTGAAACACCCTGTACTTTATTGGATTTCCAGATTCTCCTTGAAGAGCTGATTCCATCGATCTATCACACTTGGGGTCGAGCGGGAATGATTACATAGGTATAGGGTGTTTAAAATCTAGGTTTTTCAACTTCAAGATTTTTTTGTGTAGTAACTATCCATTATCGATCAAAACCGCTTCAATGTTCCTATCTTCACTTTTAATTTACCATCTACTGACTATTTAATTGGAACAGATACAGAGGGTGATCAGAATTCTGAATCTTGAACCACCCTGTATTTGTTTCAATTAAATGTCAGTAGATAGTAAATCAGAAGTAAAGATGAGAACATTGGAGCGGTTTTGATCGATAATGAATAGTTTCGACACAAAAAAATACTAAAGTTGAAAAATCTAGATTTTAAACACCATATACCTATGTATTCATTTCTGCTAGACCCCAAGTGTGATAGATCGATGGAATTAGCTCTTCGGGGAGAATCTGAAAATCCAATAAATTACAGGGTGTTCTATTCAAAATAAGGAAGTTAATAAAAAATCCGGTATAACTGAAAAAGTGGCAACATTGGCTATAACATTTTCAAATCTGCCACGTTTTGAAATCACACAGTACATAAATTCAAAAAAATCCAACAACAGGTTACCGAGATATTCACCTGTTTCCATACATATCAGCGACCCTGTATATAAGCTCACTTCTCACCAGAGATAAGTTCTTTGGGTAACTTATCTCTGCTCCTCACCATAGGTGTAAAATATACTATTTTTCCCTCAGGGGTACGGAAATGGCCAGCCCGAGGTACTTTATCTAGATACTCATCAATCTTCAACTTATCTTGGATGGTAGGTATATCTTCTTCACTCTTCAGTTTTAAATCTCTCCTATCAGCCTCTCTTGACCAACTTTTCTTTTATTCTTCCTTCTCCAAAGCCCAACCTAACTATACATCATGCGGAAAGAACAAGCAGCGGTTGTTTGGCAGAAGGAGCATTTTGTGAACATTTTTGTTTGAATTCATCGGATGAGACAGTTTAGCGATCATTTGTGAGCAAAGATGTGTCAATTTGTGAACATTGGCTTATGTGGCCGGAGATTGCTGAAAGAAGTTCTGGCAACCTAATCCATCGCAAGTACTTAGAGGGAACCCGTGAGGGGAGATGAAAGGCACCGAGGTTATATGGTGTCGATAACGAGACCTCTGAGAAACAGGGTGACATCTCATAGTAAACAGCTACAGTCCAATGCAGGAGGCATCACAGGGCTACACCAATCCCTTCCCCCATCACTCGTCGAAGAAGAAACACTTTTGGCCTCGCTTTTGGCCTTCTTCGTGGACGAGATGGAGTCGGAAGAGTAGGTAGTCTTCATGAACCTGGACGAGAAGGGTCTTACAAACGAACCTCTGGTAGCTACTGTGATGGTATTTGATGACGGTATATTGGACTAACAGCGATAATATATACTTATGATTTTTTTGAAGTTCTGGTTCCCACGACAAGGGATATCCTGTTATGTTCAGAGAACATCGTGAGAACCAAGGGAATTGATGTTCTTCTTAAATTTCTGGAGTTTATGTGCCTCGGGAAAAACCTCCCTTGGCAATGTGTTCCAGAGCCTCGCTGTTCGTTGGATGAACGAGTCTTTGGAAAGAGATATTCTGCAGGTCTCCAAAGTGAACACGAAGGGGTGTGAAGCCTCAACTCGACTGGTTAATCTAGCGGGGACTGCCAAGGGAGGACCAATTGTTAATGTTCCAGGAGAGCATTGTTCATGAAAATATCTATAAAATAGAGCCAGATCGCCAAATTTTCTACGGTGTTCCAGAGAAGTGAGTGAGTTTGTGAGCGAAGCATCACCCCACGAGACGAATTGCCCTTTTTTGGATAGAATCCAACAGTTTCAGGGTATTTTTGGGTGCTGCTTTCAAAATATGGAACAGTATTCTAGGACAGGTCGGATCTGTCCTTTATTGGTCATAAGCAGCTGACTGGAAGTGAAATAGGTCCTGGCCCGAAACAGAAAACCAAGTTTTTGGGATGCACTTTTAGTAGTTGACCTCACGTGATTTTCCCAAGAAAGATTATTGCTGATAGCAATACCAAGCATCGAAATGGATATCTGCAAAGGTATGGTTACTCCTGACAGGCTTATGTTGGGCACAGTGAGATCGGCTTTTCTAGAGAAAAGGCATGCTTGTGTTTTGTTTGCATTGAAATCTACCAAGTTATTGGATCCCCATTCGAGAATTGTTGCCAAGTCCATATTTATGTTGTCAACATTTCTCCCTCGTTCGTTTCTGGCTCGTTGCCTGGCTGATATTGGAGCCCTGGAAGAGAAGGCGGTATGGAGGGTACTATCATCCGCGAGGCTGTGTACTGGACATGAAGTTGCTTCCAACAAATCGTTGATATGGAGTAGAAAAAGTGTTGTTGCTATGATTTTGTAGCAGTACAAGTCATATTCTAGGTGCAAGTTGCACTGGAAACCGCATCTACCTTCATCAAGTATCCCGAATCCTTGAGGTTGCAAATGTAAATACAGGATAATAAAACAAACTTCTTCTACTCATCCCTCTTGAGATAGAGCTTAGACAAACAAAAGTGTGCTAAAATGGAAATAGTATTTGTGTTATTTCTGGAATAAATCCAAAGTCACCCTCACTGGAAGCTGTACTTACCTTTTGGTATCTCCTTGAGGTCGCAATATGAAATCTGCACATTCTTCAGCCTGGGCAGGTTCCTGAACGCTCGTGGCTCGATCGAGTCCAGTTCACAGCCCCAGAACGAGATCGTCTCCAGCCTCACCAGATGCCTCACCGAGTCCTTGCCCAGCCTCGGGATCTTCTGGTGTATGATGAAGACGGCGGTCACTGTCTTCTCGTGGAATCGCTTGCGTTCCAGGCAGCCATTCACCTTTTCCATAAAATATGATGGGTACATTTTCAGAAAGAATCAACCTACCCTGAATTACCTAACCTTCCCAACAACTATAGGCCTATTTCCCGGTTATCAGTTATCTCTATGACTAGCTGTGGCGTTATATTAGATCACAACATTCGACCGTGTTTAGCATCAAGGACGTTTCCAGAAACTATATACTATACATATACGGCTCACCAGAGTGTATGGTTCTTGCACCATCTCAGCATTAATATCTCAACTGAGACGTTTATAATTCCTCTGGTGTGCCCACTTCTCAATTGTTTCGTCAGACTAGCTCTCAATATAGACAATTGAATGCGAGTTCGGAACGTGGGAATCTCATATATTCGATGATAGATTGCGCGAACGATGGACAATTTCTTGAAAAATTCCAAAATGCTTTTCGAATCTTATTATGAAGTTGGAGTAGAGTTTCAATTAAGTGTTTTCCTTCTCTCGGGACCTGAAGAGTCCCGTTGATGATGCACGAATTCAATTATAGCTTATAAGAACCATCTAGAGACAGGACGCATAAGAGACAGGGCGCAAGAAATAATCCGTGTGGAAACCATATACGTATTAATAAACAATACGGATCATAACGGGTGCCAGGATGAAGCCAAAAATATGAAACAAATGAATATCCATAAGGATTTGGTGGCATGATACGTAGTCATCAAAGACATATGCGTTTCGGTGGACAATAGCCTTTCAATCAAAGCAGTATGTGTCTGATCGTATCTCACTTTTCCTTATAGATAGTCATTTTTCTTCAAAAATCGGCTTCATGTTTCGCTATGGAAACAGATAGAGATTATCCGTATTGATTATTAATACGTATATGGTGGAAACATCTTGATCTTGACACATCTGTATTCTGTCAAGAGTGTAATGTTTTCAGCATATTAAAAATTTTGTTCCAATTTCAAATAGAAATACGATAAAATGAGAGCATTAGTTGTTTATTAAGCAGGTATTGACTGGACTGACTACTGGAATGTGTGAGGATTATTTGAAAATCCGAACATTAGATTTATTTAATGTACCAAAAGTGAGTAAATAAACTATCATCACAGGATTTTCTGGAGTTAGGACTTCGTGTCGTTTATAAATTCACCATTGAAAGTCGAAGATATAACGCACCGTTTTCATTTATATAACAAATTGTGAAAATGAAAATGTGAACGCAAATAAATGTGTCATGATGCCTGTAAATTCGGTTTGAAACTTCGGAAGTTCAGCTAGATTCTCCCACGCCTCGCTTTTTTAACAAAGTAGGCGATATCGAGAGATATCGAAACTCCTTTCATTAGGAAGTGATATCACCATATTACTTTCTATACATCTCTATCTCAGCTATGCCATCTTATATCGAGTAATAACATGGTATTTGCACGTGAAATACGTCAAAGTTGAAGTTGGTTTCTCTGCACTTTCACATGTTTTTGGAGGTGCTGATGAATCTGATGCAGAAGTTAGCAACAAAATTCCCTGAAGCGTTTCGAAATATTGGCAAAAAACATCGAAATTTTCGCAGGTTTTTCAGTTTTTTGCGTGTAATTGAGAAATTATACATACACATATATTAGAGGAAAGGTCACCCTATATAAAGTTGAAGTAGATAAAATTCCCCATATATAGTTGTTCTTACTCATAAATGTAGGACTAACGGGTGAGAAGCTAGAGCAAGTTAAAAATATACAAAATTTGCGTACGTATTTTGCACCAAAATAGTGTTTACCAGGGAGCACAGAAACATGTCAGAGATGTTGAAAGTACGAGATGTTGAGACATTAAAGCTCCACTGCGATGTCATGTTCACACATGAATAGAACATTCATATAGAACAGCCAATGTCCGCAGGCGGCGTTTATAAAGATATCCTTGGGATGTCACAAAAATATATTTTCCCTAGTTTTTTTGATAGCCTTCTCATGGACTCAACAAATAGTTTTTCGCACATTTAATCACTGCAAATAAACCATTCCTGGTGGGTATATTATAGAAAAAACAGAAAATTGAGCTTTTCCCACTGGGGAAACGAATATACTCTATTGTGATTGTCTTTTTATAATCCTTGTCCACTGCGCTATGCGAACCTTATTGATAAATGGTATGTAAGTATATTATGTCAACATGCACTTCATTATTATAGTCGTATAATAATTAGCATTGAGGCTGGAGAATAATAGGGTGAGTCAGGGGAAACATTATAAATATTGATACAAGAATAACATCCATATCATATTTTGATACGATTCTGTATATTCTCAGAATATTCTGAGATTATGTCGAATCTAATGTTCATGGAATATTTATTGCCAGGATGAAAATATTCGATGATCATTCTGAGAACATTTTATCAGATTATTTTAAAATAAGAACGAACGTTCTGAAAGTTGTCAGCATATTCGTAAAATATATGTGCTTTTTGAAATATTATTACGACCTACATGTCGTTGCATCTGTTCTGAGAAAAATAAGAAGTCATTAATGGTATTGTGATATTGGAACAAAAAGACGCTGCAAACGCTAATGCCAAACAAAAAAATCGGAAACAAATTAGAATTCATCGTATTGTGACGTAAGCGTATTATGACACGTTGTTGTGGGGCAAAAAAAGATATGGCACATGAGAACAAAAACAATACTTTCAATATCCTTCCAAGACCTCTTTGGGAGGTGCATATTACGTCTCATGCCAACATTTTTTGAACACCCCAAAACATCCCAGAGATACTTCCTCAGTAGGCAAACAAAGAAATGCCACAGAAGAACGAAAAAAATACTTTCAATATCTCTTAAAGATCTCTTTGGGTATGCATATGACGTCTCAATGAAACATCCTGATGCCGAAATGTTGAAAACATCACAGATCATCCCAGGGATATCTCTCAGTAAGCACACAAAGAAATGCCACAGAATAACAACAATAATACTTCAATATTCTTCAAAGACATCTTTGGGGAGTGCACAGTAGGTACGTCCCAAAAAACATCTTTCCAGGGATGTTTGTGCTCGCAGGGTTCTCTTAAATAATTCATAATCAACGCATTTCTATAGAGCGTTCCTAGGGAGGATAGGGACAGGAGGTACCTAGGTATTGGAATTTTTTTTGAACTTCTGGAGATATATGTTGTTGAGAATACTTCTACATGCAATGAATTCCAGAGTCCAGCCGTTCTATGGATGAAGGAGTCTTGATAAAGTGCTGTTCGACATCTTTAGAAGTTGACAACGAAAGGATGTGCTGACTGGGTTTGTCTAGTTCGTCTGACTGGTATTGTTACTGAAGGGATGATAACAGAGATTTCCGAAGAACATTTCCCGTGGAAGTATCGATAGAAAAGTGAAAGGTGAGTTATTGCTTTTGTCAGCGTGTAACTAGAGGTAGAATAATGTTTTCCACACCGGGCTCTTGTTATTCGTTAGCGGAGGGAAAAATAAAAAAGTTAATCTCATATACCACCAGATACACAGAGAGTACCCTGAAGCGAACATGATCTGCTTCACTTGCACATTCACCATCTTCAGAACCGGATCCTCCAGGGTAGGACCAGCCCCCCCCCCTCCAAACGACGATTTATTTGGATTGTAGATTGTAGGGATTACCGTCATCTAATGGTCATCTATAACCCCAAACTTCTGATGAAACCTAAGATTTTCTTGACGGTTAATTTTTCTACCCTATATCAATCGTCAGATGTAGATTGTAGATGGGTCGTATAGGCTGGGAGACCTCTCGATCACTGCGACCTAGAGAAGATCTATTGTGATTACCCTTATCTAGTTTTAGTCTCTAACCCTATTGAATTCTGATGAAGCCTAGAATTTTCTTGACGGTTGAATTGTCCACCTCAACAGGTGTAAGATAGACCTGTTCCAGGTGATTCAGCCTTTGGCGGACCAATACTTTACATGAGCAAAGTATGTGTTCCGCGGTTTCGGTCGCATTGTTGCAAAAGCGTCAGTCTCCGCCAGGTCCATCTTTTTGAGGTGGTACCTCAGAAGGCAGTGTCCGAGGCAGTGGCCTATGAGCTAGCCTGTGATAAGCTTTAGCTCTGATCTGCTGAGGCTGAGTAGCTGTTTGGCTCGGTTCTGCGAATGGTTGATGAACCTTTTCGCTTGTCGTTGATCTAGAGTTGCTCTCCAGTAGGAGGACTTTTCAATTTCTTTCCATTTTCTGAGTTCCCCCTTCAGGTGACATTTGCTTTTTCCACAAAAAGGCTCAGGACTGAAGAGTGCAGATTCTGCACCTTTTTTTGCAATGCGATCAGCTGCCTCATTTCCTTAGATTCCTTATCATGCCCTCTGGAACGTCAGATAGACCTGTTCTAGTAAGGTCAGCCATTGGCGGACTAGTACATTGAAACATTCGCTGCTGCTCTTAGAATCCACCCAGAGACAAGCCATTCGCCTGGTGGGGGTGATGGCACACCCACTAATTCTTTGATATCATTGGAACACTGTAGAAAGGTCGGCAACCCTCCACTTTCCTATAGATACTTCCACGGAAAATGCCATCACTAGCAACACCAGTCATCAGACGTACTCGACAAGCCCTGTCGGCACATCCCTCATCGTCAATCTCTAAATATGTCAAACAAATATTACCAAAACTCGTTTGTCTTTGTAGCAGAACGGCAAAGCTTTGCAATTCTTTGCCTACGGAAGTATTTTCAAAGAACTTTTACATCATTTCCAAAAGTAAATAATAATATAATCCGATATCTACCTTCTATTCTTATCCTCCCTAGCAGAGGTACGCACGGTATTCTTCGAACGTAATAGGGATTATATTTTCGTGCGCTCCTAAAAATAATGAGAAATATTGAAAAAAGAGTATAGTTTTTGTCGATTATCTCGAATTATTGATTCACACTCATTCATATATGTATATCATTGTATATCATCGCAAATGCCGGTAATCTCTCTCGATTGTAATTTCTGGAGAATATGAATCCCAACAGTTACAAGGATGCTCTGCTTATCTTTATTTAAACCAGTAATAATCACTAACCGTCTCATTGGACTGGCGTCCATCCATTTCGACCACTTGAACATTCACGTCATCAAAGGAATCGCACTCGGTCGATTTGCCTGAAGTGTGTAGCAATGTTGTTACAACTAACACCAGTAACACCAAGAAAAACATACGACTCATTTCAAGAGGCTTTCAATTGTGAGGTTTTTGTCGACCAACACCAAGATTACTACACAGCTGATGTTGCTATTAAATTTGTTGATGATTTTCAGCTTGTGTGTGGCTTGGAGAATGGATCTATGGAGAGGTCATCAAGTGCCAACCAGTGGCGTACTCAACCAGGCACTGCCAGAATCCGATTTGGAAGAGGCTCAACAGTGACGAGAGAATCAATCATAGTTAAAGTGATGTTTTGGAGATACCTAGGTAGCGGTGACATAGGTAATCGAATACTAAGAAATACCTATCTATGTACCCAAAATACTATATACAAAATAAATATTTTGAAAAGCAGGGGCGGATCTAAATAGGGACTTTTTAGCCGGGCTACAGCCCACCCAGGGCCCCATATTATGTATACGAAGGGCCCGTTCAGCTCCTATTGAAAACAATGGACAATTATATATGTGAAGGAAAAAAAATTAAACTTTATTCCTTATATTATTTTTTATAATTTATCTAGCAAACATGATATAGCTGATGGCGATGGGCGAGTGGACTGATTATGAATTATTGGCATTCAATTACTCCACTGTGTCGTTAGGAACCTAAATTAATTTTTGCTACACTTCTCACGCTCTTTCCATGTGAATGATGAGTCTATATGCGTTGTTCGAAATTGTCGAATTTCAGAGCTCATGCGACAACATTTGCAGGAGAGAAGGGTTCTGTTGTCATATATCCCAGCGAGCACAAAAACATCTCAGAGATGTTAAAAGTACGAGATTTCGAGACATTGAACCTCCACTGCGATGTTCTGTTCACACATGAATAGAACTATTATAAGAACAGCCAATGTCCGCCGCAGGCGGCAATTATCGAGATGTCCTTGATATGTCACAAAACTACCTTCTCCCTAGTTCTTTTTAAAGCCTTTTCATGGACACAACAGAATATTTTCAACGCGTCTTGCGCACATTAAATCTCTGTAAAAAAAACATTTTCGAGGTACTTTTCTGAAGCCTTTTGTCAAAATGAACTATTGCATTAGGATTCCATTTCCCTTGAATGAAAAAATGCATTAAAAATAGATTGAACATAAAAATATTTTCTTGATATGAAATTACCTTCTCAATCGGTTTCTGAGTAGTGCTCACTACACACAGACATATAATTGGAAATAGGTTTCCCAATTTTTGAAATGTTCTCCACAATGCATAATTTTGCAACTGCGGAGAAGCTGTGTATTGATGAATTCGTACTTTTATATATTGATTACACTGAGGCACCGAACAACACATAGCTTGCATCTGATGGTCATTATTACAAACTAAATAAGTCTTCTAACACAATAAACTTCACCAAATTCCTTTCTGTTCGTTAGCAGCGTGATGTATAAGCGTGACACGCTGCAAACGCGAATGCCAATTGCGAACAAGAAAAACAATATCGAAAACAAATCAGAATTCATCGTATTGTGACGTAAGCATGAGACGTTGTGGTGGGGCAAACAAAGAAAGGGCACAAAAGAACAAAAACAATACTTTCAATATCCTTCTAAGACCTCTTTGGGAAGTGCATATTACGCCTCAAAAAAACATCCTCATGCCTACATTTCTAAAACATCCCAAAACATCCCAGGGATACCTCTCAGTATAGGCAAACAAAGAAATGCCACAGAAGAAAAAAAACAATACTTCAATATCCTTCAAAGACCTCTTTGGTCAGTGCATATTACGTCTCAAAATAACATCTTCATGCCAACATTTTCAAAACATCCCAAAACATCCCAGGGATGTTTGTGCTCGCTTGGTATGATTACTTTGATGAACATTTATTCCCGATAGCCCGTTTTACGCAAATAGGATGACGTTAATTTCTCCATCCAATATTTTTATACGCTTTTTTTTAATACGACTATACCTTCGTAATATAAATTTTCATCATTTTCACCCACTAGTTGTTGGGTGAGAAAATCAGAAACCTCAAAAATTAACATTCAATGCCGCCATTTTGTTCGATTTCTCTTCTTATCATCTTATTTTGTCGTTCTGTTCTATCAGAAAAGCCCTTATCGAACAGCCAGAGCGAATAACTTTTGAAATTGTTGGCGCGAATTCATAGAATATGTCAAGAAAACGCAATGAATAACTGTGAAGGTGAGTTCCAATGCAGCGTTTTTGCTTTACGCGTCGAGCGTCATGCAACCTGATTGGTGACTCTGAATTTGAAAAACATTTGACGTGATGAAGTCAAAATATTGTAACTTTTTGGCGTTGCTGCTTCGTGTTGTGTTGAGATTGTGTTCCATAAACCTTAATATTCATTGAAGCAATATAAATTCTTTCAACACAAGGTTTTTATGAAAATGTAGAAATCTTAAATGAAGAGTAAATCATTGCAGTATCACTGAAGTAGGTACTTAAGTACCTAATTATATATTTTCACTATATCTTGGAAGCATCATCCTATATTTTCAGTTTTCTCAGATATTCTCATGATTCTTCAATGCAAACTTCAACCACATCGACAATTATTGGTAATTTCATTGGGAACTGAAGTAAACATAAATAATGAAAAACAGTACAGCAATTCTCATTTATTACGCGTCACCAATCATAATATGTGCGTGACGCGTGACGCGAAAAGCAAAAACGCGGCATTGGGAACTCACCTTTAACTAGGTTAGCGTCAACAAAACGCACCTAGTATCTGAATTCTGACATTCCTGACAGATCTTGCAGGGATGTAAAAGATGTAAAAGTGGGAACTGGAACTGTGAAGTGACAAAAATGACAAAAGGATTTGGATTTTTCCTCTTCGATTCTTGGGAATTTGGTATTTGATTTTGGTGAAATCCTTTTATTTGATTCTTCGTTGTGGAATGTGGATGACTGGATGGTCGATGGTTGTGTGTACCAAAGACAGTACTGACCGTATTTATTAAAATTTCTCGAGACAAACGGCGACTGTTTGTAGCGTCTGCTAAACAAATAGCCAGGCGGGAGGCGGGTTTTTTGTGTAGTGCGATTTTGTGTTTTTTATAAAATTGTAAGTAAAAGATTCGTTTATGCTGGGTTTATAAATTCAATCAAACGTGATCAAACCAACAATTAGGAACTAACAATTTCCCTGGGTTCATAGATTCAACTAAACTAACAATTAGAATAATTATCATGAGGGTGTTATGTCTTCTGATTAAAGATCAAAATGATGTTAAAACGTGATTTGGTTTCCACAACGGTTTGGGATATCAAACCCAAAGTGTACGTACAGACTGCTTTATTCTATTAATATTATTGAGAATGCATCAGAAGAGTCGAGAAATAATGATCATGCTCTAGCTAAAAAAACAATACCTAGTTCTTTTGATTCTCTGTTGAAATGTAGATTTGTGGCAACGTTATTTTTGTTTGAAACAAAGTTATATTTATTTCGGAATGGGCATTGTTCTTCATTTTCATAATTGTTGTTTCTAATGTAGTGCGATAAACAAATGTTATGATAATGTTCTTACACATACAGGGTATTTAAAGTCATTGATAATGATAATTTGTCCCAAATACGGACTTGTCCTCTAGTTTTTTAATCAGGTTGGGATCAAAAAATGAAGAAAATATGAAACAGTTGGGGACGACAAATTATTGTTTTTTTAAATTTTGTGCCACCTCATTATTGAAACCTATAGATTCGACTCAAGTTAATAGGTGAAAAATTTGTAAGCAGAAACACCAAACACATTCTGTCCTACTTTATTTTTTCCTGCTTTTCCCAAGTTAGTAGATAAGATTTTGAAATATTGATATACAAGGTGTTGTTTCGACTCGAAACCTACTTATTAATTTTTTCAATGCCGGCCCTGGAATAAGAATGCTTTTATTACGTCAATCGTCACCAATGTGGACAAAGAACATACAAATCAAATATCAAAAAAATGTATATCCTATACATTCATCCTGGTTCATAAGTTATGATCAAGTGAAAAATTAATAAATCATCCTGTATCTTGGTTATAAAGAATGGTAGATCTATGGAATATGGATTATTTAGAAGCACCTTGGTGTCCTCCATCTACCCTTACTGTATACGCATTCCCCCCCGCAAAATGAAAAATATTTTCAAATTTTTTTTCAAATACTTATGTCTAATTAAGTATATGATAGCTGTCATGTGCCAGAAAATTTCAACTTATTAATTTTACGCCTACATGCTCATGTGGATGAAAAATTTCCAAATAATTTGCTAGTTACCATAGTAACAATGTCGAAATGAAGCATCTGATTGGTTGAAAATGACTGGTATGACATTTTTTCATGTATTGAGAACATCGTGATATTACATACATAATATTCTTTTGGAATCAAATGATAATTTGTGCTTTGATTTTGTTTCGTTTGGGTATCCCAGTTTCGTTTGGAGATATAGTGGTCATTGGTCAAATAAAATATTTATTTTATTGATTAATTTTTTATTAAATTGGCGAATAATATGGATTTGTGAGATAGGCGGATTTGGCGGGTGCACAAACACAGCAGTTCATCTACTCACCGCATGGAGAGTGAGCGTTTGCTCCGAGGTTTGACTAGCGTCTAGCGCAAGGAGGTATTAGTATAAACAACGTAGTGGGAGAACCGCGCAAGCGCGACGCGGACGCGGACAAACATCACCTATGCCTTCACCTATCGACATGCCCGACGAACGTTGGAGCGAAGGAATATATATACGTATGATGCAAATGTATGGAATAAATTCATTTCAAAACAAGACGACTTCCGAAAAAAATCCAAAAAGTAGAGTTCAGAACTTTTTTATCGATGTATTTTTTCAACTAGACGACCCTTCGATGTTCAATTCTCAGTAGAAGATCTCTGCAAGATTCAGTTAACCAAATGATAATCCATTTTAATTTCAATCTTCTTTTGCAAAATTTTGACTATTGGATAGACGATCAGTAGACCTTTCAAACGAGGTATCACATGACCCCTGTTTGTATTTAAAAAAACCGTCCATTACGTCATTACTCCAACACCGGTGACGTAACATCTCTCATATGAATGCCATGAGATGAGGTTTAAAAAATTAAATCTCACGTGTTTTTGAAATATCTTCAAATGTCGCCCATTTCTGAAATAATGAATTTATTCCATACATTTGCATCATACTGTACTATATAGAACTTCACATTTTCTCCAGATACTCTCTGCGATGACCACGTCATTCTGTCCATCTACCAATTTTGGATTTTCAAATGGAATAATACATTCTATACATTATTCTATCACTGATTATGGGTTATACCATTACGATACCACAAATATACTGACAATATATCAACTTACTTGCCATTATCACTAGTCTTATTATTAGTAATTAATTGAAGAAAAAATGTATTCAGATTTTCAGTTTCTTTATTCATGATGTAAACTTAAATGCTTAAAGAATAATATTGTATTTTCTGTAGTAGTCCATGCTCAAAGTGGAGTGGAATGATCAATAGAGAAAAAACCCAGAGTCGTCTCCACAATTTTTAATGTATAATCAGGCAGTCAATCCTGCTTCATTAAGGTTGATACATGTTTCGGCCATTCAAATGGCCATCTTCAGTCAAAAGAATATAACAAAGTGTATCTACAATAGAAAACCAAACATGATTTTTTAAATAAGAAAAATTGAAAATGGAAAAGACAACATACAGTTGTAAATTCAAATTGAATTGATTAACGATTTCGGTTAAATCAAAGAGCAACAGTGATTTTTATGAGTATACAATGATAATTGATCAGTAATTGATTATAAAAGTGAAAAACAAAATTTTATCAAATCAAAATTCTGAAAAACAAAATGGAGAACCATAGATAGATCAATTACTGATCAATTATCATTATTGTATACTCATAAAAATCACTGTTGCTCTTTGATCTAACCGAAATTGTTAATCAATTCAATTTGAATTTACAACTGTTGTCTTTTCCATTTTCAATTTTTCTTATATAAAAAATCATGTTTGGTTTTCTATTGTAGATACACTTTGTTATATTCTTTTGACTGAAGATGGCCATTTGAATGGCCGAAACATGTATCAACCTTAATGAAGCAGGATTGACTGCCTGATTATACATTAAAAATTGTGGAAACGACTTTGGGTTTTTTCTCTATTGAATATTGTATTTTATGAATACGTATAATAGGTATAGGTATCCCAATTTTATTTTTTCATATTATGGCCTCAATCTCCAAATCCTCATATCAGTATTCAAAGTGTTAGTTTTGTGTTATTAGACTTTTAATAACATGTGTTGTCAGCCGCGCGTCGCTATAATAGGTGATGGGCACAGTTGATGTTTGCCCGCGTCCGCGTCTCGCTTGGCGCGGTTCTCCCACTACGTTGTTTCGGTGGTTGTTTATACTAATACCTCCTTGCGCTAGACGCTAGTCGAGGTTTGCTCCCTCATTCAAGAACACACACCTGTACATTTACTCCCTCGGGAGGGAGGGAGGGAGGTAGAACGAAATGGCTTCAGCTTGCTTCCCTGGTAGAGAAATAGGTATAAGATTTGTGCTACCCAAGAACCTAATCAGTGTCTCAATTTCCTCTTTGAACACCAATGATCTCATACACTTCCTCATATTTCAAACTCATAACTCAATCAACTAAACAAAATTGATTTTCGTTAAGATTCATATACTTTTGTAACCTTAGATCATGTATATAACACATTGATTTGGGATTTGGATTGAGACTCGAGAGACTGACCGTTTGAAACACAATTTTAAGAACGATACGTTCTCAAATATATGCGTTCGTGAATAAAATCATAAATATATCTTGGGTGTAAAGGTTCATTTCTTCCCATGTGTGTTTAATGCCGTCCGCTACACGTCGGGCATCAACTTCACATACGGGAGGAAATGGATTCCTTTCCTCCGATAATATATAAATAGCTATTATTTCATAACTAATTTTATGTATGATTCATAAAAGTTAAACATTGTAGGTATGTCATATGAGATGATTTGTCCAACTCATAAGTCCTAGTGCACAGTGCACATCATCTCATAATGCATTACCTCGAAGTTTCCAATTTTCAACTTGTGCATCTGCTTAATTCGCCTTTTCATTCGGCGGAAAACTACGTCCGTCGTTCAAGGGTAGATGAATTCCGATATACAGTCTGTCCAAGATAAGGTTGAACAGCATGGGGATCTCGGAAACGGTAGGAGATACGAAGTCGCTTAAATGGGGAAAAAGTTGCGCATTCGGAGGCTCATATCAAGAGCCTTCGAAAATTTTGAAAATTATTTTTAGTTTTTGAGTTATATCGAAAAAAGTGAATTTTTGGAATTTCTATTTTATTTTTTTTTCTCCGTTATTATCAGAGATACAGAAAAACTGAGAATACTTTTTCATTGCAACTTTTGATGAGGTTTAACGTGGTGATACCGATTTTTTATGCGACGTTTCGTATTCGTGGAACCATCATCAACTTTTGTTTTTTAAATACGGTCCTGATAATTTTTTCACAGATTCTGAAAGGTTTTTTTATTCTGAATTCAACAATGTACTATACAAGGTGATTCGAATGTGTTTCGACCTATTTCTATCCATCATCAATGTTTTTTCGAACTTCCAAAAGAAAAAAAGCCATCAGTTCCACTTATTTCTTATCATTTAGTGTCAAACTTGATGGATTAGTTATTCAATACTGAAAAGTGAATAAAAAATATTTCACTACATCATTCGATCAATGCAGCGTTTAAAATTGTTGATGAATTCTTACACGAATTACTTTAACAACTTAACTTTGACAATACCTACAGAGACATTCATAACAAATGTTCAAAATGATAACGATTATTTTCTGAACAAAGATATCCTCTTCTCACAGTTGTTTCTAAGACATTGCTAAGCATTTCTGGGGTTATTCTATTGAATGCTTCGAAGACACTGTCCCTTAGTTCTTCTTCATCCTCAAAGTTATTTGCGTGTACAAAGTTCGATATATCCCCTAAGAAAAAATCCAGCTGTGTTAAATCAGGCGACCGCGCCGGCCAAGGGATAAAAACGCACGGACTTCTCTGGAATTATGTACCGGAGCGCCATCTTGTTGAAACCAACAGAGTTCTGAACTTCCGCAATCGGTAAATCATCCAGAGCTTCCTCAAGATGATTCTCAAGCGAATTTCTATAACGTTCGGAAGTCTGTGTTTCATGGTAAATAGAAGGAACAATAATTCGTGTACCAAATATTGCAACCCACATATTAAAGCCGAAACGGTGTTGATGTCTCGCTGTAATGTATAAATGTTCATTTTCTCGTGAACAATAATGTGTATTTTTTCTATCGAAGCTACCATGATTAGTGACCATGCTTTCATCATTCCAGATGATTGTTCGAAAGAAATCTGCAAAATTTTAACATTTCCTGGTATACCACTCACAGGATGTCTTGCGCCTTTCGTCATCTCCTGGTTTTAGCGCTTGACATATTCTGAATTTGTATGGATGGAATTTTTGTTTCCGCAAAATGAAATGGGTTGTTGATTGAAACCAGTTGATGAGGTATTAGTGTGTTGACTAATTTTCCTTCAAAATAAGTGGAAATGATGGCATTTTTCCTTTGGAGTTTCGAAAAAACATTGATGATGGATGGAAATAGGTCGAAACACAAATGAACCACCTTTTATAATACATGGTTGAATTCAGAATAAAAAAAACCTTTCAGAATCTGTGAAAAAATTATCAGGACCGTATATAAAAAAACAAAAGTTGATGATGGTTCCACGAATACGAAACGTCGCATGAAAAAATCGGTATCACCACGTTGACCGTCATCAAAAGTTGCTATGAAAAAGTATTCTCAGTTTTGCTGTATCTCTAATAATAACGGAGAAAAAAAATAAAATAGAAATTCCAAAAATTCACTTTTTTCGATATAACTCAAAAACTGAAAATAATTTTCAAAATTTTCGAAGGCTCTTGATATGAGCCTCCGAATGCGCAACTTTTTCCCCATTTAACCGATTTCGTATCTCTTACCGTTTTCGAGATCCCCATGCTGTTCAACCTTATCTTGGACAGACTGTATTCAATCAGATTCTATCATACAGGGTGGCTTCTAATAGATGTTATATTCTTATTCCAAAACACTATTGGACAATTTCATTTTGGGTTATAGATCATGGCGAAGTTAAGCGGAGACCACTGGATGATAACTGAAGATGACGAGTTGAATTCCCATGAATCTCCTATGAGAGAAAAAAGGCGATATGACTCCTACTCTCCACGACGAAGAGGATCAGCCCCTTCTGACACTTCGGTGGGTGAAATTGTGAAGCAACTCCTGGCAGGCGGTCTGATGAAGGACATCGTGGAAATTGCTAAGCAGCAGGTGGCTGTTGCAGTCGGCGAATCTTCGGCTTTGATGAGCCCCAGACCATCAGCTTCGAAGGCAGGCGAGAAGGTCGAGAAGGTTCAAGAAAGTAGTAGTAGGCGACTATTGCTTCTTGGATCGGAAGTCATTGACCGGTTCGATCCCGACAATGCCGATGATAATATCGACAGATGGTTACAAAAGATCGACCAGCTAGGCAGAGTTAATGGTTGGTCACAGTATGAAATGTCTACATTGGCGCAGACGAAACTGGAAGGTGCGGCGAAGAGGTGGTTCAATGAACTTGACGATTACAACTTGACTTGGGACCAATGGAAGGAGGAATTCAGAACAGCGTTCCCAAGGCGGAGGGACTTTGCTGTCATGTTGGAGGAGTTGGTGCAGCGGCGGAAGACACCAACTGAAACCATGACCACTTATTTCCATTCAAAACTGGCGTTGTGCAGCAGGGTGCACATCAGTGGGGAGGAGGCAGTTTCCTGCATTATTAGAGGTCTTCCAGTGGGTCTAAGAGCCAACGCACATGCATCCAACTGTTCTACGCCAGAGGAGTTGTACAGTTCATTCCTGGCGGAGCTGGAGGGGCATCATGGCGAGGTATCCAGAAAAAGGAAGTCGGCTTCAAAGGTTGCGGTTTCTTCTGTGGCAGCAGCTGATCCTAGGCGAAATGTAGCAGTAGCGAAGAAGAGGTGCTTCAACTGTCAGATGATTACAAATCATTTGAGTAAAGACTGTCCCTTACCTAGAACGGAGCGATGTATTGGATGTGGAGCAGGAGGACATCGATTTGCTGAGTGCCCTGAGCAACGGAATAATGGGAGCGGCGAATATGAAGCAAGATACCAGGTGAGGCTCTTGAATGATCCTTCAAACGGTTGTTTCCAGCGTATGGTTAAGGTGAATGGCGAGGATATGGAAGTGAAAGCATACTTAGATAGAGTTCAAGCGCTTTTTGGATGGAACAAATTCTGTTCCCCCTCCAAATCCGCAGTGGTTAACTCGGTTGTTACCGAAACTACCCGAATCGTATAGGAAAGGAAGTGGCACGGACGGCATACCTGCTCTTTTAATGAAGCGATGTGCTAATAGCTTATGCACCCCTTTAACTAAACTTTTCAATGTATCACTGGAGAAAGGCCAGTTCCCAACCCTCTGGAAATCTTCATTTCTTATCCCGATCTTTAAAAACTCGGGAGTCAGAGAGCAAGTTACAAATTATCGCGGAATAAGCAAGCTATGTATTCTAGGAAAGTTATTAGAAAGTTCTGGTATATGACATCATGTTTAACCGTTTGAAAGGGGTAATTATCGAAGAACAACACGGCTTCTTTACTAAGCGCGCAATCGAAACAAATTTAGTGACATACACCCAGTATATCTGTAATCATATGGATGAACGAGCTCAGGTAGATTCCATTCACACCGACTTCAGCAAAGCGTTCGACAAAATAGATCATAATATATTGTTGATGAAGCTCGCTCAAGTCGGTATTCATGGAGAACTGCTGCGTTGGTTTGCTTCATATCTCTTTAACAGATCACAGATTGTGAATTTGAATGGGTATCAATCTAGAGCTTTCATTGCTACATCTGGAGTGCCCCAAGGATCCCATCTCGGCCCTCTTCTTTTCTTAGTATTTATTAATGACATTAAAGAATGCTTCAAATATTGCGAATTCGTACTATACGCAGACGATTTGAAAATTTTTCGTGGAATTAAATCACTGGAGGATTGTGCCAAGTTGAACTCTGATTTAATGCGGTTCTCGCAGTATTGTCAACAAAACAAACTACTCCTGAATTCGAACAAATGTTCCACTATCCACTAGGCTATCGGACTTCGTTTTGAACAGAGTTAACGAAATCAAGGATTTAGGGCTCATTCTAGACTCTAAAATGACCTTTGTCAAACATTATGATTATATTATCAGTAAATGCAATAAAATGTTGGGCTTCATTACTCGAATCTGCAAAAAATTTAAATCTATACAAGCACTGAAATCTCTATATTTTGCATTTGTTCATAGCAGACTAAATTTTGCTAGTGTAATTTGGAATCCAGGGTACAATACATATAAAATCAGGTTAGAAAGAGTTCAAAACAAATTTGTGAGGTTTCTGAACTTTAAAATAAACGGAACCTATGATGTCGAGAATATATGCATTACTAGACAGTCGTTTGGCATTTTAGAATTGGAAAAGCAAAGAACAATTACTGACAATGTTTTATGTACAAAATCCTAATGAATCATTACGACTCTTCCACATTATTATCTTCAATCTCTATACACACTCCTGCTAGAAATACTCGATACACATTTTTTCTCAACATAGCCCATAGAAATACTAATTTAGGCCGAAACTCTCCAATCATTAGACTAAGTATTAGCTTTAATAAATTCTGTAACAACCTAGATATATACAATTTATCTTTACTTTCCTTTAAGAAACTTGTTAAGAACATTTTCTCATCTGTACCAGCATAATTTATTGTACCAGTTTGCGCTTTTTTCGTAGATGTATATATTTTTTTAATGTAATCAACTTAGATCTAACTTGAAACTAGCATACTATTGTAACAACTAGAAATTAGCGGATACTTTTCTGGGTTTTTAACCTGTATGTATCCCAAATTTGTAATAAATAAATAAATAAATAAATAACGTAGACTTGAAATGGGTACAGTTGTTCAGCAGAAAGAAAAACTCTTAGTTATATCCACACGTTTTAATACAACATTATTGAGACAGTACTTTCGAGTGTGTATATGTATATATATAAATAGCTTGCCAGTGTGAATTGCAGCAATCAAGGGGTTCAAACTTGAACGATGGAAACTTGATATTGTTTAGACCCCAATCGCAGATTCGTGATAAGGTTTCCTCAATTTCACATATTAATGTAAAATTCACACCCTACCACCTCCCCTATCACATCTCCAGAGGAATGTATCGAATTACCAGTTACCCTGTATAATTGAGGCAATTAAGTGCGTATGAGGGTCTATAAACGGTATGAGGCGATAGACGCCGTAGTTTCTGGAGATATATCATGTCGTGAATGAGATATAGTACAGCTCGACCACACTAGCTTGGCCTCTGAGAATTGAATGCGCAGTAGAACAGTCGGCGGAGTGCGGCGAGAAACTGGTTCAGTGAACAACGGCTAGAACAGTACAGTACGATTTCACTTCCCAATAAAAAGGCGTAGTGGGTCTTTGTCGCACACTAACCATCTTTGTTTATCGTTTGCGCATCTCAGGGGCCAAGCTAGAATGGTCAAGCTGTATGATTCTGAGTCTAGTGGTGAATGGCGTTAAAACGAAGGCGAGAATTACTGATTTGCTGGCGAATGATTTATTGAGGACATTATTGTTTGCAGGATGGCAGAAAGTCAGGACCTAAAAGGACGGGGATACCAGAGTCCCGGTCGAGAGCGGTGAAAGGGCGATTTCATCGTCAACATTGATTTGGAGATTGGGCCAGGTGGGACCTGGAATTAGCGGTGAAGTCAAAAAGTACTGGACGGTCGCGATTTCACTAAATATACTATACCAGTAGCACAAACCACGTCATATCTTTAAACATCACCGATATACTAGGCGTCAGCACATCGCATTAAATATACTGACTGTGCTCCAACAACGTAACAACGAACAATTAATAGTAGAATAGCTCGGTAGCTCCAGCCTCCAGTAGAGCCCTGAGCTATGCTATTAGCTTCATTAGGTATATTATGCTCATTTCAATCTCTTTTCGGAATGCAAATAATTGAAAGTGTATGAAATATGATGACGAAAAAAAAAAAATTAAAACCAAGCCACCCTTCATTATAAAAGTGATTGTAGAAGAGTGACTTAGTTGCAAGTTCCTAGTTGAACTAATTCGATGAATATGTTTGACTTCAATCTGAAATTGAAATTCGGTACCTACATAACGTTTTATTGATAAAAACTAAAACTAAAATTTGCATAATTTACCTCAATTATAGCGCACAGTCCATCATTCAGATGATGTTCGTTCCATGTGGCAAACCGATTGATCATTTTGATTTTGTTGTCGACACTCCTACTACAATAACCCTTTGCTTTGAATGGACTCTTCTTCGGTCTTGATTTTGTTGAAGTCTGAAATTGGGCGAGGAATTTCGCTCAATCTATTGTATTGTATTCTCACGCTGAATTTCGTGATCCATTTACTACATTGTGTATCAAAATCAATATTTTCTTCACTTCGGTTCAGATTTGTTCGCACCCGCAAAAATTGATTCTGTTCTCAAATGAAACCACTTCAATCACATCCTTCCCATTTAATTTACGTTTTGTTCTGGGTGTTATTTGGCATTATTTTCTAAACAAAGGTATTCTGTCTGTAGCTTAATCGAGGAGGTGGTACATACATTTATTTTACTTGATCATTCGGGATTTTCTCTCGTCATTTCTATAAAATGAAAATATGAGTATTATTTCAATATATGTGTTATAGGACAAATCAGATGATTTGCCCCAAAATGTCACTGCGTTTAACAAATTTTTCTATCAGAGAGCCTACCATGTGACATGTGACACGTTACAAAGTACCTCCTCCTGTAACTCTTTTATTTATGACAGTATAAGAAAATAAAAATAAAAAACAGGATATCATAATAATAATAATAAAGTTTATTCAAAATGTTATGAAGTGAAAGTAAACATTATATTGGTATTGAATTAACAAAGAAGAAACTATGAAGTCTATAACTTGTTTTGAGGTATACAAAAAATTACAATTCTTGAATCAATTGATTAACTCGAGACAAAAGTAATTGATGAATAAACATGTATTTTTTGTGTTTCATTCAATCATTGAATATACGTACAGTTTAGTACTGTTTCAATTTTCGTAGTGGCATCTCTAGAAATAGATATTAAATATTAACAGAAAAGAAAATAAACTCCTTGAAGAGACGAATATCCAGTTTTTGATTCTAGTTTTGTAGCAATACAAAATGATTTTATTTCGTCAATATCACGCGGAATTTGATCATACAAATAAGGAATCAAATATTCACAATTCCTTTGTCCAATTGTTTCATTAAATTTGAATTTTAATGTTTTGTTTTTCTTATAGGTAACATTTAAGTATCATTCCTGTTTTTGAAGTAGGTATTGTTAGAGTATAAATATAAAGCTGGTTGATATATCCATCTCAGATTATTATCAATCATTATGCCAATATATTTCATAGAATGAGTTCCGTGAATATTCATAGAGGCGCCATGTCCTATCTCCTGTCTGGGTTGTTCAATCATTGAACATATGTTAACTTCATATAATTCATATATTTGCCGAGTGTAGATGAAATATCGATTTTATACCAAAATGTATTTGAATAGGAAACCCCACACTTTTTGCTAAACAAAGCTTTTAGCAGTCGAGGAAACAAACGAAAAAACCAAACTCTATAAGATGCAATAAGTATACCATTTATTTTTTCATTCACACAAGTATGCTCAAATACAGCGCTAAAAACAAATTGAACTATTTAGCAATTTGAAGTATTTGTTCCTAATAGGCCATTCGACTCATTCTGCAGTACTAAGTATTTTTCTGCTGATCGAGAATGCTGAAAGTACCTATTAAACATGTTGGAGTGTTTCAACACGATTTTTAGAGACTGATTTTCCTCAAAATCGAATAGGTTAACTCTTTCAGGCAATATTGGATTGGAGAAATGCTAGGAACAAATTCCTCAAAAGTCTTCATACAAAAAATATAAAATATTACAATACCAGTAAAAAAATATTAGAATATTAGGGATAGGGTAGGTACTTTGGAGACACCAATATCCTGAGGGAAGGACTCAAGCAGAGTGAAAAAAAATTTATCAAGATAGCCATACTTATATTAACAATTTCAAGTTTGGATCATAATTTGAGTGTAAACTGAAAATTTCAGTGTGCAGTTACAAGATCAATTCGTTGATTAAACCGTTATTGCAAATTGGGGCTTAATTAACTATTTTAATCTTGCAATAAAATTATTCTGGCTATCAAGCTTGTTTCCACGGAATGAATATTTTTCAAATTCACATTTTTTGCTTCCACGTGATTATGGATGATTCAAATTCTCTTTGATCTGTATTAATTAATTTGTTTCCTTTGAATTATTCCACAAATAGATTTTCCAATAGAGCATCTTCATCTTAAACATGCTCAGTCCAAAAGTAAAAATCCTATATTTATTTTGTTCTTTCATCATTCATAATCAGAGTAGGTATTCATGTCACCTCAGTCACTATTTCAAACAATAATTATTATCACTACCTCAGTATGGTAATCTCTGATATAAAGTGATGCACAACATTCTTATTTTGGTTAGGAGAATCAGCTCAAGAGGTATTTCAGTGCATCAGAAACACTGTATGAGTGACATGAAACTGATGAACGTTCCTAATATACAGGGTGTTCAAAAAATCTGGACAAGGACGAAAAAAAACTAACCATGTCCATTGAAGGTTCTGAAGATGACCCCTACTCAGGCCTTGCTGATATTTATCATGTTGGGTATCGTTTAATATATCTTTTGAAAATATATTTGATACGTTTTTGTTTGATGTCACGTGCATTTCTCGAGGTATTTGATCGTTTTCATACTTGCAGATATCAAAGAAGTAGTCCATACTCGAAGTGGAGAGGAATGATCAACGAGGAAAACTCAAAATCGTCTCCACAAGTTCAATGGCAAAAGAGCAGTCAATTCTGCTTAATTTTTTTTCAAGAATGAGACATGTTTTGACCATTCAAATGGTCATCATCAGTCATTGTGCAATAAAGTTGATGTGGAATTGGCTAAAACACATCATGATGACGAACAATTCGTGGTTAGGAGGACATCATCAATTATTTATAGAAAATCAAGAAATATTTTCGAGTTTTTTGAAGGAATGTGATCGTTTTGTTTCCCAATGCCGATGACATCGAATTTTTGGAATGACTGGCTCTGCCTTTCTCCAAAAGACTATCAAAAATATATGTATTTTTATTTTTTTTAGTAATAATTGATGATGTCCTCCTAAACAAAAATTTTTCATCTTCATGATGTTTTTGCCAATTCCACATCAACTTTATTGTAGAATGGTAATGTAATGAAGCAGAATTGACTGCTTCTTTGCCATTGAACTTGTGGAGACGACTTTGAGTTTTTCTCGTTGATTAAAGAATTATTTGAGATTGAAGCGCCATCTGTCAGGAATCGAAAAAATTGTCTCAAATAAAGCGTACCTAGGTTATAATGTACTTTTAGAATGCGAATTTGCGATAAAAAATTGCGTTTTCATTATTGGCGGCTTCTCAGTGGAGGTAACGGAGACTGATGAGCCTCCTCAAGAATTTCCATACATCGACTAGTTCGATATACTTGTTCAAAATATTACACCGATATAGCTAACTCAAGTTCGTTTTATCGGTTTTATTTCCTGATATCAAGTAGGATTTGAGAATTCGGCAAGAATGTTCTCATACTTAAAACATCTTAAAAGTATTCAGAATGAATGAAATTCCCCAGAATTGCGAGAGCATGTGTGACTCAGATGTTAATAAGAATAATATGGTGTTTGCACTGATGCGTTTTTGTTTTGTCCAAACTTGACGGAAATGAACCGATGAAAATTGCAAGGTTCTTGTTACATCTTATTCTAATAGATGTCGCTGTACGAATTCTCTTTAAAATTGAAATAGAAACTGAATTATCTATCAGAATGAACATACCTACACCATTTCTGTTTTTTTTTCTGTCGTAAAGTGATTTTAGTTATTTGGTCCGATGACCATTAAGAATAAAGTACAAATAAGCCTTGATTGTTGAATGGAGCACGAGCCGCCAGTGGTTTCATTCAAGATTTTAGAATCGCCTAATCTTCCAGGATGGTGAAAGTTGAAAGAATTCGGATAGATTTATTGAACCATCAAACAGACGGTTTTTTATTCTTCAATCGCGTGTATTTCTCCAGATGTTCCACCATTTCCAGACTTCTCGAACACCCTGTATATTCGCACGTCAACCCCTACTTGTGTAAGCCTGTGACGAATCGAAAACTAAGTCAAAAACTTGAAGGAACACAGAATGCAAGTATAGGTACCTACCTACCAGGTACTATACTTCCTGAAAATAGCAGCCGAAAATATTGCTAAATATGAAATAACCCTATATAAATTTATTGATATCAATAAAATTATGTTTCGACTTTTCACAACTACTATGAGATATAATATGATGAAAAACCATTTGGGTGCTATAAGACAGAATTACTTCGGAATACACAGGATGTTCCTTGATGTCATGCTAATAAGGGCGATTATTGAACCCATTTCGAGAAAAAAACTTATATGACCCTATGTCGTAAACGTCTCAACTTTTGAGATACAGGGGGTGTCAAAGTTGATGCAGAATAATGAGTTTCATCCAATTACTATATACAGGGTATGTCAAGACGAGCTTACCCTCTTCCTTTATATCGAGAATCAGTCGGGAGAAATCCATGAAATTGTGCATGCTTATATTTTAGAATACGCTCTCTTCATAATAATATTTTCGACAATGCAGTGTTGCCGCTTCTACTGGAAAGTAGTAGCAACATTGATATTTCAAATGGATCACCTTGCTGTATTTTATCGCATTTAAAGATTCTCTCTGGAGAGCAGATTTTATCGATAAATCACACTTGAGGTCTATCGAAAATGATTACAGAGATATCGGGTGTTCGAAATCGAGATTTTTCAACTCTAGAATTTTTATGTGTTGAAACTATTAATTATCGGTCAAATAAGCTCACATGTCCCTATCTCAACTTTTGATTCACGATTTACTGATATTTGATCGGAACAGATACAGGGTGGTTCTTCAATATTCAGAATTCTGATCACCCTGTATCTGTTCCAATTAAATATCAGTAAATATAGTAAATCAAGAGTTGAGATAGGGACATTTGAGCCGTTTTGGCCAATAATGAATAGTTTCGACACAAACAAAATCAAGCATGCATATTTTCATAGATTTCTCCCGACTGATTTTCGATATAGAGATAGTGTAAGCTCGTCGTTATATACCCTGTATCAAAGTTAGGCAATTCAAGGTTAGTTTAGTTCATTGTACCAGTATTTCGTCATGTCGTGTGATTGTGAATTTTCTGGAAATCTTATCGTTTGTGAAGTTTTCACAATTCATAGAAACTTCCAATTCCAAAACATGCCAACGAATCAAGTCCATCAATATGTTCTTGACATTGAGAAACACCCTGTATAAATATAAATCGAATGATTCTCATTTGAACTGTATGAACTAATTTAATAAAATATATGACCTACTATGGGAAACTTAATACATAAGACTAATTCAATGGTATCCAATATGAATATTCGAGAGTTTGACGCTTACAATTTCGCAGATGATTCTAAGGAAGGATCGAAAAGTGGCAATAATTATTCATACACCAAGGTGTATATTCCATTTTTTTCACCACTAGCAATACAGGGTGTTTCATAATATATGCGCAGGACTTCAGGATGTCATAGCTCGTTCAAAAATATGAAAAGAAGTTTCTATCAACTTACCCTCTGAAATGCACTATTTTGGATATACAGGGTGTTGGAATTTGAACAAAAAATCGTGGTTTGCGAATATTTCTAGAACCGTCAATCGCACAAAAAACAGCATTCGTAAGCGTTTTCTACTCATTATAAGCTATGTTTAGTGCGGATTTTTTTTTTTCATAATTGGTGATGGTTTTGAAGGGTAGTGAGTGTTTTCCTCCCCAACTTCTACACACCGCTGGAGAAAGTACAGTTTTGAGCAACCCATTTGAACTGCCAATATTTCCTACACAAAAAAAATATTTTTGGTCAAAGGCTCTAAATTTGACCGTTTTCGAGAAGAATCTACTTTTATGTTGAAAATCATAGTATTTTTTTTAAATTGCTGAGTGCATTGAAGCTTACCACGGACATTTCCAACAATTATTAATTTAACTGAGAATGATTTTCCATTGTTTTTTTTGTTCAATTTTGTGATGTGAAGTTAACCTTTGCTTTTGTTACTTATTCTAGAGTATAAATAGATTTTGTTTCATTGGTAACAAAAAAATTGTTTCAAAAATGTACCATGATTTTCAGCATGAAAGTTGATTTTTCTCAAAAACGGTCAACTTTAGAGCTTATGACCACGAGTATCTTTTTTGTATAGAAAACATTGGCCGTTCGAATGGGCAGCTCAAAACTGTACTTTTTGCAGTGGCGTAGAAGTTGGGGAAGGAAACATTCACTTACCCTTCAAAATCTCCACCAATTATGACTTAACAAAAAATCCGCACAAAACATAGCTTAAAATGGGTAGAAAATGCTTACGAAAACTGTTCCTTGTGCAATCAACAGTTCCAGAAATATTCGCAAAAAACGATTTTTTTTTCAAATTTCAACACCCTGTATCTAGAAAAAAGTGCATTTTAAAGGGTTAGTTGATAGCAACTTTTTTTTTAATATTTTTTGACGAGCTATCAAATCCTGAAGTCCTGCGCATATATTATGAAACACCCTGTATATTTCCATTATTTTCGTGAAACTGAAATTTTGACCAATTGTTTTATGAAAGCACTTCTCAATTCTAATTGAAGTTTGGTAACCATGACCATGACAAGTTGTTGATAAATACCTACTAGATTTGAGTGACATTTCTGCGAATCCCGCATCAGAACAGTGAATTCAGGTTAATTACAACAAAGGTGGCTATAAATCGTAGAAACCATCCATACTCAGAGTGGTCCAATGTATTTTCAATGGAAATAAATACTCGAAGTCAGTCGACCAAACTTTATGTGAAAATTAGTCAATTGAGGTCTTTTCTATCTTGAACGAGAGAGAGGAAAGTTCTCTACTCTTCCATCTTTCTCTTCAATGATACCAAGGTACCCATCGAGCACAAACATCCCTGGGATGTTTTGGGATGTTTTGAAAATGTTGGCATGAAGATGATATTTTTAGACGTAATATGCACTGACCGAAGAGGTCTTTGAAGGATATTGAAGTATGGTTTTTGTTCTTCTGTGGCATTTCTTTGTTTACCTACTGAGAGGTATCCCTGGGATGTTTTGGGATGTTTTAGAAATGTAGGCATGAGGATGCTTTTTTGAGGCGTAATATGCACTTCCCAAAGAGGTCTTAGAAGGATATTGAAAGTATTGTTTTTGTTCTTTTGTGCCCTTTCTTTGTTTGCCCCACCACAATTTGTTTTCGATTTTGTTCTTCTTGTTCGCAATTGACATTCGCGTTTGCAGCGTGTCACGCTTACATCACGCTGCTAACGAACAGAAAGGAATTTGGTGAAGTTTATTGTGTTAGAAGACTTATTCAGTTTGTAATAATGACCATCAGATGCAAGATGTTGTTCGGTGCCTCAGTGTCATCAATATATAAAAGTACGAATTTATCAATACACAGCTTCTCCGCAGTTGCAAAATTATGCATTGTGGAGAACATTTAAAAAAATGGGAAACCTATTTCCAATTATATGTCTGTGTGTAGTAAGCACTACTCAGATTAAGAAGGTATAATTTCATATCAAGAAAATATTTGTGTTCAATCTATTTTTAATGCATTTTTTCATTCAAGGGAAATGGAATCCTAATGCAAAAGTTCATTTTGACAAAAGGCTTCAGAAAAGTACCTCGAAAATGGTTTTTCTTACAGCGATTTAATGTGCGCAAGACGCGTTGAAAATGTTTTGTTGTGTCCATGAAAAGGCTTTAAGAAGAACTAGGGAGAAGGTAGTTTTGTGACATATCAAGGACATCTCGATAGTTGCCGCCTGCGGCGGACATTGGCTGTTCTATAATAGTTCTATTCATGTGTGAACAGAACATCGCAGTGGAGGTTCAATGTCTCGAAATCTCGTACTTTTAACATCTCTGAGATTTTTTTGTGCTTGCTGGGTAGCCGCATTGAAATATAGAGAGGTCTATTTTTGAATTCAGCAGAGAGTCAAATTTAATAACGATATTAACAAATGATGTCAAAATAAGTATGATATGATTCGAAATTTAATTTAAAGAATTCCAGAGGTTACCAGTCAATGACATTCATGACATTGGCATGTCACATCATTATAACATCGAAAATTGTTCAGTGGCGCAGAGTAGACGTTAGAAAAGGAAAACTTTATCGGATCTCTCGATATTTCAATGCAGCCACGTTGGTAGCACTGAAGAGAAAGATGGAAGAGGAGAGAACTTTCCTCTCTCTCTCGTTCGAGGTAGAAAAGAGCTCAATTAAAAAGTAACCGGTTTCGGCACAACGGCCATCATCAGACTGCAATACCTTATAAAGACACTATGAGTTAGGACATCATTGGGTTGACCATCAAGGTCTGAGAAAATTTGAGATTTTTCTGGCTCTTCGCAGCCGTTTCAAACTTACTTCCACCTGACTTACCTTGATGATGGTCAACCCAATGATGTTTTGACTTATTGTGTCTTTATAAGGTTTTGTAGTCTTATGATGGTCGTTGTACCGATATGATTACTTTTTAATTGACCAATTTTTACATAAAGTGTGGTCGACTGACTTGGTAGTAAAAACACACTTTAAGCCTCGAAAAGGAGTAAATAATGGTAGGTTTTATAGCTAGTGGTGGAAAAAATGATTCATCAGTTGAAGAAACCAAATGTGAAACATTTGGTGCTTTCAAAGCTCAAGCATATTTTTGTAGATCTCATCAAAAATCGTCGAAAATCTCAACAGTCGGATTATTCAGTTGTTTAGCATGTTGTGGCAAGGCGTTGTTGTGATGAAATTATTTTACTCACTTGAGCAAGATGTAGAGAATTATTATTGCCCTTCTTCTAACATGACCTGAGTTTTTCTGAAAATTTTTTTATAGGCGGTTTCATTTTGAAGAGTCAAAAGAGATGCCTCAACTTAGAAAACATCCTGTATAGGTGATGTATAATAAAAGTTGTGTTTCAGTGTACTTCATATAAAATTTGTGCTATACGCAGTGAAAATTAAAACACACTTGTGGGATACAAAACTACACAAAAAAATATTGGCGAATTGGGAGTAGAAAAATACATCGATTTGTTAGAATATTTTCTAGTATTTTTCTAATTTTTGATCGACCTACAATTTACAAAATCTTCAACCTCAATATAGTAAAACATGAACACCATTAATCATTTCAAAATATCATAATTTTTAAGCCTCGTTCTTTTTATTTTTAATTCGAGTAATATATATTTTTTTTATTTTCGAGTTCTTGGAATGACTGTGAACGTGTCTGTCAAAAGCTGTGATTGAGAATTTTCAAATATATCAGATGTGATAATAATACAGGGTACCAATAAATTCCTAGAACAAAAATAATATAGATTCATATTTATATTGTTTGATGTATATCTAATTTAGTACATAAACGCAAGTATTGTTTTTGAACAAGGTTATCGGATTTACCGACACCCCGTATATTATGTCATTCGATAAATTTGAATAGTAGAGGCAAAAATATGAGTATGGTTTTAAAAATATACCTACTTAACTAATATTTCCCGTATTCCAATCGTGTTCCATATTTCAAAAATTCCAAAGGGTCTATATTTTGTTCCATAAAATTGTCCTGTTTCCTAGGTGCTTAGAAGTTTTCTATTTTTATTATGAAACTAGCCTTTTCATTTCAGATCATATAATTTTGGAAAATAATTCCTAACGTTAAAATAATGTTATGCAAAATATGGCACTAAAGGTGATATAACGACATCTGGAAACAGAAAAATTCAATGGGACAATCCAAACACAGTCAAAGACAAAGAATTATTTGACAGCAGTAGGCCTAGGCGCAACAGTCGCACCAGGAATTTTTCCCAACACTTTGGAGAGATCGATTCCAGTTAAGGCGTTCACGGCCGGCGGTATTTGGCCGACTAGTCTAGCTATTTCCGCAGTCGTGTTGTCTGGTCCTCCTATCAAGACGATTTCTTCGGTTTTGGCCAAAGGAGCAGATACCTCTGCAGCAATCTGAAACGCGAACAATTCATAGATATATGGCCATCTTGATATTCATTTTCTTTATTCGTTTAGGTCAAATACATGGAAATCTATGTAAGAGAGCGGAAAAATGGTGTAAGTACCTATTTATCATATGTATTCAATCTCAAATCTGCCAAAGAACATGACTGGCAAGCTCAGGAAAAATACAACTCGCAGTGTTGTATTTGTAATGTATGCATAATATTGCATAAAGGGTGCATAGACTGCGACCTAAAAGATTTATTATGCCACCTTCTTTTCCCAGGCAACCAGATGACGTTTCAGTGACGTCTTTTTACGTCAGTTGAATGACCAAGGTGACGTCAGGAGTTGACGTCGTATGACGTGATAAATGACGTCATATTACTCACGTTTACTGACGTCATTCACTCACCAAACTCTGACGTCGAGCTGAAGTCAAAATGACGTTCAAATTTGGTGATGACACGTGAAAAAGTTTCCTCGAACATCGTGTGATAATCACCACTGACCTCTGGTGACATACAGAGAAGTGCACAAAGAACGGCTAAGACTGTATCTTTTGAATTATTCGAGATAGGGTTTTGAAAATTGGTAGGTAGCTAGTATATAATTGCTCATTAATTGACGAAACAATTTTTGTTTTATTACTTCCGGTTTTACTGGAAACGACCCCAACTTTTGATTTTTAAATGGGACACCCTGTATTGTATTCCATAATCGGTTAGGGATTGTCATAACGATCTCATCGATACCTGATAGGGTTATTTCAAACGATTACGCAGATATTCGCGTTCTAGGTTTCCATATGCTCAATGAGTGTGACAGAGAATAAAGAAGTTTTCATGTTGCAAAGTCCTATTTTACCTTTCTGAGTGACGTTCCTTCGACGTCGAGATGATGACGTGACTCTCACGTCATAGTGAAGTCATAAATTGGTATGTGACGTCTCTGACGAAGAATCATCAAGTAGGGACGTCATAGTGACGTGATCATTCGTCATATGGTTGCCTGGGTAGCTCATATAACCCCAAATAAGCTTTAAAACGAGGTTTGCAGCTAAACATATATGCCCAAAAGATCCACACTCCCCAGACCCACTGGAAGCGGGATTAATTTAGAAGTATGTCCTAGGTTGTAAATAGCTACTAATCCGGGCATGCAGGCCGTGAATAAGGCCATTCTAAGCCATGGCCTGGGGCGCACACTTGCGAGAGGCGCAAGATACGGGGAACTCCGACGTCACCTGACGAAGACGATCACGTGAATGCCGCCATCTTTTTCAATATGTTTTTTTTTCTTGATAGTTAATATCTGTTATCTACTTACTTAAATTGTGAATATATGCCTTTCATATATTTCGAAATTGTAACCAATGTTATTGCTTGATTAATACGAATTTTTTCTTGGAAAATTACTGAAAATATATTCATCAGGACTTGACATAAAACTATGTGTTGATGGTTCAAATAGCCCCAAAGGAGCTCTGACACGAGGTTTGCAGTTATATATGCCAACAAAATTCCACACTCCCCAGCTACTGGAAGAGGGAGTCATTTAGAACTCTGGAGGGCGTAAATAGCTGCTAATCCCAGCATACTTCTGGCCTCACAAAAAATGTTTGAGCTCCTTTCCTAGAGAGTTCGTCTACTACTTCATTTCCATCTACTCTGAAATGTCCCGGAACCCATAGCAAGGTAACTGTATTTCTGTTGGCTAGCTCGTTAGTTTTTTTCGACATCATTTTGGAGCTGATGACTATGATATGATATCTCGTCTTTCATCGTTTTATTTCGACTGAGCTCATATTTCTCTATAGCGTGAACTTCTGCCTGGGAAATTTCGCAAGTCTTTCGGAGTAGACCGTAATACAGTTCCATCTTCAGTATTGAAGCCATTCGTTTACCACTTTATATGGCTCCTACTTTCAGCAATGCCCATCATGGATTCATCTTTCCATTCTTTTTCGCAGGTCAACCTAATGGTGAATTGTTTGTCACAAAAGCTGTATTATGGTTAGACTTGATGGGCAACTATGTGAAACTATATACGCAATTTTCACCTCAACACAGAAGAAGATATTGTAAGGAGGGGCCAAATGGAATGAAAAGAAGTTTACCTAATAGTTCTACCAACTTTGCTTTGACCTCACGTATCACGCGATCTGGTGGACAATAATCAAAACATGTTAGCTCTCATTGGAAGAATTAACCCTATTAATCAACTGAAATCAATGAATTTGTTCATAATTATCTCATGATAACTCACGATTTCACACATGTAAAATAGGAAGCAAAATGTATTCTCACCTTTGGTAAGGCTTCGAGGACAATAGACATGATGGCAGCATCTCCGTATTGCTTGTACACAGCAGCCTTTTGCCTCATTCTCTCGGCATCTGCTTTACCCACACTGACGATCGCAGAGGCCTCTGCAGTACCAATCAGTTTTATCCGTTCGCTTTCAGCTTGGGCGTTTTGTACAGTCTGTGTCCTATGTAATAAATACTTCATGTAAGGGTGACTTTATAAAAACTTTTAGCATTTAAGATTCAACATTTAAACATTTAAGACTTAAGAGTCTTAAGTGGATTCAGTTATAAAAAAAATCAAGATGATAGTGCGATTCATGTCTTCCAAGGTTGGTAGAACTGATTATAATTTGTATAGGATACAGAACCAGATTTTCAAAGTTTAGTTAGTTTAGAATCGTCTGTGAAGTTTTTACAGTTAGATAAAAATTGGTTGGAAATCAAAATGTGCCCACATCTATTATATCTCCACATTATTTAGAAAGTAATCACGATTCCTTGCCTAACAGAAACCGGTTCACTATGGAGGCAACAGAGAGTTAAGGTGACATGCTAGCGTATTTTTTTTAAAACGGTTCAGTATCCATATTTTCTATCAGAAGAAAAACAAATATTCCGGAATAACAACCCATGATATTATGAATAATTTTTGAATGGCAAGAAATTGAGATGACAATTTAGGATGCGCATTCCTTATTCCATTTATGATCATTTATCAGCACTTCTTAAGTTGGAAGTTGGCCATCTTCTTAAATCTTAAATGTGGAATCATAAGTCTTAAATGGTTTTATAACATAATCAATGATATTTCCATGTTCCATCTGTCATAAGTAATTTTTTTTATAAAGTGGCCCTAATACATATTATGTGTACCAATAAATTTAAAATTACAGTTCTCAACCATATCTGATGGACTATCGAATAAAATTCGTGATTGCAGTGAAAAGGCTCTTTATTTCTGTAATTCTTCACAAGTGATAATGATAAAGAGAGAGCGCCTAAGAAAGGCTTTTCACTGCAATCACAAATTTGTTCGTTAGTCCATGAGATATAGTTGGGAAAGAGTAGAACATGGGATTGTGACAGCTCACTATACATTAGTATTTCTTATTGATGTCATTTTATTCATAACTCCTTCCGGTTTTGGTAGGTACCACCATATTGTAGTTACCTAAACTAATGATTTCCAAATTATGAAATAATTTTCAAAAATGAATCACATATTTTGACAAATACTGAATTGTGAAGTGACATAAATATACTGGAGACTGGAGTAGTGGAGTAGGGTATTTTTTGAGAGCTCTTTGGAAGGTCTTTCCAATGGTGAGGAAATATTTATTATTTGAAACTTTTACGCTTTTGCTGCTCCCTCTATATTAACCTATATTCCTAGATAGGTAACTACTGAAAAAGCAGAAAACACACGTCGGAAATGATAACTTCTATGGCCGGTCAGTATTTCCAATATCTTTCGGACACTACGGGGGAAATCTCAATGAAGTAGTATTACTTTTATATATTTCCACGTATCCGCGAAGAGGATGAACTAGATTTAAAAATATTCATGGAGAAATTCAGTTCCAAAAAATCATGAATATATTGAAAAAATAAAAAAAAATTGATTGTGTTGATTAAATCGAGATTTTTTCATTTGTACTGAGTTTTTTTATTTATACCCTTTTGTTCTCCTCAAATATGGAAATAATGAGAATAATTTTCATATATTCGCCCAACAATATTTGTTGAATAGATTCACAGATAGAAAAGCACGGTTATATACCAAAAAACATGTGTTGAAATAAAAATTTTCTTCTTCGATGCTCGGTGTTCACTGGAATACTGAAGGTGCAGATGCAGCGACCGTCACATATCAACCAGACACTGGTACGCGCGCTTTCGTGACGCGAGTCCGTCCGTTCACTTCCAAAATTGCTGTACTTCGTGTTATCAAATATTTATTTTGCATCTATCATGGTTTATAACTGGATAAGAATCGTTTTAATGTCATGTTCATAGTTGATTCTACTTCCGACGATACAACTACATAAATCAACATTTTCAGATTGACCTTTTTGATCAATCTTCATTTTGTTATAGGTACCTAGCTATCTGAAATGCACTTTCAACAAGTGGGTGACTTGGGATGAAATCGTGGTATTCCTTCAATTTGAAACAAGTGCTCATAGGTATTTCACAATAAATAATCAACTGAATGAACATTACATATTTTCGCGATAACTGCACATATTCAACTGCGGTTTTTTGCATTTTAAAGATAAAGCCATTGGTTATATTATGACTACTACACCTTTTCTAGTTGTATTTCAGGAAGATTCAATTGTATTTCAGAATAGTCACTTGTATTTCAGAAAAGTCACTTGTATTTCAAATAGCGTAATTGTATTTCATCACGGTCAATTCAATTTCAGAAACCGTCAATAGTATTTCAGAATAGTAAATTGCATTTCAAAAATAAGTATCATTTGTATTTCAGAAAATATCAATTGAAATTAAAATGACACTACTTGAAATTCAATTGACTATTCTAAAATTCAATTGACTATTCTGAAATACAATTGATGCTTTTTGAAATACAATCTATATTCTGAAATACAATTGACGCTTACTGAAGATATACTGAGATACAATGGGAAAAGGTGTAGACCGGTAATGTATATACATGGTGACATCTGGTTATACAGGGTACCAAACAAACCTTTGCAAAATATCGAAACTTGATGCTCCAGCATATTATACTCATAACAGTTCTGCAATTGTCCTCTTATCTCTTCAAGTACCTATTCAAGAAATAATATTTTTGAAAAATGTGAGATTTTACCTTGGATCGTTTGTGACCTATACCTGTATGAAATCTTATGTAAAATGAACTCACTATTTGGAAACAAGTTAAAGGAGTGGTGGGTTCTATGGTTTTAGGAAATATATTCAGGGGTAATTGTTTTCCTATTCAACTTACCGATGTCCTTCGGCGAGAATTTCGACTTTGTAACTTTCCGCTTCTGCCGGTAGGCGCACAGTGGCGTTCAGTTCGCCCTCTTTTCTGAGTACTTCTTGCACCTCGATCTCGATCTGTTTCTTCCTCTCGACGACTTCGATTTGGATTTCTTCGTTTCGGATTTTCTGTCGAATTTTCGCGGCTTGTAACTCGTAGGCTAGCTGAGCCTGAGCTTTCTACAAAAAAAAAAACAAAATAAATTTGAGGCAAGAAGTGGATAATAATGATGAGAAGATAAGATCTTAAATTGAAAATTTCACATCATATAAATTGATTGATTGATTGATATTGTAACGCATTACCATAGCAACTAAATGAATTTTCAGAAATGTTTTCCTCCTTGACATTTATAGGTGAAATGACATTGACATTTGACTTTAGATCATGTCGGATTCATTCAATAAGTTGACACGAGTTCCTTATGAGAAAATATATTTCTACCAGTATTTTCCGGACTTGTTACGTATGTACATTACTTTTCTACCAATTTTGAATACAAGAATTTGTGGAAAACTGAGAGATTTTGCTACAATCGATTTATTTTTATTATTTCATTTTACTAAAGTCGTTTAATTATATTTTATTCAACCTGCTATAATAATATTACGTTAGCGAATTTCTTTGATACTAAATAGTACTTCGAGTTTCTTGTGAGGAAATATATTTCCACCAACTTGAGTAAAATGAATTTGTGAAAAACTGAGAAATTGAGCTACTATCTACTTATTTGTTATATTTTTTTGTAACTATCAAGTAAGTCGATTGTGTTTTATTTGAACTAAAAATGTTATGGATGTGAATTTTATTCATGCTACGACATACTGCTTCGAGTTCCTTGTAACAAAATATGTTTCCACCAATTTAAGTAGAATTCAAAGTTAGTCAAGAATAATGGTTTGAATCACCACCATGCTATCTACGTTAATGATATTTTGCGTAACCAAAGTCGAAATAGCCGTATGTGAGTAGTTTTGGATCGATGTCATGAGCGAAATTAGAGCAGCACGCTGGAGTATGTCAATCGACGAATATTTCCAGGAAAAATAGTATAATATAATTATATGAGTTTTTGAGACTTGGAGACTTGGCAACATTGTGTTGAATGTTAAGAAGGGAAATGACCACGCCCACAAGTCGTGCCCGCAGTGTTGTCACGTTCACCGCTTCAAATATCCTCTAGTGTGCATTAATATAATTACTATTTACACACATGTATTATAAGCAAGAAGCCATAAATCATAAGAAAACATTTCGAGACAATTGAGTTCGTATTGCTGAAGAGGAATATTACCAATACATAATTGAGAATTTATGAATGTTTGAATAACTTATATTTCTGTAGTTCTCAATCGTATTTCGACACATGGCAACTGTGTTATGGTATGCTCCTACTTACGAAATCGTGACGTCAGTTTTTACTCGCGGTGAATTTTTAGGCATTATTGAAGATTTTGTCACCTTAAAATCGACCGAAAAATTCTAAAAAAAAAATATGGAAATGAAAAGTATTCGAGTGATGATTCTATTTAAGAAATATAAAAAAATAGTCTACTTGCCTATTGTATTACCGAATATCACTCTAGCTTCAATTAAAAACCATATTTTTTTTTGATGACGAATGATCCACTGTGACGTCCCTAATTAATGATTTTTCCTCAGAGACGTCACATACCAATTTATGACGTCCCTATGACGTGATAATTACGTCATCGTTTCGAAATCGAGTGGACGTCACTTAGATGGGTAAAAGAAGACGGCAGTTTCATGACGTTGCAGGGACGTCCTGTCGACGTTCGTATATATTATCATGTGAAACAGAAGTATAACTCATGATAGCAAATCAACGTGCAAGTTTTATTGGAATTATCAATATACCCGAAAGTAGAAAACTTTTCTCTAAAAAACTTTGACACCCTGTATATCTCAGAAACTAACAAGCTATGTATATATACAAATGATTGTTGAGGTATACCTATAATTAAACCGTTACTCCTATCACGTTGCAGTGACGTATCTATGACGTCTAAAAATCACGTCGGTGTGACGTACCAATTTGGTGATCTTCGTCATTCAGAAATTTTTTCAATAATTTGTTATTCAGATTTTTGTTGGGTGACAAAGAATACATCAATATACATTATTCAACAAAGTGAAGCCAAATTCGCCAACATCCTTTCCATTGCTATTAAACTATTTTTTGTTTGCTTACACCTCGCCGACACAAACTACATAATTTTTGATACAAATACAACTAACTGATAACATTCTGATGGAGATGCGTACTGAAGGATAGCGCTGCTGAATAGGCGATTGAATGAACATGACACAGGAGGGACCCACCAACCAGACTCAACAATTCATAATCAATATTATATAATGTCATCATTGCCGAATTTAATCGTCATTTTGACGTTCATTATGACGTCAGTCGGACGTCACAGTTTGGTGAGTGAATGACTTATTCACGTCATTATCACGTCATGCGACGTCAACTACTGACGCCACCTTGGTCATTCAAGTGACGTAAAAAAGACGTCAATGGAACGTCATCTGGTTGCCTGGGTATAAGTGAAAATTATCTTGTTCAGGGGTATTTTTGATATCTTGGAGGAGGTAGCTCTCATTATCATCATATCTCATGATTACAAAAAAAAAACTAATAATGAGGTCTGAACTTATCACATGATCATCAGAATCAAGAATACCCATGGGAATTGAAAATTACAAATGAAGAATTCTTACGGCAGTGTTGATTTCCTGGTCAAAATTGGCCTTTTGTAGTTTGAACATTCTAGAATTATCTTCTATCTTAGTGTCCGTAGAATATTTGACATCCATTGCTGACTTTTGACATTCCGCTTCCTGCAAAAAAGAATATGGTTCAGGTCGAATGAAGTGTAGGTCATTTGTAATTTCGTGTAATTTTCTTGGTGAAACAAAAGCTCACATCATTTCTGAAGAAGGTATATAATGATGGAAAAGAAAGTAAACTCCAAATCATCTCAATAATTTTGAAATTGTGCAGATAATTTGGAGTTTATTACTCGCTTCTTCATCTACAACAATCCACTTTGGGAAACTATATATGAACTTCTACCTTCGATTAGTCTAGAAGACCAGATTTTTTTTATTCCTATAATTTGATCAAGGATACAATATATTGCAGTATATCTTCCTTTTCAAAAAAAATGGAAGTTTTCAGTCCGACCTCTGAAAAGTTATCACCAAATCTGTACGTATGAAACACTTGCAGGTCACTGATGATGATCAAAAATATTTCAAAACGTGACTTACAGTCACAGACCATGCCATGCCAAAAATTATGAAAATCGATCTCAGACTACTCTTTTTATGAGCAAAATTATTTTTTTCCAAAAAACTTCCAACACCTTGTACCAACTCAACGATACGATTTTGGATATAGGTAAGTTGGCCTGAATCAACTTGTTTTTATCCCAGGAGTCCACAGCCGAGCCATGTCCCAACCTTTTACAGACACCCTGTATATGTATCCATTTTTGTGTTCATAAATACAGGGTGCCCCATAATTAGTGTGCAATACTCCACCAGCAGATTTAACGATTTAAAATATGAAAAAAAGCTCCTAAAAAAATAGGTCGAACAATGTCTCATAAGCGAGCTACAGCCCCTTGAAGGTGGTACCCTGGAGATGGTTTTTTCTTCGAAACTGTTGATAGCAGAATTATGAAATTCTGCAAATCGGCCAATCTTTCAATGCCTAATGATATGCGATAATAATGATTTGAAAATTTTATCCAGGAATGGGTCAAACTGTGGAGGGTGGGGGGTAAAATCACCTCAACTTTTTTTAGTGCTGTTTTTTTGCAACTTCAGCATGAAATTATGAAACTTTGAAGCCTTTTGCATGAAAAAGTTCCTCTTGTTCAACTTCGATAGGAAGCACCGTTCTCGAGTAAAATCGATTTGAAAATTACTCCATCCATATGTTATAAAAATTCATATGAAATCAGAAAAATTCAAAATTTGAGGAAGGCTATGTACAACCAGTATGTTTGGGCATTGTCGATCTAAACGAAAAACTACTGAACTAAGTATAACTACAATGGTTTGGGAAAAGACAATCAAGTCAGGTGATATGAAAATTCATGAAATAAGTGACAGAAATATTGTAAAGTCATTCAATTTATGGAAAAATACTTATCAAATTTATCTGAGCGACATTTTTTTCATTCAAGTAATTGTTCTTCAATTTATGGAAAAAATGCTTATTGAATAAATCTGCGCGACATTTTTTTCAGTCGAGTAATTGTTCAAAGTGGCTTCCATTTTGTTGGACGTATATAGTCGGGCCCGACGACTAATAGGTTGAGAAGCACGCAAAATTGAAATTGGTTTGTTCTTATTTCATTGTTCGACCTATGTATATATAGGACTTTTTTTCATATTTTCAATCGTTTAATTTGCTGGTGAAGTATTGCACGCTAATTATGGGACACCCTGTATATCTGAGAATATTCCTTTTCAATATTTCTTCGATGTTTGTGTTTGCGTAATTTTTGAGCTAATTTTATCGTAATAGTACTACTACTACTATCCCGTAAGGACATACAGTGTGACCTACTTCTGATGGAAACACCCCTGTATCTTACGTAATCGTCAGGGTTAGGATCCTGAAATTCGCTGGAGCGAGAGATATACCAAAAATGCACTCTATGACCAAGTGGGGCCATCTCCAGTGATATACACTGCTCGCCAACAGTCATGGAACCACCCCAATTTCCGGAAAATGATATCAGGAGTCAAAATAGGTAAAAAATCACTTCAGATTCGGAATCAGGACGCCCAATTCACTTACTATTTATATTTTTCCTGGAAAATTTTCAGTTCTGAAAAATTAAATTTCGTCGCACTTTTCACGGAAGCACCCCTGTATCTTCCGTAATTGACTTTATCTTTGGACGTATCTCTTCCTTCTGCAAATTTCAGAAACCTACCTCAATAATTACGTGAGATACGGGGATTCGTCCATGAGAAGTGAGACAAAATTCAATTTTTCTGAACTGAAAATTTTCTAGGAAAACTATGAGTAGTTAGTGAATTGGGCTTACTGATTCCGAATCCGAAGTTATTTTCAACCCATTTTGACTCCTAATATCATTTTCCGGAAATTGGGATGGTTCCATGGGTGTTGGCGAGCAGTGTATATCACTGAAGATGACTACACTTGGTCAGAGAATGCATTTTTGGTATATCTCACGCTCCAGCAAATTTCAGAATCCTTACCCAACGATTACGTAAGATTCAGGGATGTTTCCATTAGAAGTGGGAAGTGGGTCACACTATACAGGCTGATTTTAAAATAAGTGCATATATTTTAAACACTAAGAAAGCTTGAGGTATACTACCGAATAGCACTATTAAAAATATTATTAGGATCAAAATAGATTTGGGGCAAAATACCCTTTTTCCGCCCAGATTTCTACTTCTGTCACAACTATCGTTTGCGATCCGCAGTCGACCGTGATGAACGAAGCGACGTTGCCACTCTACATGACAATTAGGAGATATTAAATAAAATGTATAATCGAGAAAATGTACATGGGGAAGAAGTTAACCCTGGTCTATGAATTTCAGAAAGATAATACAAAAACTTTGAAATGGTCTCACCCAAGATTTGTACACATAAGCTAGAAAAGCGTATATCTTAACACCTCCCCTTGGAAGTTCTTTTACTGAAAAATCCTTTAGACCCTTCCTTCCACCTCCTTGCATCGCTACAATTAGTACAATTTCGTGTCATTCGAGAAGTCTCATGGGCCCCGTACAATAACGACCCGACATAAGAACCATATCATTCAGCTCAATGTTTGAGAAATGCATCGTCACTTTCCAAGCAAATTGTCAGAAACAAAACTTTACATTTACTAGTCAGTGTTGTTCCTGGGTCTGATTTTTTCGTAATAGATTTCCTTGGAAAAAGGTATCAGATTTGTATCAAAAGGTAATAGACTCGAAAAATCTGACATTTGACATTCGGAATGTCATTCTTGTCAAACCCTATCGCACTAATCACAGTTTTGACATAAATATAGAACATAGAACGGAACATAATTATCCGCTGAGCACAGAAATAGATTTTTTAGTATTGGAACATATTTTGGTGCTAATAGCAAATAATAGTAATAGATTCATGACAAATCGTAATATCGTAACAATCTTCGTGAAATAGTAATAGAACGCGAACAATCCTAGTTAGTAATGTCAAAGGTCACAGCAAAGAGGAAATCTATGGTCACAGATAGTCAGATACTGCTGTTTTGAGAAATGATGTTGACAGATCATATGATAATAGTTTTGTTTGTGTCGGCTGGTTTGTAAAATAATTGTAAACGTAAAATAAAAAATAAAATAATTGGATGGAATGGACTCGATATTAGTATTTGTTTGCTCTCGGGAGTTTTGCTGTTCGAGCAGGTATGAGAAAATCTATTAGGTGAGTCGATTTTCAACTTTGTGTATGTTGTGTACCTATTTATTGTCTGCTAATTTTGTATCTACCCACTGGGGCCTTATTTTCGAATTGAAGGAAGGGGGACGTTCTATCATTCCCCTCATGTTTCTCTCCGTCTCTCGTGATCCATGGAGATAATCACCCCACAGTTCTCTCAGTAAACTTTAAAAAATAAGGCTCCTGTACATATTACATTCACTTACCTATTTCAATTCATGTTCATTCTGTGACAAATTTTTATCAGGATATTCGTCTCTGAAACAATCTGGCATCACTGTCTTGTTTTGACTTTAGTGAATGACGAATTGTGGATTCCCTAGGATTCCGCAGATTTCACTTGCTTCCCAGTGGCGTACTCGAATTTCGAAGTATTTTATGTTCAATTTTCAAAATGAAATTTCTCGTTAATGTGAAGACTTAGGAAAAATCAAATATTTTAGTAATTTTTGTTAGACTCTCTCATATATATGTCTTGAATATATGCACTCATTTTAAAATCACACTGTATATCGAAAACGGGCCAGCCTGTCCTCACCCGTATCCCGGCGTCCCTGTTGGCTTCCGCCACTCCCGCGTCGGCGTCCCTCTTGACCATGGCCGTTTGCGCCTTGCCGAGAGACGCGAGGTACTGCACCTCGTCATAGACGTCCTTGATGGTGAACGAGAGGATTTCGATGCCCATACGGCCCACGTCCGGGGCGGCCACTTCGCGCACCAACGCGGCAAACTGGTCCCTGTCGCGGTACACCTCTTCGACTGTAAGAGTTCCTGCAAGAAAAGAAGAAGAAGAATTGCAGTGCTGCCGGAGCCAAAATTCGTTATTATCTAACTAGCAGACCTCGCAAACGAGGCGTAGCCGAGTTGAAAAAATAGTCGAGATGACCAAAGTATTTCGCGCTCGAGTTACAAACAACATTTTTTCTACAAAATGTCAAAAAAGGACCCCGCACGAAAACCCGGTAAATTGGCTCTCGGTCGAATTGGGTGAAATTTTACTATGTTATTGTGGGATGGCTCATTAGAAGAATATGTGAGTTTAAAAAGTTTTGTATGTTTAGTTTCTGATATATAAGCCGACAAAGTTCGTAAAAACGTCGTATCGAGGTAGGATTGACAAAGAAAAAAACTGTTTTTTTAGTATAAATGAAACAAAATGAGCTAGAAAATATATTGATCGGAATTCATAAACATGTCTAGTTATAATCACATGAATTATAGTAAATCAGGGTGTATACGAGGCACGGTCAAAAAATTAATTTTTCGGAAAAAAACTCGAGCACTATTCCAAAACCAACAAGTTATATTTTGGTGGGATATTATAGTTTTAGTCTATTGTAGGCTTCGGAAACGTATTTTGATTCTTGATAGCTATCTCTGTTCGAAATATGAATTTTTAGAATTTTGTGTTATACCCTTTTTGAAAACAATTGACAGCTTGTTTTTGATCACAAAGAAAGGGATTGATTGATACTGTTGATTGAATGAAAGCTGAGGTAACTCACTAGCGAATTCAGTTGTTCAATATTGCCTTCCATTTAGTTACAGGGTGTGTTAGATTTTGTTGAAGATTATTTAACATGTTTCAATTGAATATCTCGAAAACAGTTCCGTTAATTCGGATCTCATTTTACTCACACTATTTTGAATATGTTGACTATCATATGCAAACAGTTTTTCAATTTTTTTATGTTTCGTTTCTGAGATATCAATTTTTCATAGTGATATCCGAGGAAATAACCCTATAATACCTGTAATACTGTAAACTCAAAAATGCATATCTCAGAAACGAAACATAAAAAATTTAAAAGCTTTTTGCATATGATAGTCGACATATTCAAAATAGTGTGAGTGAAATGAGATCCAAATTGACGGAACTGTTTTCGATATATTCAATAGGCGAGAACACAATAGCACGAATTCAGTTCAAATGTGCATAATAAATAAATATAACATTGAAATAATGTGTACCAGTAGTTTTTTCAATAATAAATGCTGTCATTATCCAAAGAACGCGTTTGCAAAACCATACAAATTTGTGGACCATTCAAAAAACCAATAATGGCGGATACGTGATGACGTAACAAGTATTGGCGTGCATTTGGCAACGCTGTACTGTACCTTCAAAATATTCTAACATATTTCCTAACCTAAGAAACCGAACTCCTAAACAGGCTAAACATCAAAACATCAGAGTTTTTCTTTGATTCTTCATTTGCTTAATATTTTCTTGTATAATCGAAATATTCAAATCATTGTGACTATTATTGTGACATAGTCTGATGGTTCATGTTTATTGATTGGAGATATGAAGCCAGTATTCGGAAAAGCAATCACAATCTTCCAGTAGTTGATTCAACTATGGTTTTTGAATTCTGCAAGTTCAAATAACTGGCATGAGCTGTTTCATAAAGGTGAAGATTAGTCCAGAACATAAAGTTCGTCCTCCTAAACCATAAAGGGTTGAGGCTGAGGTTCATGAAGCTGAAGAAACTGTAGTCTGGATTGTGCAGTTTCAAAAGGTAAAAGGTACATAAATTCTCGACTTTTTTATAAACTGTATTCTTTTATATTCTTAGGTAGATGTAAACACAGTGTGGCTTTCTTATTATGGTTACATGGAAGATCAGAAGAACCCTCTGTACCTTCTATGGAGTGTTACTGAAAAGTGTTCAACTCAGTGTCCAAACATTCAACATTCATGCCACTTGTAGAATTAGCACCAAAACAAGTTCCTACCCTCCCAGTGGTTCCATCAAAATTTCTTGATGTAGTTTTTCAAGTAGATGGAAAACATGGATGCCAAGGATAAGTGTTTTTGAAAGAGTTTGATTCTGATTCATAAGCTAATTATTTTGTCCAGAAAACATTCATCCAATTTGTCTCCTAGGGGATTCCAAGACTTCATTCATCAGAATATCAGTGACAGTGATTGTGAATTGGTGCAAGATATAATAGTGAATCAAAATGAATCATCATTATCAGCATGGTTTGAAGTTTGCTATGGAAGAATTACTGCTTCAAAGCTATGAGGCACAAAGTGCAAGACATTCGAAGGTACATTAGATGAGCAGGAGAATTTTGAGAATAATGGTAGTTTTCAGTTACTTGAAGTGTGATATGACCCTATATATTCCTTTAGAAAATTATAAAAGATGCTGAAAATTTGTGGCAAACTGTTAATTCCACCCATTTGATAAAATTATAAAATATCAGTACTACAGTACTTTTTTTCTTCTCTTATTTCAAAATTGGACTTATTTAGAGCTCACCAGTGTCTTATAAATAACATATTTCATCATACACAACTTCGAAATCCCTTCTCATATTGATCATACACTATATCTTCACAAACTGGAAATGGTAGGTATATGAAAATCATGTTTACTTCTTGTGGAACAACCTAGTTCATTCATATTTTATTGTCAGTGGCATATTGGTAAGAAAGACCAATACCTATCATAACACCAAAAAAGTAATGAGAGTAGTAAAAAAAAATCCAGTAAGTATAAACCAAGAGAGCACTGGCATATCTAGAAATGATGGAAGATGCAACATCAATTCTCAATGCAAAAAACAAAATCATACAAGCCAAAATTACTAGATAGGTATTATCACTATTTCATGTAGGGAAAATTTGTCAAAAATGTAAAGGAATAGGTAGTACACAAAAATTATCAAATGCCCCCATCTTCAAAATGAAGCAAGAATGCTCAAGAATGTTGGTTGATATTTTCATTTATTGTCCACTTTATGCAGTAGATATAATCAGAACAGTTAAATATTAATAGATATATTTCATTTCTAGAATGAATATAGATGTAGAACATGGAAATATTATATCAATATCTTGTCCAGATCATCACAAAGTTTTCAAGAAAACAAATAAACAAAATTACAAACATATTTGTATATCAATCAGCAACAGTCCTGAGTCATTTTATCACAATATGTTATGGGTCTGTCAATTTGGTTCTGGTTCATAGTATTTGATGTCAGTCTCTTCCATGACAGGTTACTTTTCAGGTTCTTCAAGAAAACTTTCTTTAACTGAAACACTCACTGGTACTTCCAAGGATTTTCCTAAAGGAGAGTCAATATGATTTGAGGAAAGTTCCATTTTATCTCATCTCCCAAATTCTCAAGGGATTATTGAGATCTCTGCTGAAGATAAAAGTTAGGATTTTGATGGGTGTTTTCTCAGTTTTGGACGTTTAATGAATATGGGAATCACATCTTCAGGCATATAAAGTCTAGATCCAATGAGTTTTAATTCCACCGAGTTCAACATGTCATATTCAAGCTAGAACAAAATGAGTATGATCAATCCATATTGAAGAAAAAATTCTACTCACATCAAAACGATTCTCACAGCAAAATATATCATTTGATTCCAGGTATGGTTTATCCATATACTTTGTTCAGTGTTGATTAAGCAGGATGGAACCAAGTTTGTGGCATTTCCTTACAGCCACTGCCATCCCAGGAATGTGAATAAACGTTGATGAAAAAAAATAAATAATTCGATGGCACGAATAAAAATAATATGGGCCGACAAAAATAAATAAACAATAAATAAAATAACAACTGACAGTAGTGACAGATGAACGAATTGTCAACTGTCCACACAGTCAACAGTCCAGAAGATATCAAGCGACGTTGCCGGGTCACCGTCTAATACTTGTCACGTCACATTAACGCGCGATATTCCAGCTCGTTTGAACGGTATCAATACTTTGCAAATTTTTTGTGGAAAAACTACTTCGAATAAAAATCTGAAAAAAATACCTGAGACTTTTATCGTCATACTAAAGGCCATGGTATTTTTTCCAGAAATTCGTGTTCTCGCCTATTGAAACATTTTGAATAATCAAACACACCTTGTATCTTAATGAAAAGCAATATTGAACAACTGAATTTGCTAGTGAGTTACCTCAGCTTTCATTCAATCAACAGTATAAATCAATCCCTTTTTTTGTGATCAAAAACAAGCTGTCAATTGTTTTCCAAAAGGGATATAACACAAAATTCAAAGAATTCATATTTCGAACAGAGATAGTTATCAAGAATCAAAATACGTTTCCGAAGCCTACAATTGACCAAAACTATAATGTCTCATCGAAATATAACTTATTGTTGGTTTTGGAATAGTGCTCGAATTTTTTTCCGAAAAATGAATTTTTTGACCGTGTCTCGTATTCACCCTGATTTACTATAGTTTATGTGATCATAACTAGACATGTATTTGAGTTCCGATCAACACATTTTCTAGCTTATTTTGTCTTATTTATACTAAAGAAACAGTTTTTTTTTTCGTCAATCCTACCGCGATACGACGTTTTTACGAACTTTGTCGGCTTATATCTCAGAAACTAAACATACAATACTTTTCAAACTCACATACTTTTCTAATGAGCCATCCCACAATAACATAGCAAAATTTCAGCCAATTCGACGTGCGGGGTCCTTTAGTTCTGAAGTAAAAATATGCTCAGCTTGATATAAAAAATAGTGTTGAAGTGGCTTGAAAGGCTTCCCCTATCCTCCTTAGGTAGGCACGATGTTCCACGAACATAATAGGAATTTCTCTTCGTGCTCTCCAAGAGATGAAACAAAGTTATTGTTGAACATTCAGAAATAAATGATTCCGTGGATGTCTGCTCGATTGGGGACCATAAAGTTGAAATATAAATATCTCATATATTTTACATGACAAGTGCGCGAAGTAGGTACTTCGCGCACTGTTTTACTTCGCGCATTGTTTTGTGCAAGGTATCATGGTAACGTAGGTAACTGAAAAAAAGTGTCACTTCGCAATTTGTTATCAATGCGCGAACCTTGTCATTTTTTGACGTTTGTAGAAAAAAAAACTGTTTTTGCACGACCAATAATTGATTTTTTCATAAGATAAGATTCTTTCAATTGAAATCGTCGAGTCGTGGTATATAAACCTCGGAAGTGAGTTCTTTCTTCCCTCAGTGCATTGTAGCACCCTCTGGATACAAAACCACCTCTGGAAAAATCTTGCACTATACTCTCTCGATATATAATCTACTATTATTCTACATAAAAAATGGAATGAAAAAAAGAAAATTAATTGAATTGACACCACATAGGTATTCTGTTTACAGCCAAGATTACAATAAAAAATTGCACGTGATGATAATCTTGTTCAAACAAAAATGGCATTCTTATAGAGTCTTGAGCAAATTCATCAATAACTTCGTTGATAAAATCAACTTTATATCTATCTATAAGATGTCGATGAATACTAATTGAACAATGTCTCAGAAAGTTACTATAATAAGCGCTAATCAGAATAGGAATTGAATAATGCAAATGTATCTTGTTTAAAAAAAATCTGAGTAGAGACCAGGCGCTAGGGGGGGGGGGGCGAACGCCCCTGCTCGCAAACGTTGTTTTGCTATATACAATCAGTTGCAAAAAAACGCAACAAGTCAATATTTGGTCAACTTTAAAGTCTCATAACTTTTTAATTTTGGGTTCGATTTTCATAATTTTTTTCAAAAACTGTAGATTAAATGACTGATTCCAACTTGTATATCCAGTCTCTTGTTGAATACTGGCGGATTAGTCATTATACAGGGTTGAATAAAAGGTCGTAGTATCACCCCAATTTCAAAACACCCTGTGGAATAATTTCGTTGCCAAATTATTCCAAAAATCATTTTTTGTTAGGAACCATTCCTTTTTTACATTTTGACTTTTGATTCATGTCTTTGAGAGCACTGGTACATTATTAAGAGCGAAATGAACTTGTCACAACAATTCATAGTTAAGGAAATAATATTTTTTGGCGAGGTGGCTTTGATCATTGTTGTCTTTAGTCAAATTGACAGTGACTTTTCACACAAGACCTATACGATTGTCCTATACTCCTGCAATGGTTTTAAGTGCGGAAAATTGTGCAAAAGCTATTGGCCTTATTGAAAGATGGACGTGATTATGAATATGTTGCGGGAATAGTTCATGTTCATCGTACTACCATCATAAGGGAAGACGAACGTTTTGGACAGACTGGCGGAAATAAGCGTAGGGCAGGTTGTGGCAGAAAACGAAAAATAACTGCTACTAATGACAAGATAAAACTCTGCGGGATCGTCACTTAACATCAGTGCAGACAACTCCAAGGTGTTAGAGGTACAAATGTAGGTGCAGACCAGCAACTGGACCCAAATTGCTTCCGCGACACCGTGTAGCTAGACTGCAATTTGCCATTGAACATTTAATTTTGAACTCAGAACAATGGAACAATGTTATTTTCACTGACGAATCCAGATTCTGCTCATATTCTCCAGATGGAAGGAAAAGAGTATGAAGGAGGACCGGAGAAAGATTTGCAGAGTTCACGTTCAGTCTGAGCTATGGAGGAGGTTCAGTAAAGGTGTGAGCAGGAAAAACCCAGGAGGCCTGCACTGAGTTGATGGTCATCGATGGACCCTCGACAGCCCACCGATATAATCCTAATGCAGGATAATGCACGGCCACATATAGCGATGTGTGTTACACAATACCTCGCGGAAGTTGACATTTGAAAAATGAACTGGCCAGCATGTTCACCTGATCTCAACCCAATAGAGCTTTCATTCATTTTTGTTAGACAATTTGTTCGTTTTTCTGTAAAAATATTTTTTTTTATCATGAAATTACGTTTTTCTTCAATTATTTTGAAACTCATGCAGAATACACCTCGTTCATTGAAGACTCAAGTGATTTTTGATAGGTAAACCATAAAAAAAAAACAGAATGATTTTTTTTCCACGAAAATGTATTGATATATCCTTAGTGCAGATCACAAATTCTCAAACAAAGTCGATTATAGTATAGGTAACTATTGCTCAATCGATGTTTGACTATACCGCAGAATCTTTAAATTGCTCTCCTGAAAAATTGGAAAAAAATCATTCACGACTTTTGGCAACGGGACCAACGATATGCTGAACGATAACATTGTTATGAGGGTGCATAAATGTAAAGATTTAGGAATAACTTTCGACACGAAGTTGACATTCTCTTCCCACATTGAAAATATTATTAATATATAAATCAACTCGCCTACTCGGATTCGTTATACGTAATTGCAAAGAATTTCAATCAGTCGAAGCAGTAAAATGTGTATACTTCTCTTTGGTTATGACGAAAATGGAATACGCCGGCCAAAAATGAAATCCCTATCATAATAAGTATATTGGAAAAAACTTGAGAAAATTCAACGTAAATTTTTAAAATTTATTTATTTCTAAGTGCACGGCTCGTATCCTGTGAGACACTATGAAACTATGATTATCACCTACTTTTGAATGAATTCAATATTGTGTCTTGAAAAAAACGCCGTAAAATTGCTGCTCTTTCCTTCATCCATAAACTTATCCATAATGAATTCGATTCATCAACTTTGTTGTCTTCCTTAAATTTCAATGTACCTCGCTCAGTCTCTAGAACTAGCCTAACTTTCCATATTGATGTACCTATTTCGCAGCATCATTTTCAAAATGGTATTAATTATATATGTGTAGATGTTTCAATAATTTACCCTTAGTAGATATATTTTTTTTTGAGTTCTGGTCACTGCATCTTTTGTTATATACTCCTGTAATTGGACTAAACTTTTAGTCTGTTGGATGTATTACTTCAATAAATAAATAAATGAATAAGTAAATAAATGAATAAATAATGTTAAATTGGGATAGAAACAACTTTTATTCGTAAACTTCCTTGAAATTCAAATAAATAAGCCTATTTTCAACGATAAATTTGAAAAATTGTAACTTTTGACATGCAGCTATAAAGTAACGTGACCTCGACCGAGTAGCCCATTTTTCATATATTTTAAAACAAAACATAACGCCGAAGTCGAATCTCGAAATAAAATTATGATTAAAAGTTTTTTCTATATGATGACGACTTTTTGATTGACCCTGTAGACTGAGATCGTCAAGAACCCTGGTATAAATGTAAAAACTTCACAAACGATAAGATTTCCACAGATTTTTTGTGGAAATTTTAACGTTTGTGAAGTTTTTACATTTGTCATGCATTTCCCCAGACAGCACCAGATATTCCATGAATATTCATAGAATATTCTTTTTGGATATTGCGAATATTCATGAACATGCCAGGGATATACATATCTTCTATGGAATATTCCCTGAATGTGCTGGTGGGAAAAATTTTATAAATATTCCCAGAATATTGCACAAGGAATAATCCCTATATATTCAGAATATACTCATAATATTCTAGGAATATTCAGATAATATTAGGAATATTCCAGGAATACTACAGGAATATAAATAAATGAATATTCCGGGAATATTCCTTGATACATATTCATAAATAAAAAAAGCTGACCCAAGATGGGCTCGAACTCGGGACTTTCAGACTGTCAGATCAACGCCTTAACCACTAGGCCAGTAATCGAGTTGAATTATACTGTACATAACAATTCATTGAATTTCGTTGTTCAGAAGCGGATCATGAACACTTCCAGTTCCATATGGGCTCTTACCATGTACGATAATCTTTGAGTACTTTGATCACTACCTATCAAAATTGTGGAGACGACTTTGTGTTTTTGATACCTGGTAATATAACCACTTTACTTTGAAATACGATAGACTTCTACCACAGATTTCAAAATCAATGACTCACATCTATAAAATAGTGATTGGTTAATTTCCATACTTTACAATTTCATTGAAACACATGGGAATATCATTGGAATATTCGATGAATATACAGGAACAGAATATTCAGTTGGAAATATTTCTGGGATATTCATACCTGAATATTCCCTGCACTATCCAACTGGAATATTCTAGGAATATTCACTATAGAATATTCCTTCTGGGATATTCCTTGTATATTCATTTTGGAATATTACTAGGATATTCACATTTGAATATTCCTTGAATGTTCCAGAGGCACGTATATATTCTAAGAATATTCTAAGGATATCCGGAATATATTCTTCTCTTTTAGCATATTTAGAGAATATTCTAGGAATATCCAGTTCTGTCTAGGTCCGTCAAGTAACGGCCGAGTCAATTCAAAAAAACCTGGTATATATACTGCCTAAATGAAGGTTGCATGGAAGGCGGGAAAAGTTTTTCAATTTCTACATAGAAGTATATCGATTTACCGAAGATAATACATACTTTCTTTCATCTATTATGAGTGGTGAGAAAAACTGAATTATCTCAGTATTTAGAAAGTACTAGGTACTAGTTCACATAATATCATACCTCGCAATCACAGCGCATGTAACTCCCATAGTTAGACCGACATTGATCAAACTCATCCATAAGATTTCCATTGTTGATTTCAAAAGTCCTTATAAAACTGTTCCTGGTTCAAACAAAAATTTGCCGCCACTACTACCGATAAGTTATTAATAAATAGTGTGAAATACCGATACACAACACTCGCGAATCAATATTACAGTAACTTCAGATAAGCTGATGTTTATTGCGAAGGTTCGTAAATAAATCAAATGCGATCGTCAGACTAAACTGAGTTCTGATATCGTGATATCCAGTACCTTTATAGTAGATACGAAGGAAATAAGAGAGATATTTTATATTCAATGGGTGTTGCGTCTTTTACAGCACGTGATCCCCCTTCCTGCCGTAATTTCTAGAACAAAGTTTGTCTCGACAATAATTTGAAATTGCGTCAAAAATTAAGTACCGCAAATTGTATTGACCAACCGAAAATCTTTTTGTTGCTGGATTATGGCAAAATTGATGCAATATAATTTCTGTTTGATTATCTTATTTACTTATTTAGAGTAGATTATAATGACTATATGACGACGGACGTCACGTTATACAGTATTTGTATATACAATGGGGTTGTTTCACGTATATCAAATTACCATATCAAATATGGTTTGTACTCATTTCACCATATACAGTGTGTTATTGATTGTGCTTTAGTCAAACAAAAATTCCCAAATTCCGAAGTTCATTTCTACTATTTTTTGTTTTACGCATGTTTCAGCATGAAGATGAATCAACTTTCATACTTTTTAAACGTCACTTCCTTCCACTTCGAGTATCATAGGGAGTGGAAAAAAATCCTGTAGATATGTAGAAACAATCATGTACTGTTCTTGAAGAGTTTTGTATTTCATTATCTCCTTCAAGAGAACAGATCAAGAACTCAACATCCCACAGCTCAGAGCACGGCCACAGACCACGGCACACACACAGAGAATTCTGATACGAATATGATATAGTAGTTGTTCTAAAGGGCACTTGCATGACTTGGAATTTCAATGTTACTAGCGAGAACGCAAGTATACTACTTCACGAATGCTAAGATCGAAATGACGCCGTGGACTCGTGGACACTGGACAGTGATCGCGTTGGGCGTGGGTACTCGAATGATCTCGGAGATGTCCGAACGGAAAAGAGGTCTATGACTACAGGTGAGCTGTCACCTGCAACAATCGACCTGATAGATTGTCTTTATTGATGAGTTCGCTCAGAGCAAGTGATCTTATGTCAGAAAAATAATTTAATAATAGTGAGTATTCGTTAACCTAGCACTAGTTCAGTGTTCACTTAGAATTAGCGAACTAAATATCGAGTTGGTTGATACCAACAAGTGTTCTGACCACTTACAGCAGAAACTTCGTTCCAGAAATATAGTTTTGCCTACTGCAAGTACCATATTTTCCTACCGTTGGTGAAAATGTTCTTGTCACAATCGACTTTTTTTCAAGAAAACAATTTACTTGGCCGAGTTTTCTCAGTGCAACAACTTCCTAATAATTGGCGTCTAATTTTTTTTCTACAAGCGTGCGTGATTCACCCTATATCCGAGCGTAATTTAGTTTTGGGAAGTGTCATTTTCCCGCAGTATTGCGGGAATAGTGGTTTACCTAACAAGTGCGGAAAGTCACACTTTTCCGCACGCGATTGCAGATGGTCGAACGACGCGTTAGCGGAGTTCGGCCACCAATCGCGTGCTGATATACAATGTTATAATAATATGTTATATGTTGAAATACAATGATCGCCAACAGTCATGGATCCACCAACATTTCAAGTTCAAAACTAATTCAAAACTAATTCTCAGTACCATTCATACTCGACCAGAAAGAGAAATTTCTTGTGTATTCCATCACATAAAACAGCTAAATTTGAAACAAGTCCTAGTTATTGTGGAATTATGTTCTACAACCATCTCCCCGAAAGCATCCAATGCCTGGATGGACACTCATTCAAAAAATACATAAAATCACTATTAGTATCCAAATGCTACTATACAGCATAGATGAGTTTATGTCTGATAGAGATTTCAGAATCTAATCTGTTTTGTTTTATATATACGTTTGTAACCTGTGTGATCACTGTTTTATACACTCAATTTTTCTTATACTTGTTAGTACCACCCTGACCTGTCCTATACATATAAATGTCTGAAAGGATCAATAAATTATTTATTTATTTATTATTTATTTATTTATTTATTTCCGGAAAATGATATTGAGAGACAAAATAGGTTATGACGTCCATAATTCACTAACTTTTCATATTAGTTCTGAAAATTCTTCAGTTCTAAAATGATAAATGTTATCCCACTTTTCATGGAAGCGCCCCAGTATATCTCACGTGATTATTGATGTAGGAGTCAGAAATTTTAAGGAGCAAGGAAGAGACCAATGACCAAGTAGAATCATTTTCGATGATACACTGAACAAGCAAGGAATCGCATTCATTATGGGGGTAACAGTTTTCTACAGCACTCTATTTCAGATCTATATACTAAACCTACTACAACAATTATTGAGTAAAATTTCTGAATGATCGACTGGAAATATTGACGTAATTCATATAATTCATGTTGCCCATAGAATAACTATTCGAGATGGAAAAAAGTCATTCATTCGTATCGCAGAGCTTACCCTATAAAAAAATACCTGGGTGGGATTCGTTAATTTGTTCAGTTACTTTTATTCGATTCATGTATTGTTTGATCGAGCTCAGAATATACAGGCTGTTGCATTACTAATCGGGAATATTTCAGCTATAAAATCCTGAGCTTGAAATAAGAAGATTTAAGCCAAATCACCTAGATAAAATGTGTCTCCTGTTTTATTCAATATTATATCGAAAAAAAAAATTTAATTAGGAAAAATGTGGAAAGAAAGTAGATTGGACGTCCTGTTTTCGAATTTGATGTGATTTTCAACCTATCTTATTGTCTCTTAATATAATTTTCCGGACATGTGTGTAATTAGTTCCATTGGTACAAGATTTATATAACTCATATTTCAGCCACATCGATCTGTTCAATAGCACTTTACATAGAGTCAGGAAAGAATCTGGACAAGTTTTCGATTTGAATTGATTCATGACGGTATCCAAATTTTCAGTCCAATACTTTTTTGGTACTTTTTTGTTTTTTGATTTTTGTATTTTTGTTTATTTTTGGTGATAGTTTTTAGGATATTATTTTAGTTTCTCTATATCAACTTACAAAGTGTACACTCTATCAAATCAGATGTGTAACCCTATAATTGGAGTTTCATTACTCTGTTGGGTAACCTATGTAAATTAAATAAAATAAAATAAAAAAAATGACAGTTAGCGAGCAGTGTATATCAGTGTTGACGACCCCGCTTGGTCAGAGAGTGCATTTTTTGTATATCTCTCGCTACAGCAGATTTCAGGATCCTTACCCAACGATCAGATACTTATGATACGGGGGTGTTTCCATGAAAAGTGAGACAAAAGTGAATTTTTCAGAACTGAAAATTTTTCAGGAAAAATATGAATAGTTAGAGAATTGGGCGTCCTGATTCCGAATCCGGAGTGATTTTCAACCTAATTTGACTCCTAATATCATTTTCCGGAAATTGGGGTGGTTCCATGGCTGTTGGCGAGCAGTGTATATCACTGAAGATGACGCCTTTTGGTGATAGAGTGCACTTTTAGTATATCTCCCGCTCCAGCTAATTTCAGAATCCTTACCCAACGATAACGTTCAAAGAAAATTACGATACCTATCTCCTGTCCCTATCCTCCCTAGGAACGCACGATGTTCTTTGAACATCATAGGGATTTCCTTTCGTGCGCGCCAAGCGATAAAAAATACATTGGTTTTTTCATTAGAAGTGAGGCACACTGTATATTAGATTATGGATTGAAAGTATACAGATGTTTTTTTGTGACGAACACAAGACACGGATGTCCCAAGAAATGGGCCCCAGATAGCACGGGACGTCCCGAAGACGTCCATTTTAGGTCCATTTTTGGTCTGAACGTCCAGGACCTTTCATGGACGTTTTTAAGACGTCCATTATTGGACATACTCCGGACGTCCAGAAAAAGACGTCTTTAAAACGTCCAATTTACAGACTCTCACGGTATATCAGTTTAAATTGATATAAGTAGGTAGGTATATATAAATTTTGAAATTAGAATTATTGAATTGAATATGGACATGAATAATGTCAAAAAATATATTATATATCAGCTGTATCAATATATTGAATTTCATTTTATTATTAGTATGAATTTGAAATATTTATGATTTTAACCTATTTGTACCAACTTATATAGTTATGTTGAATCATATTCCTTCAATCACATAATACCTATACAGTTTGACCATTCTTAAACCCACACTGAAGTATTCATACAAGCCGCGCTTTTATAATAAGATTTGATTGAATCACTGAATATGTAAAGCAACCGTAGAACGCATGCGTGCTCAGCGTTGCCAGACTTACTATTTTAGCAGTAGATCTACTGTTTTTGTCTCCGTTCTACTGTTCAACTATTCAAGGCAATGGTCTGATTGGTCAAGTTTTGATATGACGTAACTACCCAATATGCAACAATGAAAAATTAATGGGACATCACAATAAGAAGATGTATGATAAAAATATACTGTAACTATCATATTCAGTCTGATTAGTGAAAATTAGCTTTTATTTCCAATCTGGTTGCGGTTTTCACAAATTTTATTTTTTATTTCATTATTTTTTGTTATTCTTCGTTCGATTTTTGATAGGTATAGAGACCGAACATGATTTTTTTTTTTCGTTTATTATATAGGTGACTATGTTTTTTCATTTATGATAGCAATTGTGATGATTATCAAAATCTTCTGTTTTGATGATCTACTGTTTTTTCCCCACCCATCTACTGCACCGACAAATTTTCATCCGGCAACAATGTGCGTGTTACGTGTGAAACGAAACTAGAGTCTAGCCATAGCACCAGTGCGAGAATATTGCGCCTGGTGCGCAGGTCGCTGGGCGCGAGAAATTGCAGCGAAACAAAAATAAATAAGTCATTGTGAAATGATATTGCGCGTCGCTCGCTGCTCGCTGGGCGCGAGAAATTGCAGCGAAACAAAAACAAATAAGTCATTGTTGTGAAATGATACATTAGACAACTGCTTTCCTAGTTAATACCATGTTACAGGGTGATCCCTAGAATCGTGACACACCTCAAATCAATTTATTCAAATTGAATTAACACTGTACTGTTCATAATTATTATATATATATATCCCCAGATAGCACGAATATTCTCAGAATATTCTTACAAGCTGCGAAAATGTCATCTTCTAGAATAATATTCTGAAGAATATGCATAGAAAGTTCTCAGTATGTTGCGAATATTTATTTATTTATTTATTTACTTCTTACAAACACACTAGGTAATTACATGTAAGGCAGCTTACTGACTAAGAAAATGGTTATCTAAAATGTCTAATAAAAAAAAAGTAGCCTGACAGACCTACATCATAAGACACAACACAAAACAAACATAAGGACCTATACTACACAAATACTAACTAGGTACATCTTTACATCACATTTAAGATCTCGTAATAAAATTATTTCTGATTGTTTTAGGACTAGTATTAAAAAAATCAATGTCATTTTTCTCAATAAACGTACTGCATTCTCTCAACATGAAATTAAGAGGTGAGGAGCTGTATATGTCAAAGAAAAATAATGCTCTATTCAATATTCTCAAATTAATTTTTGGTATTGTAAATTTTATGAAGTTAATCATTTGACAATCTTTGTATTTAACATTGTTCGTTACATAGTATATAAATAAAACAGACTGTAGAACTCTTCTTTCATTTAAAGATTGTATGTTGTATGTAGCCATCATAGATTCATAAGACACCCTATGCGGGTAAGTATTGTTATCTTTCTGGTACAAGTATCTTAGGAAGCGTTTTTGCACTTTTTCTATCAAATCTTTATGACTATTCGTCTGAGGTGCCCATATTACTGATGCATACTCCAAATGAGGTCTAACTAGAGCATTATATAATCTAATAACAGTATTAATACTAAAATTTTTGGTATTTCTGATAACAAATCCAAGTACCTTAAAGGCTCTATTTACAATGTACTTATAATGTGTATTGAATCTCATGTCAGACTCAAGATTTACACCCAAATCTTTAATTTGACTTTTTCTGTTCAGTTTTATTTCTTCTACAGCATATTCATGCTCTATATAGTTTGTTCGTCGGGTGAAAGTGCACACAGAGCATTTTTGGATATTGAGAGACATTTTATTTTCCTTAAACCAGTCCGCTACACGATGGACATCATTTTGTAAAAGAACACAGTCTTCGATATTTGAAATAGTTTTAAAAATTTTGAAATCATCCGCGAAAAGTAAACAGGATGAGTCTTGAATACACTCAGGCAGGTCGTTTATGAATAATGTAAAAAGCAGAGGACCCAAATTGCTACCTTGAGGCACACCCGAGGTAGCAATAAAGGTGTCTGAAAAAGTATATCCTAGTTTTACCTGTTGTGGTCTACATGTGAGATACGATTTCATCAAATTGTAGGAGTTCTCTGACACATTGTACTTGATGAGTTTATTCAAAAGTATTTGATGGTCCACCTTGTCGAAAGCTTTGGCACAATCTGTGAATATAGTATCCAACTGTTTTTTGTCACCTATTGCCATAGAAGCATATTGAGTGAACACGCATAAGTTTGTAGCCGTCGATTTATCCTTAACAAAGCCATGCTGGTGACCAGTTATCTTTTGGTTAACATTATCAAATAGATCATCATATAGTATCATTTCGAATAATTTAGAGATTGAATTCAATACACTTATAGGGCGGTGATTTTCAATCAAGTCTTGCTTGCCATTTTTGTGTACAGGGGTAATAACAGTTGGTTTTAACATATCTGGAAATTTATTATTTTTTATTGCTGTATTAAAAATATAAGCCAGTGGTTTGCAGAGGATTTCTGAGCAGCCCTTATAGATATATGATGGAATATTATCTGTGCCAGTAGCTTTTTTTGGTTTCAGTTTTTTAATTACCTGTTTTACTTTTTCCTCGGTTATAAAGGAGAAATTGAAATTACCCCAGTCAATCCTGCTGTTATCAGTTGGAGTTGGAGCTTCATATATAGATTTAAAATAATGTGCAAAAGCATTGGCTATATCTGTTTTGTCTGAAAACGTGTCTCCTTTGTACTTCATTTCAGTTGGTATACCAACTCTATTCCTTTTGGATTTTATAAATGACCAGAATCTACTTGGATCTGTCATCACATTTCCCTCAATTTGATGCTGATATGCTAAAAATTCAGTTCTCAGGAGTGATTTGATATTGGTTCTTAAGCATTTATATTGATTTCTTTGATCATGATTATTGTCCCTTTGAATTTGTTTGTGTAACTTATTTTTTAATTCAATTTTATTTATGAGCTCTAATGAATACCAAGAAGGGTATTTTCTTTTTTTATTTTGAGAATAATTATGTATAATTTTTTTCTTTGGAATAGAGTTGTCTATGCAATCATATATTTTTTTGTAAAAGATATCAAGACATATCTCAGAGTCATCAAAGTTCTCAATATCAGTCCAGTCAATATTTTCAAGAAGTTCATATAACAAGAGAAAATTTCCCCTACTATAGTCATAAACATATGAAGATTTTGTTACATTATTTTCATTTTTACAACAAATCATTTTGCCAGACTCAAGATTCACTTGCAAAGTCAGTGATGGATGATACACATCTTCACTTATCAATGGGTTAGTACTTACATTTATATGTTGAATGTTCATATTAGAGAAAACGAGGTCCAGTATTCTGCCCATATGGTTAACAACTGTGTTTAATTGTTCTAAGTTATAAATACTAATAAATTGACTGACCAAGCTACTTTTATCACATATGGTGTTGGGATCATTATAATGAGGCAGGTTGAAGTCACCTACTATCAAAATTTCTGCATCTTCAAGTAATAATTCATCAAATATTTCAAAAAATTCAATATATGTGTCAACACTTGATTTTGGTGGTATATAGACACATGCCAGATAGAAACTATTCTTTTTATATTTAACTTTCAGAATTAAACAGTCAGTGTGAGGCTTATTATCAACTATCTCGACCTGCATGTATCTCTTAACTGCAATGATAACTCCACCTCCTCGCGTTTTCATAGAGTCACGATCCTTCCTGAATACCATGTATCGATCATCAAATAGTTCAGAGTTATAGATACCATCTACTAACCAGGATTCAGTGATGCAGATTATGTCAATATCTTCAGACGAGACATTCATATAAAGCTCCTCAGTCTTTGTTCTGAGGCCTCTAACATTTTGGTAATACAGATTGATTGCATGTTTCCTGTGCTGACCAGTGCAAAGACCTTTACTTTCATATGCAATGTCCTGACTAGTGTCATTTATTAAATTATTGCTACTTGAACTTAAGGATACACCTACTACTGGGGTGTCATCCGCTTTTTCATTAAAAAATGGGAAACTACTGCCCCATTGGGCCACACATCACGATTCCAGGCTTTTTTTAGGTTTGCTCGATCTATGGTAACTTTCATGGAGGTATATAGCTCAGGTCTCTTGGAGACATGTTTTTCACAGACAACTTCAGGGAAGTCCTTTATAAGCACCTTCTTCAGATCGTCAGGTTCTGTTTTTTCATTTAATCGTGTCACGTGCAGTGATACTAATTTTGGTACAGTTGTAATGCCCATTGAGTCTTCATTTTTACCAATAACAAATCTGCGATGTCTCTTGTATGTCACATTTCTCCAGTTTTCATCACTTGTTGGCTTTTGTTGTCCTAGCTCCTGTACTTGCTTTGAGATACTTAGTGTTTTTGCTTCATGGATTGCCGAACTGACTTGCTGAGCATTGAAAATAACAGTGTCTTTGTTATTTATTTTTGTTTTTGTTTCCACGCCATTTTGTTCCAGGGCTCGCGAATATGACGGTTTTACGCTAAGGTTGGTACTATTGCTTCCACCAGCGTTGCCAATTGGTTTTACTTTATGAGATTTGTTGATGTGATTGTTTTTGTTTTTACTTGCAGTTTCTGTTCCTAATTCTGATTCAAGGTCAACCGCTTCTGGTATTGTTTGCCTTGTTTGTACTGTGACTCTGTTTTTTTCCCCATCGATGGTCACTTTTTCTTGCTCATATTTATATAGCTTTTCCCTCATGAATTCAATTTTCTCTTTTAGCAATGAACAATTTTCAATGAGTATGTCATTTTTGGATTCAAGTTCGATAATTATACGTCTCAAGAGTTTGTTTTCAGCTTCAAACACTAAGTCACTTGGGCTTTCACTTTCTTCTGCGATGTTTCCACTATTATCACTTTCGTTTAGCTCGTGCTTACAGATGGGATTTTTTGCTTGCGCTGACTGCACCATACATCTTGGATGGAACAACTCATTGCATTTTCCACACTTTGCAAAATTCACAACGGTCTTTTTACAATGTTTGCACTCATTTTTCGGAGGAGCAACATTCGGCGACCCGAGAGCCGACGCCATGTTGAATAATTATGGAATGTTCCATGCGAATATTCTGATAGTATAACATGAAAGTACATTCCTAGAAGCTCCTGGGATATAATATTCCAGAATGTTCATTAAATAATATTTTCAGAACATTGTGAACATTCATGGAATACTTTGCGTATATACTAATGATATTCTGAAAATAAGTTTCAATGAGCTTCTGAAATGGAATATTCTAGAATGACAATGTTCAAATATACTTATTTCAGAATATTCTAACATAATGTCCTTAAAATGATAAAATATTTTCATCCTGCAACGAATATTCTATGAACATTCAATTTGACATAGATACACAAGAATATTCTTTTCCAATATTCTGAGAATATACAGAATCGTATCAAATTATGAAATTGATGTTATTATTCATGTATTGATATACAAAGTGTTCCCCTTACCAAACCCATTATTATAATGGTTGTATGCCACTAAGTGTTGAGATCTTCCCATTCATATCATTCATTAAAAAGGTCTGTAGCTCAGTGGTTAAGGTGACAGGTAAATAACTATGTAGGTTCGCAAGCCCGCACCGGAGCAAGCTTTTTTAAATTTTATTACTATAAACTATAAATATACCTACCAGTAACATTCTCAGAATATCTAGAACAGCCCTCTTTGTATATCCATAGACCGTTCCTAGAAAATATTCGTATAATATTCTGAGAAGGTACTCGTGTGTGCTATCTGGGTATATACATATATAATTATATAATTCCACAAAAATTCCCCCTTCCCTTGCAAAAATAATATCGCAGCGATCTAAATTAAATATATTGAAAATGGTAAAAGATACACAGTTTAAAATTTAGGTATATTTGATAAACAAAAACAAAAGTGTGAAACGCTAGACTTGGAGGTCAAACGATAAATGAGTACATATTCTTGAAACAGTTCGAATGGCAACCAACAAATCGCCTTCCCGTGATACATGATTCGCCGCCAATTAATAAGGGTATTGGGTATTCTTTTACCAATGATGATCTTTATTGTTTCGCTCCAATATTTGTCCCGCGCCGCACGGCCGCAAGCCTTCTCGCCTCGCTTCTCGCGCTCGGCGAGCGAGCGAGCAAGCAACGAAATTTTCTGTTTCTCGCGCCCAGCGACCATTAAACTGTGATTCAGGTCCAAGGACAATTTGAACTTTTCGGGTTATTAGACTGTAAAAGCAGTGAATAAGTGAAATCTTTGCGGATATCATCTATCAACTGGTGACCTTCGATCTCGAGTTCCATCGAGATGTTTATTTGAAGGCAAGTATGGCTATCGACGCTATCGTTTTATTTTCATTCGCATGAAGATGCTTGAGTAAGAACATCAAATCTGTAGTTGAAAACATTAGATACCTTTCTAAATAATTTGATCTCATGCAAAGCTCTACCTAATCCTATTTCCATCATCTACCAAAGTTAATATTTTTGTATATAGTTAAAACATAATATAATTCGTGCAAGGTTCATAGAGGTTATATAGGTACCTACCTAAGAATCAGTTTATGTATGGAATAAGTTCTCAATGAAATAAAAATAATGAAGTATTCCGCTATACTGACTACTACACGTTGAAAGTGGGTGTGTGTTTATGGTTTATGGTATTCACAGAAGATGTTATTGAATATTATTATTATTCACAGATCCAGTGAAGAAGACAACAGAAGGCTGCCAATCAGAAAAAGACATCATCGCGCCTGCGTACCTGGATGAATCACGCGACGTTTTTAGTGGTGCAGCTGCTGATATACGATATGGAAGAGTGAAATTGAAACAACTACCTGAATCTCTGTTCATATTATTGTTTGCGAATAAATGTTAACTAATATTCAAGTATTTCACTCTTCAGATGGGTCAGAAAATCAATAATCAATATTGTCTGAATGTCCTCAATACGTCCATTTTTCATCCCAAAAAGGTCCTAGTCTGGACCTAAACTGGACGTCCCCAAAACATCCTGATTATTAACAATGGACGTCCTCAAAACGTCCATAAGACGTCCGTCGTCCGGAAATGGACGTCCCCAAAACGTCCTGAATGTCCAGAGTGGACGTTTTTAAAACGTCCATAAGACGTACTTGTGCTGATTGGGGGAGATATAATTCTTCCCTGTGGACATGCTTTGGCCTGCATGGTTTCGACTGCATTGGTTTTTGCTGCAACCTGCAGTCGCTGCTTGAATTAAACATTGTATGCTTTAGCCTCACATGAAGCATTTTCGACTAAATGAAGCCTGTGTCATATAAGTTTCTGTTGCCATGGAACCGTTTCGGCAAAAATGTGATTTCATAATCCGTTTCTCGCTTCCTATCTCGCTTTTCAATCATGATGATCTCGCTTATCAAACAAAATGGCATCGCTTCTTGAACAAGATGATTTCGCATCTTCAGCAAGATGATATCCCTTATCAAGCAGGATTATATCACTTCTTGAACAATAGGATTTCGCTTATCAAACATCAAGATGATCTCGCATTAGCAAATTAAGTTCAATTGTGGCTGGAAAGTGGATGTTTCTTAGATATATCTAAGATAAATTACGTTGAATAAAACTTTTGTTGGATCTTATCATAATTATTGCAAAAAATTAAATGAATTCCAAGAAAACTCGAAAATCGGCGATGAAGATAACCGACATTATATTAGAATAGATAAAGAAATGTCGCCTATTTTCGGATAGCTTTTGAATGTGTCGAAAATGTTTGATTCGAAATCAAGTTACCAATTTTTTTTTTCTCCATAACACAGGTCAATATGTTACTGAATATGATAGAATGAACAAAACATTAATCGTGAATACACTTCGGTAATAAGAAAAATCCAGAAGAAGAAAATGGTTTCCTATTTTTCCCAATGTCGGATATTATCAATTATATTAGTAATTACCCATTTCACCATGGGTATACGCTAACTCTGCCTTTTGATAGTAGACTACCATGTTTATAATGTGCTTTACTGTTACTTTGTTTTTACTATCAATAAAAGCGTTTATTATTATATAGTAATTTTCCTGACAAGTGCGGTAAGTGATACTTTCCCGCACGCGAATGCCGTTGATCCGAACGACGCGAAGCAAGTAGTCGAGTGCGGGAAAGACACTTTCCGCATGAGTTAGGAACAATATTTTTTCCACAAGCGTAGGAAATTGATTGATTTGTTTAATCAACTATCCCTGCAAATAGAATCAACTAACAATAGTTATATATTCTCTATCTTCTAATAATTAGTGATATATCTATTGTGTGTATCGTTTGAAGCATTATGTAGGTAAGCTCATTGCGGAAGCCAGCATGCACATGGTGTTTGGCCTCTAGGTTTCAGACATTTCTAGGAAATGAGCCGAACATACTTCTTCTATATTTGATGTTTTCACTTCCTAACTATTGCACCATTCAATAAATCTCGTGCAGTGCTTCTCATACCTTTCTCAAGACTTCGTTGGCAATAACTCAGCTGTAACGCATCTGTAGCTGGGAGTTTTCTATCGCAATTCCACTGAAAATGACAGTAACGATCTGTCTGTCACACAATGATTGTTTCCCACATCAGATCAATTAAAGTCTATATGGGGATTTATATAACAATCAATTATTATTTTTCAATATTTCTTGATATTCACAATAAATAGTGCATTTTGATAGATGATTTTGTAAAAACTTACTGAATACCGCAACAAAAGAACCTAAAATTTTCATATTGTGTCACCCAGATAGAGTAGGCCCTGGTCACCCACTACTCATATTTTGCGAGAATATTATATAAATGTTTTTTTCTAGTAGTGTGCGGAAAAGTGAACTTTTTCCGCACTCATTTCAGTGTTGAAAGAGTCACTTTTCCGCCCTTTTTCCGCACTCAGTGCGGAAAGTAAATTCGTTGAGTTTTAAGGGAATATACTGAAATTCGAATACTCAAGATTTATATTTTCGGTATATCTCTCGCTCCAAGAAATTTAGGGATCCTAACCCAACGAGTACGTAAGATAAGGGGGTGTTTTATTGAAAAGTGAGACAAAAATTATTTTTTCACAACAGACAACTTTTCAGGAGAAATTCGATTAGTTAGAGAATTGTGCGTCCTGATTCCGAATCCCAAGTGATTTCAACCTTTTTTGACTCCTAATATAATTTCCGGAAATCGGGGTGGTTTCATGGCTGTTGGCGAGCAGTGTATATCATTAAACATGACCCTACCTGTTTGTAGAGTGTATTTTCGGTATATCTCCCGCTTCAACAAATTTCACAAGGTTTATGTGAAATTATTTTCACCACTAGCAATGTGAATAATGTGATTCAATCATTTTAGTTATGTGAAACCGAAGTATACGGAACTATTGTCACTATGAAAGCACTTATTTTCAATATTTGGCCATGACCACGACAACATAAGACAAGTCGTTATGTCTTTATTGACTAGTGGTTAATAAAATCACGAAAACTTCCTTGGTACTAAAAACAAACTTTACGCCTCGAAAAGGAGTAAATAATGGTAGGATCTATAGGTAGTGGTGGAAAATAATACGTATATACACTCAGTTCCAAAAAAAGTGACGCACTTGATATTTGACCTATCTTCTTGAAAAAAAAAAAAAAAATAGTAGGTCAATTTCAATTATTCTCCATCTGTTGGTAGGTAATGCATTTGTCTTTAAAATAAAAATGAAGAGGTGGACATTTTTTCAAAGCCTCCTTGATGGTGGTGGAATAACTCGAACCATGATTTATTCTTAATTTTTGACTCACCCTGTGTGTTGATTGGGTAATGGCATAGGAAGTGCTTGCACCCCATAAGAAAGAGGCTTCTTTTGCGAGCATTTTGTTTTTTATTCATTGATTTATCTCTTAAATTTTCCGAATTACAGCTTTTTTGATGATACCTTACGATTATCCCACAAATTGAATTTATTGAAGGATCAGAGTACTCAAAATTGATTGGGCTGTACTCTGGTAGGATCACATTGTCTTTAAAAAAACAAATGCCGTTGCCATAGAAACTAATTTGTTGTATGCCTACATTTTTGACCATTTGTCGTTGTAAAATTAATTAAGTGTCTTGTTTTATTGAATAAAACTACATAAAATGCCTCAAATGAATCCTGAACAAGTAGCAAGATTAGTTGCGTTAGTAAACGATGGGCGTAGTAAACGTTACGCCGCTCGTGCAGTGGGAGTTCATGAAGCAACTGCTCGTAAAGCAATCCGCAAGTATGAACAAACAGGAAGCACCGCTCGGAGGGTCGGTTCTGGTCGCCCCCGAAAAACTTCTCCAAGAGATGATCGCTTCTTGAGATTGCGGATTTCACGGAATCGATCAAATACTGCGGTAAATGTTCAGCAAGATCTTGGCCAAATTCGTGATGTTGCAGTAAGTAAGCAGACGGTATGTAGACGTCTAAAAGAAGTCAATTTAAAAGCTAGGAGACCTGCAAAAGGTTCCAAATTATTGTCCGAACATCGTGCTGCTAGAAGAAATTTTGTTAAAAATTATGGACAGTGGAATATTCCTGAATGGACGAATGTCTTGTTTACGGATGAGTCAAGGTTTTGCCTTAACATGGTGGATGGAAGAAAAAGAGTGTGGAGAAGAACTGGTGAACGGTTTAATCAAAATTTAATAACAGAATGCGAAAGCTTTAATGGTTGGTCCGTTATGGTGTGGGGAGGGATTTCAATGAATGGAAATACACCCCTTCATGTTTTTCCGGTGAGGCAGTCGATGAATGCCCAAATTTACATTGACATTTTAGAGCAGTATGTCTTACCTTATGCAGAGTTAGTGGGCAAAAATTTTATATTGATGCAGGATAATGCCCGACCACACACCGCAGCAATAGTGCGAAACTTTTTAGAAGCTACTGGTATTACCACATTACAATGGCCTGCGAGAAGCCTATATAACATTTGTGGGATGAATTAGGGAGAAGGGTACGTTCTCGCGAGAGATCTCCGGAAAGTCTCGCAGGAATGGCAGATGCATTAGTGGAAGAATGGTATCGTATACCAATGGAAACGATAAGCAACTTAATTTCCAGTATGCCTCGTAGATTAGAAGTTCTTAGAGTTGCTAGAGGAGGCAATACACGGTATTGAGCAGTCATCCCAATTTATGATTTTGTGTTCAATAAAAATGTTTTTCAAAATTATTGGTATCAGTTTATTTCATAAGAAAATTGTTTCTCGATAAATTCAGAAAGTTGGTAATCTGCAAGGATTCAGCAAAAACAGCTGTAATTCGGAAAATTTTAGAGATAAATCAATGAATAAAAAAACAAAATGCTCGCAAAAGAAGCCTTTTCCGTATAGGGTGCAAGCACTTTCTATGCCATTACTCAATTAACACACAGGGTGAGTAAAAAATTAGGAATAAATCATGGTTCGAGTTATTCCACCACCATCAAGAAGGCTTTGAAAAAATTTTCACCTCTTTATTTTTTTCTCAAAGACAAATGCATTACCTACCAACAAATGGAAAAAAATTGAAATCGGCCTACTATTTTTTTTTTAAGAAGATAGGTCAAAATATCAAGTGCGTCACTTTTTTTGGAACTGAGTGTATTGATCCTCTATCGATATACTATTGCGAGCACTCATGGTATAATCAAAGAGTCAATAATTTTACCGTCTCAAAATATTGATTTCTAAATTAATAAAAGCCAATATTCCTAATGACTCATTGGATTCGCCACAATATATCGATATCTAGTTCCAATCTCATGACCTGGTGATCTACTGAACTGGTAAATATTTCTTCAGCATATTTTGCTTGCATCACATCATTTTATTAGATAACGGTGTTTGTACCTCAAAATTAATGAAGTGAGTAAACACAAAAAAATCAGATCTATCTAGTGACCGAAATCCAAAATAAATAGGTGTATGTAAACACACCTACTTTTCCATGGTTTGGATGATAAGTCATGGCCTATACCACCCAAATCAATGTTGATTTGTTTATGGATATATCGATAGATATAAATGAACTGGGTATGAATGAATAAGTGCGGAAATGTTCAGGGGGTAGGTTCTTCTTCGGCATATTTTACGAAAAAAGGTGCATATAAACATTTGTCCTAACATATTGTTCAATTTTCGGGATACAGGGTACCTATGTATATTTTCATGAAACTCTATAATTTCATGCCACGTGCATCAGATATTTCAACCTTGGACACAAAATACCCCACAATCAGACATAAAACTTTATACGTCGGTACCTTTTAGATATCAATTATTATAATACGTCTTTTGAGAGTCATAAGTTTCGTATCATTTAGATGAAGAAATGAGAATGATAATAGTTATTTATGTAATAAGGATCATAAAGACGATCATTATGGTACAAGTCGTGAATGTTATCGGGCGAGGCGTAGCCGAGTCCGATAACACGGCGTGTGCCATAATGATTGTTTATGATTCGTATTACATACAAAATTTTATCTGATGGCATTTATATCAATACATTTTCGAAAAATTAAAAACTGCATTTTCGACATGTCACAATGACAACTATTTTTAAAGGAGTAAGTATTGTGTAGTTTCAAATATTAGTAGGTGAGTGAGCTGTGCTTTGCCATTATATTAATATTACAAATTGTAGTAATTGTTCTTTTACCATTTATAATAAATAGTTTTGTACATAGTTATGCATTTTGAATAAACTTTTTTGATCAAACCATTACATGTTTTCCTAATAGAATTTCATTATGGTACTAAGTACCATAATGAGCTTCCTTATGTCATCAAAATTGAGTGACATAACGTTGTCATTATGACATACCATCAGATAAAATAGTTTATCTACAACTATGGAGTCATACATACATTGCTTACTCGATTTTCGACATTTAATGGCAGTCATTATTGTGATGAATCGAGTAATAAGAGTAATAATGACAGTAGGGTGGCGTAATAATTTGACATCCCATCGTATTGTCAAATTCAACTAGGTAGGTATTCGTTCTATTAGTTCGCAAATCCACTGTACCATTGTTCTCGTAGTTTTAAACATCTTAATTCTACAAATACACGGAAAAATAAGAATTCACTGTTTTCCATCCTCAAAAGTGACTATCATCATGAGTAACCATCATGAGTAACCATAACCATAAAATAGGACTTGACACTTGCAGATTTGCTCACACCTTAGATCCTGTATGATCTAAGGCACACACTAACACTAATATGGCTACAGGCTATTGGAATAGTACAGACCAGGTACAGACCAATCAGAACCATGGAATTTCATTGTTGATAACTAGCTTCTAGAGACAGGGTTCTACAATCAATCATCGCGGTGGGGAAACGCTACAGCGGAAGCAAAAAATGAATAATCTGCAATAGTATATGATTCATTTTACAACTGAAGAGTGAAATATCATATAATACCTGGTAAGATTGACTGATATGTGATTGCACGACTTTTTTCCTGCTAATAAAAGTTATATCCAACATTGTTTATCAAATTTTCACAATCAAAATTATTGAAATAAGTTATAAGCTGTTCGTTGAATGGAATCTTTGTCAATAAATTTTCGATGGAATTAATTAGTATTTAAAATCAGATTTAGTGATTTTGCAATATAATAACCTTCATTTTTTTCAAAGATATATTTCTGAACTCTCAGAGTTGCTTTGATATTTGAATAGTTGTAGATAAAGTATAGTATTCTACTTGCGCATAATGACTATTACCCACTCAGATGATTACAGCACTCGCCTTCGGCTCGTACTGCAACTTTCATCTTCGTGGGTAATAGCCATCATTATGCGCTCGTTGAATAATATACTAATATTACACACCGAGGTGGGAAGTGATTCATTCCTGTCGTGAGGTTAGCTATAATCTCGAGACAGGAATGAAACTCCCTACCAAGGATTGCTCACAACTTGTTAGTACGGGATTGGCGAACCCGAGGTACCCTAGCCGGATAATCACCATTCTTCAACTAGTCTTAGGTGATATCCTCTACTCTTGTCAACTTTCATCTATCCTATCGGCCTTCCTTGGCCAACTCTTTTTCTTCTCCGACCCTAATCTAAGTTGTGAGCGTCCGTGGCAAGGGATGAATGGCACCGGGGAAGTAAAATACGGTGTCGCGAACGGAGCCTCCGGGAAACAGGGCGAAATCCCGGAGTAACCAGCCTTGGCCCTGTGGGGGGCGCCACAGGGCTCGACCGACCCCTTCCCCCTTACTCGTGGGATCAATATGGACCAAAGAGAAAATAAAAAAAAACCAAAAAGACCCGAGGAGGGATCGGATAACTCCGACTCAGACTCGGGTAATATCACTGTCAGGGAAGTAATGGCCGTAGACAGTGAGAACGACAACGGGGAGGGATCCATGCGAATGGACGACCTCACCGTACCACCAGTGGCAGGGCCTGTCGAGCAATCGGCAGTTAACAAGGACACTGGTAAAATAACCGAGGGGATCAAGAAAATCGACCTTGTGAAGAAACTCTCTGGAGCGCAGCGAAAAAAAGGAGCTGAAAGAGAGGAAAATGGCAGCCGCGACGTGGACGGCAGAACCACCTGCTCAGCTTAGAAGGAAAGCTGAGAACAAAAAAACAGAGGGGGTAGGAGGAACCAAGAGCGAGGGAAACAAAAAAAGACCTCGATCTGACTCCCAGACCCCTCCCAAGAACCAAAATGTCAAGAGGGCCAGGAACACGAACGTGTCGACTGGTACCTACAGTGACATGACCAGAGGAATCCGGGTGGCCGTGATCGACAGACGACACCCGGACGTATCACTGAACCAGGAGCAAGCAGAACTGGTCCAGAATGCAATTGTGGATGCACTCTACGCGGCTCCATCAGGGAGCGAGGGTGCAGCACAATTCGAAAGGAGCGGATTCAGCGCAGGGGTCTTATCGGTGACCTGCGCGAACGAACGCAGCCTTAACTGGCTCAGGGAAACGGTCGGCTCCCTTGGGGGGCTATGGGAGGGGGCTGAATTGACTGTTGTCAACTTCAGGGACCTCCCCGTCCGCCACAGGGTGTTGGTCTTCGTCCCTGGGGCAGTCAGAGAAGAGCCATCAGAGTTCAGGCGGCGTCCACAACTCCAAAACATGGAGCTACGTACGCAGGAATGGACCCTGGTAAACAGGAACACGGAGAGGGAAGCAGGACAGACCTTAGTCTTCTCCGTGGACGAGGTCTCCTTCAGGACACTGGAGAGGATGCACTTCCGAGCGTATTACAGGCTCGGAAAGGTACTCTTCAGGGCCCTGGAAAAGAAGAAGGAAGGGAAGGATAAGGGTCATCCAGACGAACCTCCAACACAGTAAGGTAGCCTCGGCAGTACTTACTGTAACTATGGAGGGATTCGACGTGGCCCTTATACAGGAACCATGGATAAGACATGGTAAAATAATGGGTTTGGGGGGGACGAGCAGAGAGCTAATTTATAGCAGATCGGCCGAGACCCCTCGAACCTGTATACTAATTAAAAATGATTTAAAAATATTGCCGTTGACAAACTTCTGTTCTAGAGATTTAACGGCCATCAAAATCAGGATGAAAGATGGTAGTGGGACGAGGGAGTTAGTACTCGGATCGGCCTACTTCCCTTCGGATGATCCTGAACCACCACCTACGAGGGCTGTGGAAGAACTGGTGAGGGACTGCAGGATAAAAGGACTGCAGTTGATCATTGGGTGCGATGCGAATGCACACCACACCATCTGGGGAAGCACCGATATCAACGTTAGAGGCGAATCACTACTACAATTCATGCTGGCAAACAACCTGGACACATTGAATGTAGGGAATAAACCAACCTTCATCACAAGAAATAGGAAGGAGGTACTTGATGTAACAATAGCCTCTACATATGTGAGTAACCTTGTTACAGAATGGCATGTGTCAGATGAAGAAAGTTGCTCGGATCACAGACACATACATTTCAAAGTAAAGAGCAACATAATTCAAGAAACTTATCGGAACCCAAGGAAAACGAAATGGGGAGCCTATCAAGCAGACCTATCCCGTAGTCTCTTGGCAACACAGAGGAAGATAAGTACGAACGAGGACCTTGAGGGGGCTGTGGAGCAATTCAATGACATAGTCACCTCAGCGTTCAATAACAACTGTCCCCTTATCACAAGGAAGGCTGCCAGGAATGTGCCCTGGTGGAGCTACGAACTTGCAAGATTAAGGAAACAAGTGAGAAAGAAATTCAATAGTGCAAAAAAATCAGGAAGGTGGGATGAATACAAGACCGCCTTGACCGGATACAAAAAAGCGATCAGCAAATCTAAAAGAGACTCCTGGAGGAAGTACTGTGAGGAGATAGAAAGCACTCAGGAATGCGCTAGACTCCAAAGATTCGAAATGTACAATATACTCTCTTAAGAACGAACAAGGAGAGTACACAAATACAGGAAAGAAAACAATAAAAGAACTCTTCAGAGTTCACTTTCCTGGATCTCAAATAGTTCGGACACCTGCTATGTGAAACGAAAACGGACTGGGGGCCCTATTGAGAGGATCCAGGGAAAGTTGGAACATAGCTAAAGAAGTGGTGACCTATGATAAAGTCGAATGGGCAGTTAACTCATTCGAACCCTTTAAATCACCAGGACCAGACGGGATCTACCCAGCACTGCTGCAAAAGGGAACAGAACCACTGATAAGGTGGCTCTGCAATATACTAAGAGGAAGTTTAGCTCTTGGATACATACCAAGAATTTGGAGGAAAGTGAGGGTCACCTTCATACCGAAACCTGGAAGAACTGGACAGGAAACGGCGAAGTCCCTCAGACTAATTAGTCTCATGTCATTCACACTGAAGACTTTAGAGAAGCTGGTAGACAGGCACATGAGGGACGGCGCACTGGTAGAAAACCCACTGCACCGAGACCAATATGCCTACAGGACCGGTTGTTCGACAGAAACGGCACTCCATAAACTTGTTGAAAGGGTGGAAAACACGCTGGAAAATAAAGAGGTATTATTAGCGGCCTTCTTAGACATAGAAGGAGCCTTTGACAATACCTCAATAAACTCTATAATTAGAGCTCTCAGACAGAGAGGAATCGAGGAACCCTGTGTGGCCTGGATAGACTCAATGTTGAGAAACAGAACGATTTACACCACTGTGATGGGAGAGACCGTAGAGGCCAGGGCGACCAGAGGATACCCGCAGGGAGGAGTACTCTCCCCACTTCTGTTGAATCTGGTTATGGACGGGCTACTGAGGGTACTCAATGACAGTGGACATAGAGTTCTTGGATACGCAGACGACATAGTAGTCTTGGCACAAGGAAAGTATAATACCACAGTCAGAGATCATATGATAGAGGCTCTAGAACTGGTAACGGAATGGACGGATCAAGAAGGGCTGAATATCAGTCCTCACAAGGCCACCATGATAGCATTCACACGAAGACATAAACTAGAGGGATTAGGTCCTCTTAAACTTCGAGGCGAAACAATCCAGTTGAAAGAGGAGGTCAAATACCTCGGGGTGATATTAGATCCGAAACTGACTTGGAACCAACAACTGGAAAAGACAACCAAAAAAGCGGTAACGTCACTGATGATGACCAGACGCTCTTGTGGGAAGAAATGGGGACTGAGATCAAACATGCTGTACTGGTTGTACAACAGGGTGGTGATGTCTTCCATAACATATGCCTCTCTGGTATGGTGGAAGAAGACACTACAAAGAGGAGCTATAACAAAACTGAGCAAGATACAAAGACTTGCATGTCTAGGAATCACGGAGGCTATGAAGTCAACGCCAACCGCAGCCATGGAAACACTACTGGATCTGCCTCCCCTCCATTTGATGGTACAGGGGGAGGCGAGACTTGGTGCCCTAAGACTGCAAAATACACTGGGCAATGTTAACATAGGAACAGGACATATGAGCATCGTCAGAATAGTGAACAGGGACATACTTAATATGAGAACAGATCACATTTCGAAACGATATATATTTGACACTTCATTCAGAGTGTCCATACCAGACAGATCTGAATGGAATGACGGAGAACTCAGCACCATACTGCAGGGAAAGATCTGGTATACAGACGGGTCCAAGACTGCGAATGGGTCAGGAGCAGGAGTATACTCCAAACATCCGGAAACTAGCCTCAGCTACTCATCGGGGAAGTACGCTTCAGTTTTCCAAGCAGAGGTGTACGCAATTCTCCAATGTGCGGAAGAAAATAACAGGAGAGCTGTGGAAAACGAGCAGATCCGTATTATGTCAGACAGTCAAGCGGCACTTAAGGCAATAGAAAGCCAGGAAGTGACATCTCGACTGGTATGGGATTGCAAGAGGGAACTGAGAACTTTGGCAGACCGGAACTGCGTCAAGCTAATCTGGGTGCCAGGTCATCAGGGGATCGCTGGCAATGAGAAGGCTGACGAACTCGCAAGAAGAGGGTCGGACAACGAGCCAGATCCAGGACAGACTCTTGGAGTACCAAAACGTACAGCACGAGGGTCAGTTGAAGACTGGATTCAGGCAAAACACAAGAGCTACTGGAAAAACATCCCAAGAAACAGACATGGGAAACAATACATTAAGGAACCAAGTCATAAACGAACTGTAGACCTGTTCAACTTGAACAGAGCACAGATAAAAACTGTTACGGGACTCATGACTGGCCACGCGCCAGTAAAGGAGCATCTCACCAGAATGGGACTGTACAATGGCGACCCAAGCTGCAGATTATGTGGCAAGGAACCAGAAACAGTAGCACATATACTGTGTCGATGTGAGGTATTGGACCGCAGAAGACAGAAGATCTTTGGGCAACCAGTTGGCGAACCAGAAATATTCAACTCACATCCAGTGAAGGATTTGTACAGACTTGTTCAAGGTACAGAGATAATGGAGTGGGCACAATAAAGAACATTAGGTAAGATACAATGGGCCACCATAGGCCTAAGTGTCGTCGGAGACATGGTCAGACGAGCCTACAAGGTTTGTATACTATTTTATTTACAACCATCATATTTCGATCAAAATTGATAAATCTATGTTTCGTTCTGAACATACCTGAATTATTACATGAGTGAGGGCGGGAAGTAGTGAGAGGCGGGAAGTGAGGGCGGGAAGTAGAGGTGTGTAATGTGATACTTCTCATCAACCTTCAATGACGTTAGTAATGACAACATTACATATATGGTTGTAAATAATAGTTATTTTCCTAACGAGTGCGCGAAGTGTTACTTTTCCGCACGCAAATACTGATAGACGAATGACGCGGAGTGGAGTTAGGAACAACGTTTTTCCTACGAGCTTCATATCAGATAAAAAGGAAAATGAAAAAAAACTTATTGAAATATGTAACTATACAACAATCACATATAACAATGAAATATAATAATAAAAAAAATCACATTTTCCCTACGAGCTTCATATCAGATAACAACATTGGCGGATCCAATATGGCAGATAATTTTTGTAATTCTGTTCCGATTCTGTTCAAAATTTTAATCTGGGGTTTTCGGGCTCGGAGATTATGATTCCATCGTCGAAATCCGAAAATTCAGATCGTAGATTCAACATGGCGGACGAGTTTTGATATCATGATTCAATTCAAGTATTCGGGGTCGGAAATTATGAATCATTCGTCATAATTGGGAGATTCGAGCGAACTTAATAGGAGAAGAAAAACAATAATCTAATAGCTCGACAATACAATTCAGAGACTACTTAGTTCTTAGTTTTCACTCCTATTGGCAGTCCCCAAAGGCTGTCCCTGTACTTTTTTTCAGTTCCTGGAAACTTCATTGTATGTTGAAATTCAACGCGAGCAAAGCCGTGGGAAAGAGCTAGTATACATACATACAGGTAAAGCTGATAAAAGCGTGTTTAAAAAATAGAGTTACATTTGGAGACCAGTTCGTAGAGCCATAATGTTTTTGAATGACCTTAAATTCGAATAGTTTAAAGAGAGCGAATGTTAATCCATAGATCAAATGAAAAATATTATCACAGTGGCGTGTCGCTTAATTTGGAAGTTGAAAGAAAAAAATCGAATAGGTATATTTGTCTCCTCAGTATGAATCCAGTAGACTTCGACAATTGAGACAAATAGTTTCTTTCGATGTTCTCAAACTTCTATATCACAGTATATTATTCTATATGTCTATTCGCACGAATCAATGTTACCAGGTGGCGCTCGGTTTTCATCGTTCCATGTCAAAGCCACGCAAAACTGGGGGAAAGCAAACTCAATCCTCACTCAATCCCATTAGTGCCATTAGCTTGTATACTGTGTACTGATAAGAGTGATAAGTTCTTAAATTTCTTGACATTAATTGTCATAATTTTCGATCGAAAACGCTAATAATGCCTGTTGTAGATGTTCTTTTGGCAGATATTTTGCTCTATTTAGATGGAAAAAGCCGACCAGTAGTAGCAGGAGAAGCAGTTCTCCGTGCGAATCATGTGATTTTGTGTGAGGCAGGAGACTTCAACAAAAGGCACATTTTTGCACTTTGTCTACAAACTTCGGCGATGAAATCTTCCCCACATGCAGTAAAATTGAAGTTGGGGTCCAGAGGAACTCCTGTAGAACAATGGATTTGTATTTGTTCCTGCAAAGCAGGACAATCTGGGCATTGTCAACATGTTGTAGCTGTTCTTTCATATGTCAATTGATTTGCTCGTCATAATTAGTTTGAATTGTTTGAACTATCTCCAACTCTTCACCCTTTCACTGTTCACTAAACTTATAAAAATGTAATAATTTTAAAAAATTAACCAACTCAACCATCATCACTACCAACAGTGCCAACACCTTATGTCATTGACAAGTTTGACAAATACAGCTGTATGCAATTTAGTCTATGCACTTTATCCATAGACAACAGTTTGTTTTCCCCCAGTTTGAAGTTCGTATCATGTAACCTAGATGTCGCCCAGAAAAAAGCAATAAGAATTATGGAAGGTGCATCATCCAGAAATAATTGCAGGCCATACAACAATGCTCAGTTTTGTATATTTCCCTAACTTCAATATATATCAGGAATAATTCTAGCTAAAAATGAACAAATCCATAATCATTTCACTAGGAATTCTACTCAATTGCATTTGCCTCGTAGTAGATTGGTAGTACCTCAGAATCATCCCATGTTCTATGAGGTTAAGGTTCATAATAATCTCAGCGAAGACATGAAATCGTCTTCAAATATCAATGTGCTCAGAAGCCAACTCAAATCATTTTTATTGCAAAGGGCATATTACTCTTTTGATGAGTTTATGTTCTGGTTCCCACAGAAAGGGATATCCTGTAATGTTCAGAGAACATAGTGAGAACCAAGGGAAATAAGGTAGGAATTGGTGTTCCTCTTGAATTTCTGGAGGTTATATGCCTCGGGAAACACCTCCCTTGGCAATGTGTTCCAGAGCCTCGCTGTTCGTTGGATGAACGAGTCTTTGGAGAGAGATGTTCTGCAGGTCTCCAAAGTGATCACGAATGGGTGCGAACCTCAACTCGACGGGTTAATCTCGCGGGGACTGCCAAGGGAGGAACAATTGTTGATATTCCAGAAGAGCATCGTCCATGAAATTATCTATAAAATAGAGTCAGATCGCCAACATTTCTACGGTGTTCCAGAGAAGTGAGTGGGTTTGCGAGCGAGGCATCACCCACGAGACGAATTGCCTTTTTTGGACAGAATGCAATAGATTCAGGGTATGTTTATGTGCTGCACTCCAAATATGGGAACAGTATTCCAGGACAGGTCGGATATGTGCCTTATAGATCATAAGCAGCTGACTGGAAGTGAAATAACTCCTGGCCCGAAATAGAAAACCAAGTCTTTGGGATGCACTTTTAGCAATTGATCTCACGTGATTTTCCCATAGTAGTAGTACCAAGCATCGAAATGGGTGTCTTCAAAGGTATGGTTACTCCTGACTTGGTATATGTACTGTTATGTAATACCTGGAAAACTGATGAGTTTTGAACAAAGAATCTCAATCAGCAAAGAAGCATCTTTTGAACACTGGATTCCGATAGAATATCACAATTTGAAAATAAGTTATCGGATCTTAAGAAATTGAAAAAACTTGAGTGGTCCACTTAATATAATAATTATGATTTTTGGGCATGGAAAGCTATGCTTCCCTAGCTTACATGGACGATACGCCACTGGATTATCATATCAGTACTATCAATAGAGATGAATCTATGTTCTCAATTGCAAATAATGTGCAATGAGCAAGGTTCTTTGGTCAAGTTCAAAGCAATCAAGTAATAAAGCAAATAATATATCTATGGAGTTCGTAATGTATGATGCGTCACTATATTTATGATCAAATGGAATGTTACGCGTCATTGAATTCTGTCGATACTAGATTTTACGCAATAATGAAAAATACTTACATCATCAGAGTAAGACAAACATTTTTTCCACAACCTCCGGTGTAATCAAAGCTAGTGTTAGTAAAAGTATGTTCAGTCTTCTTCAGAAATCATATCGCACAAGGACGACGACAGCACCTTTGATAACGTCTTCAGTAAGATCTCTGACAACCTCAAATCGCAACACGTTCATTGAAGGAGACTGTAACAGTGTACATAAACTTCCTGAGGCACTTTCTGTGGGTCATTCAAGGGCCACGGAAATACCCAACGTTTTTCTCTAACACTATTTCAGAAATTGATCATTCTAGAATGTCGAATTGTTGCGGAACAATAGTATATATTGTTTCAGAAGCACGGAACAATAATATAGTAATTTCCAACGAGAATGAAGTATGCAGAATGAGCAGTAGGCGAAACCTGCAAATCATACGATTGGGAAATTAGCATTCGGTGCGAGTTATACACTATACTTTTTCTACGGCTGCACCAGAAAACAGCGAAATTTTCGATTTCTTCGGCTCGCAGTCATCTGAATTTCCCCTCAGATATTAGACAGAGCTGGCATCGCTTGAAATTCGACATTTCATGCAAACAAATTTTGTGAAATAATATACAGGGTGGCTGGAATTCCAGCCTCATTGGGATCTCGTGAACCGGAGGAGATACAGGGTCGGTTAAATTATGGTAAAGTTGTTCAATTTGATGCCTAACAGTATGCTGCTCTGGATCTTGGAAAATTTCGATTACTTTCGGAGATATCCGAGAAAATACAAATTTCATTAAACCGTTTTAATTCTCTTCTGGCGTTATTTGAAGAGATCAATCGATATGAATGACACTCTATCATGGTCACTTTTTCTCCCCTACAAGATAGCGCTTTCAAATTTGAAATCCCACGTCTTCCAGAAACCATCATCAACTTCATTATTCCAAATTTTTTGGGATTTTCTCTCCTCGTTTCTATAAAATAAAAATATGAATATTATTTCAATATACGTGTAGTAAGGACAAATCAGATGATTTGCCCCAAAATGTCACTGCGTTTAAAGAATTTTCCTATCAGAGAGCCTAAAAGAAAAATTCACTAGCTTGTCAGTGACAATTTGTATTGGAAAAATTTTTGGAGAAGGGAAATAAAGGTATATAGAAAAAATATCAAATTTTCACTTATCTTTGGACGTTTCGGGACCGGTTCTGCTCCATAACCTACAGACAGTATTCATCATCAACTTATTTTTTTTTCAATGCGAGCCTGGATTTCTCATTCCATTTTTCGTTACCTTTGGATAGCCCAAAAACTAAGAGCTATCACAAATTTCGATTTTCAAATGTTTCGATGACAAAAATTTACAGTTTCTCTGTTTTTTCAAAATATTTAATCCGAAACTATTTTTGAAACATTATTCATCAGTGATATAAATGAGGAACGCTAATTAGCACCTGAACATTGGAAATTTCAATGAAACCCCTTACCCCTCCACTGGCCTAATTTTTACGAAACTGAACTTCTGGCAGAATAATATCTAATACTCAGTCTAATAATAAGAACTATGCCTAAATTGTAAAAATAACGAGACACATTTTTGATATGGCATTAATAACCTCATTATCATCAAAGAGTTATTGACAATGAACATAACCTGACTACAGATGATATCCTCTATAAAATGTTCATCATGTAAATCCGATCATTACTGAAAGGTCAGGAAACAGTTTTGTATACTGCATACAAAACATATCCGAAATACCTATGCAATTACTTCCTATTCTACTTCCGTGAACTATATGTATTATATTTTTCGGAATGATAATCATCAGATTATATAGTTGTCATATAGCTCACAAATCGTAGATATAATGAAACTAAATGCAAGGAAAATCAAATCGAACACGAGGCGTCTTATGACCAATGTTTACAGGAACTTGTCATCCTATCTCTTCAAGTAAGTACTATCTTAATCCGAGAAAGTTTCTACAAATTTTCCACAGGGTGTCCCAAATACGAGGGGTATCATTGGGGTCTCGCTAACCATAACAGATACAAACTTGATTAAATTAGGAAAAAGTTGCTGATCAAGAAAAGTTGAGAAACTCAGATATTTGAGAATAACCGAAAATCCGCGATTCTTTTTTTATTATCATATGACAAAATAATGATGATATAACATTCATTTTTTTCTATGACGCGAAATAAGTTCGACATTCAAATGTCTCTTTTCATGAATTACTTTTTTCCCACGAGAAGAAAGTGTGTACTCTTTTCCCAGATATATATCACATATATACAGGGTGTTTCGGATTTGAATGTACATAAGATACCTGCAGATGGAGGACACTTTGATGGTTCCAAATCATTCCTGTTTGATGTGTCTACCATCATTTATAACTGAGATACAGTACGTTATCTTGATTTTGGAAAAATTTTTATCTGGTCATAATTTTTGAACCACTTTATATAATTGTTCCATACTTGGTAGAAGTATAACACTCATATTACTCATCAAAACTGAATATAATTCGCGATCAGAATCCAGGTCCGTCTTGAGGAAAAACAGAAAAAATCTTTTAATTCGGAAACAATACTCTGTATGGCAAAATTTTGTAGATCTGTTTTGGTATTTGAAAAGAGCGGGAAAAATGGATAGATTGACTCACTTTTTACGAGCGCGCATCCGATATGACAGATGTTTTATTATATATTTGGAAATATTCATCTCCATTTTGAGACATTTTAATTGAACTCGAAATCCAATTTTGGTACAAAAAAAGACAATCCTCAAACTGACAGTTTCTAATAACGTGTGATATTATTGGTAATGTCATAAGGTTATTAGGTTGAGGCATAATAATTATGAACACTTTGAAATGTAACAACACAATACAAGCACCAACAATTATATCAAGGATATACCAATAATATTACACTAGTGATTATGAACTGTCAGAATATTAGAATTTTTTATACAGCCTACTTTACCGCAGCTTATGAATTAATAGAGGATAATGAAATGAGCCCTCGAAAATTTCTAAAATCGTAGACAAGTTTTTCTGTCAAACGAGCAAATCTATACCGATAGTTCACCTAATTTGGCTCTGATGATGTTGAACTTTGAAGACTGTTATTTTTTGCATTAAAATCGGAATTTTAATTACGAATTCAATAGAAATGCCTCAAAATGGAGCAGAATATTCCCAAAAATAATAATAAAACATCTGTCAAATCGGATGCGCGCTCGTAACAAGTGGGTCACTCTATTCATTTTTTCATGCTCATTTCAAATATCAAAACAGATCTACAAACTTTTGCAATACAGAGTTGTTTTTGAAATGAAAGAATTTTTCTGTTTTCCCTTATGACAGACCTGGATTCTGGTCTCGATTTTCATCAGTTCTGATAAGTAATACGGGTGGTATATTTCTATCAGGTATGAAAAGATTATACTAAGTGTTTCAAAAATTATGACCAGATGAAGATTTCGCCACAATCAAGATAAAGTCCTGTATCTCAGGTATAAATGGCGGTAGACACATCAATGCGGCGTGATTTGGAACCATCAAAGTGTTCTCTATCTGCAGTTATCGTTTGTACATTTGAATCTGAAACACCTTGTATATACACTGTTGATGAGGTTTTGTTGTGCTATGGTTACCGAAAAATATGCCAATAACACCGTACTGCAACTCTTTTTATCTTCCATTCGACTTTGCGGTGACGTAAATTACAAAACAACCACTAAATTCGCAATTTTTCGAAATCAAATCACAAAAATAGACTGACAGATATTTGATTACTTCAAAAGAATGATAAAAATGCCAGGAGTCATTCCTGTTATTTTCATGTCGATAATCTTCTGATTCAACATAATTTGATATCTTCTCAATATTGATTCCTTTTTGCTGTCACAAGAAAATAATAGTTTATTATACACGAGAAAAATATTAGATTTTTGCTCACACAACCTGGAGTTTAGCTATTCCACTCCATTCCACTTCGCGGCTACGTAAATTAATAAACAACCCCTAAAATCACAATTTTTCAAAATCAAAACACAGAATTAAATTGACACATATTCGATTACTTCAAAAGGTTTCCATAGCAACAATAAAGATGCCTACAAAAGTCAAAAAGATGCCTGCAACACAGGTTGTACACCTGTTAAAAACATCAAATTTCACATCCATAATTTTCTGATTTTATTATAATGTAATTATCTTCTCAATACTGAAAATTCGTTTATTCAGTCACAGAAAAGGATGGTGTATTATACACGGGAAGAATATCAGATTTAGTGCAAGGTTTTTTGTTCAACAGAACCTCGAGCTAAAATGTATTACTTTTTTCTCTTGTCCTTCAATAGGCGTTCAATACCGCCTGAAGGATTATCAGTATCAGTGGCGGATCCAGGATTCTTTTCAAGGGAAGGCGTGCATAAGATTTTCGAAGGGTAACTGACGGGCTTTCAGAGAGTTTCAGATCTCCCAAAACTATAGTATTATTGTTCAAATACTTCAAGTTATAGAATCGAGCATTTTTTGCGTTTGATTCATAATAATTTCTGACTTTTAGTCAATTTGTTGATAGGTATACCAAGTCTAAACGTATGCAGACTCTAGATTCAGACAAGCCATAGTTTTCAGAGGTTCCAGAGATTCAAATTTGGCTGGGTTTTTGGATCTGAGAATTAAAAAAAAATTTCAATAATGCTTTCGATTCTACAAAAATGAAATTTCGGAAATTCAAATCGGCAAAAGTAGTCCTGTAACGAAATCTCGGACGGAATTATTTCAATTTTCATCTTCAAATTCCTAATGCGATCAATTTTGCTTTCCTTCCACAAAACTTGTATTAGACCAGTATGGGTCTTTCGACACCCCCTATAATTAACCGAATGCTCTACCAGAAATCTCCAGGACCCGTCAATTTTTGTACCTGGGGGAAGCACTTTTCGCAATTGGAACAACTTGATGTGCTCATCCCCGCAACTACGAAATTCAAAATGGAACTACACTGAAAAAAGTTGTCAGTAGTAAATACCAATCGTTCAGTTAAATAGGCGCCAGTCACTACATTCATCTAATAATACCACAATAATTGTATAATATATCAAATATAACCACTACAAAATAGTACATGATACTTATAGTATATTGTGATACAATTTTGTTGTGGTATATCATTTGATGAATGTAATGGCTGACGCCTATTTTACTAAACGTTTGGTATTAACTACCAAGTATTTCTCTGAGTGTACGCTACTTCCAACACATATAATTTCGAAGCCTTTTTCATTGCGAATAGTATGGTGCATCGTTTTTGGAAATCTTTTCAAATTTGACAGAGTTATTGAATAAAATCAATACTTGACAATAATTGACAAACTGACATTGTGGTTCCAATTTATAACCAAAACTGCCAATCAATTCAAAGCTTTTCATTCACTACATATCCACATCCCTCTTTTTTGTTGTGTCGTTAAATTCACCAAAAATTGAATAGTCTACATTTGAAAAAACTGACTCAAAATTGAAGTTTTATTCAATGTAAGTTCAAAATGACCTCTCCTTCAACTTGCAAACAATGATACAAACTTTTTTCAAATTCTTCTTGAACATTACTGAAGACATCTGGTGTTATTAATCGACATTCTTCCATAATCATCTTACGTAGCACGTCTAGTGTTTTAGGTTGCGTGGCATACAATCGCGATTTCAAATTACCCCATAAAAAGTCCAAAAGGGTTAGATCAGGTGATCTTAGTGCCCATTGAATGGTACCTCTCTTACCAATCCAATAACCTGGGCAATGATCATCTAAAAATTGCCTGCACAACAATAGCATAATAAGAGGGTGCACCATCATGTTATTAAAGAATTATCTCATTTTCTATGCATAACAAAAATTCATAGGGCAATAGCCCTCAAGATCTCAATAAGTATGTGTGTATTAGATGAAAAGCTTTCAATTAGTGCGCAATTCTGGTTAAAAATTATAATGCGAATGTCAGTTATTTGACCATTAATGTCAAGTATTGATTTTGTTCAATAACTCGGTCAAATCTCAACTGATTTTCAAAAACGATCCACCGAAGAATTCGTTATAAAAAGGGCTTTGAAATGATATATTGAAAGTAGGGTAATTCCATTTGAAATTTCGAAGTTATAGATTGTACACAAAGTCCGTTTAACTGCCAGAAAAGACTCCTCCAAGTATATGAAAATCGAAGGGTCCCGGCGATTTCGGTTTTTTTTTTTTTTTTTTATCACTTGGAGCGCACGAAAGGGAATCCCTATAATGGTGGAGGATTAGCTTTCTAGCTGAAGGGAGAATCAAATTTTTCGTTGGAAGTCCCTGCATTTGGAGTCATCTAATGGACAATACCAAGATTCAAGTGAGATGAAGTGGGATGGTGAGACCGAAAAATGAAAAAAATAACTCCAATGGTCTTCCATTCCAAATTCTGAGGCTTGTGTTAACCTAAAGTGATTATTGGCTAGTATGGAAGGATGAAATGTTGAATAATAATATGATAATTGGAATTATCAGATCTAATATACGTTCATAGGGTATTGGTATTGGTATACGATACTAGCTAGGTATAGATGTACTTTTGGTACTTTGCTCTCGTATTCGTTTATTTATACAGGGTGTTTCGAAAAAACCTAACCCCCTTTGCTAGGGTAGGTAGAACATTGCAAAATAAGTTGGGTGTGCTCAGTGAAAAAATGTCGTAACGCCATCCGTTTTCAAGATACAAGGTGTTGGAACAATATTTTGTTTACACATTTTTTACGATTATGTTGAAACTACTGGCAACATTGTGATGAAATTTTGTATGGATGTTTCTTAGAATCTGACACATGCATGCATTCGTTTTTATATCTGACTCTCATAGAGGGCGCTTGTTACACGGTTCGTACCGATTAGTTTTGAACATAACTTTTTTGAGGTTAGAGTTTCCAACCCAAATTTGATGTGAACTCAAACGTCATTCAATATCACACCTCACACCAAAAAGGTACTCTTGGTAAAACTCGATACTATATGTTCCGTTTTCGGAATATTTCGATTTGAAAATAATGGAGTAATAGCTGATGCTCGTATAAAATGAATTTTATTGAGATCAATTACTTGTTTATTCAGATTCAAAAACAATAACATCATTCTTGTGCTGTGGATATTGATTGAACAAAGAACACAACTAGAAAATTGAGAAATATTTGACTAGAAACATAAAATATTGAATCAGTTAGAGTAAGTGTTCAAGATGTCCTCCGTTTCCACGAATACACGATTCGATATTTTTTTATATGAAAGCATTATTTTTCTGAACGGTTGAGGATCAGCTGTAAGGTCATCTGAGTGATGTTCAATTCTGACTTGCAACTCCAGACGTGAATTTACCTCTGTAGCATATACTTTTTGCTTGATACAACGAAACTGTGTAATCCATGTTTTTAGTAAAATTTGTTTCAATGTTATTCTTGTGAATCATTGGTGAAACAATAAGTAGAGCATCAGAAATGTATTGATTTTTTCGGTTTGCAATAAATAGGTGATAATTTTTCATTATATACTCACTCTAATACAGAGCTTCATACTAGCAACAGTTAGCACTTCATCATTTTCGAATCGGAATATTTCGACAACGAAACACAGTATCGAGTATCACCAAGAGTACCTTTTTGGTGTGAAATTGAATGATGTTCAAGTTCACATCGAATTTGGATTGAAAAATCTAACCTCAAAAAAGTTATGTTTAAATCTACTAGGTACGAACCGTGTAACTAGCGCCATCTATGAGAGTCAGATAAAAAAAACGAATTCATGCCATGTGTCAGATTCCAAGAAACATCCATTCAAAATTTCATTACAATGTTGCCAGTAGTTTCGACATATTCGTAAAAAATGTGTAAAACAATCATTTTCTCAACACCTTGTATCTTGAAAACGGATGCCGTTACGACATTTTTCCACTGAGCTAATCCAACTCTTTTTGCAGTCTTCTACCTACCCTAGCAAGAAGGTCAGGTTTTTATTAAACACCCTGTATATGCCTTTATTCATTCCAAGAAGATTACAGTGAATCTTATATAGTAGGAACTAGGGCTATCTTTATTCACAATAATGATAAAAGTAGAAATATAAGTACCTATATATAGGTAGGAATTACCATACAAAAACATAATACATAAATCAATGTGGAAAAGCATAATAACATCATAGACACAATTCACAGACTCATCTGATACAGCATAAGAGCAAAAGGGACAAAGCGCGCCAAGGAGAATTTTTCATCCGGAACAGCATATATTTCAAGCAAGTGAAACTGTTTCAGCTGTTTTGAACATTGTGCTCAGATATATGCGTGTTTCTAATACTGACGGGTACATTATTATAAATTTTCAGGCTACCATGGAAGAGAGATTTACTTGCCACTGTGAATTATTCATATCTTCATGAGTTCTACTCTGCTAGGTGGGCTCTGTACTCTCTAATAACTAACAACAATCATCCCCACTCACCCAGGATGGCCCTCAGATGCCCTTCGAGCGTCTGCAGCACCGTCGACTTGATCTCCTTCACCGTCTTGCCCAAGAACTGCTCGGAGGCGGTGGCTAACAGCTCGTCCGCCTTCATGATCTTGCACTGCGCCACGCCCGTCACGGTCAAGGGCACTCCCTGCGACGTCTCCACGCGCTCGCACTGCGGATTCAAGGTCATCACCTCCAAGGACAGCCGCTGCACGTCCGTCACGAACCACCAAGCCCATGACCAGCCGCCAACAATTGAGACGCGTTTCGTGGAGCCGCAGCAGCCGCCTGCGAAAAAGAGAACAACTCATAATATCACCAGTCACCAATGGTAGTTCAGTGAAGTTAAACATGAAAAGGGGGTAGTGCTGGCAAAGGGTCCGGTCGTTCTGAATTTTTTATATGTTGTTAGGACCCAAACCAATATTAAAAAAACAGATTTGCAATTTCCAAACTGCTGTGTAAGCGGCGGTATACCCAAAAAACATTGAAATTTTTGGTCATTTTTCAGTTTTTGCTCAATATCTCAGAGAAGAAAGGGTTTGACCGCTATAGTCACCCCATAAACTAAAAAGATAACTAAATTTGCTACAATTCGAGGCCAAGGCGATCTCCATACAGCTATTGGTTCCCAAGATACAGTTCTTCGTAAATGGGCAATTTTTTCGAAAAAGTAGAATTTTTTCAAAATGGTCACCTAGTCTGTGAATTATCTTCTGAAATACGCTTCCCACGTCAAATATTATATGGAGTGAAGTTGTAGTAAATTTAATTAGCTTTCATTTGAGACTAGACTGGTATCTGTAGGCCAGTCTACTTTCAGAAGAGCACGAAGAGCGAAGCTGGTTGCTGTCATTTCTCTATACGAACTCCTACAACCACTAGGACTCCCATCGATCACCAGGGACGGTACTATTCACCCACGCATTCACCGGGTGCAATACTACCTCAGCGCCGTTTGGCCAAGGGAAGACCAAATTCACTACACTCCTGGGCAAGAGTGAACCACTTGTTGAGCACGTGGAAGTCTTTCTTCGGCCAGACTCCAGCCCACAAGTCGTGAGAGAAGCAAGCATCAAATGTTTTGTGGCTCTATATGAGGGTGATATCGCGAAGGATACTTTGGATTTCCTGAGGTATAAGACGTTTGTTACTTCAACGAGCAACGGAAGATGTCGCAGGCCACCATGCAGCAAGGTGCTACCTCCAAGTGTAGAAGTGGCGGGTAGTAAACTTGAGTCCTACAGATTTGGGGTGGAAAATGTCTTCTCAGGGACTCAGCCCCATCTCCACCACCATGGATCCCACACCTCTTGCTCTTCTGCGAAAGAAAGGGTGCCGTGAAAGCTGTTCGTGCAGAAAGGCAGGGCTCCACAGCTATGTCCTCTGCCAGTCATGCCTTGGATATAGAGCTGAAATGCTCGGATGATGAAGATGACCCGAATACCAATCAGGTGATTGAGAATTGAGACTTTCAAGTTTGGACTCTTTATTTGTTGTAATTCCTTCGTATTCGGTAATACTACTGCTGCGTTAATAATAATAATGTGGGCGCTGTTTGGAATATGATCATTCCGTGAATGGTTTATGTGATCACTATTGCAAATTCAATAATTATATACCAGATAGATGATATAGTATGAAATATGACTTAGATGCAAGAGTTTTAATGTCCCTGGTTCAATAGTCACTATATGGATATACTATTGTGAAGTAGAAGCAGGATGGTTCTGAAAACGGTGGTTCGACAACAAGGCACGCATAGACGACAACACCCCTATAAAGATTATTGCTTGAAAATTTATGATTTCATACATTTCAGATCATTTCCGAAGATTTGCTCATTTTAAAGTACCCACTCGCAATGAACTTCAGGAATTCCATTGCAATGCTATGATATAATTCGCATTAAAAGAACATTAAACTTTGAGAAAATTTTCCAGAAAACGTCACAGAACAGTCAAGCAGTATATGTCTTGAAATCAGATATGCCGAAATAATATTCTGTTTCACCTCCATTAACGATTGGTAAATACGAGGACTCAATGACCTTTACTGAAGTACTATTCCTGCGTGTTTCGATTACCTGAACACATCGATTATTTCCCGCCCAATCATTAAAGAATTCGCAATTCGTAAATATTGCTTGAGTTTTGGTTTATTTTTATTCGACAAGAAATGCAATTTGTTTGTCATTTTGTTGGAATAAAGTCTTGTTGATCATGAAAACTTGTATTTTTTTTTTCAAACTGTTCGGAGGCTATGACCATGATCTTGCACTGCGCACTCGTGTCACATCAAAATCAATATCAATATCAATAATGTTGCCGGGGTGGCAACGGGTGGGACCAATTCCCACTCCCCTCTCACAAGACTCCCCTAGGGATGACTGCCGGTTACCTGTCTCTCGACTTATACCGACAGCACCCCAGGGAGAAATGGAGGATTTGGATACGCCAAATCAGCGCGCTAGGGCCATATCCGTTATGTAACGGCATGTTCTCCTGCTACCATTTTATAATACCAATGGTGAGGCCGTCTGATAAGACAGACTACTGGCTCTGCAGTGTCAGTGCCCGAGCAGAAACGCTGCTCACCCGCCGAGGCAGGCAAGATATCCTCCCACTTGACCCATAGTGGGATTCTTCTTCACCTCCTCTACCGTAGTCCGGTGGTGTTTTTTTGGAAACCGCTGCCCCCTGGAGTCCAACCCAATTGGTGAGGCACCAGGCCGTATGTACGGCCTGATGGGGCTATCCTCATCACCCCATTTACCCATGTCAACAAGATTCCTCTTGTTACGTTTGATGGGTCGCCGTCGCAAGAGGCTTTCGCCTGATTGCTACTCATGTTGACAAGAATCCTCTCATCCCGTTGAATGAGTGATCGTTCGAGGACTTTTACACGTTCCTCTACCTCGTTTACAGGAGAGGACCCGGCTTTACCTATGATGACTGGCGATAGGATCGCTTGGGGCTACCCCCTCCCTGACGAACTAAGGCACAAGGTACACCAAAGTTCCAGTTTTCGCTGAGCAAGCCCAGCTACCCATGTCGACCAGAATCCTCCAGTTCCGTTTGATGGGTGTCCGTTCGCGGCCTTTTACACGTACCGCTAGCATGACAAGAGTGGGGACCTCAAGCTTTTAACCAGTTGTGTCTGGAATCACCTGAGGCTACCCCCACCCCGACGCCGTGAGTACATGGTGGGCCCACGGCCGGCACTCGTGTCGTGTCACAGTCAAGGGCATTCCCTGCGACGTCTCCACGTGTTCGCACTGTGGATTCAAGGTTATCTCCTCCTAGGACAGCTGCTGCACGTCCGCCACGAACCACCACGCCCACGACCAGCCGCCCACGATCGAGACGCGTTTCGTGGAGCCGCAGCAGCCGCCTGAGAGAAAGAGAACAATTGATAATAATCCACTGTCAGCACAAATCCACACTCCGATTGTCACCAATCACCAATGGACATAACTAGGCAATATTTTGTCACCAAGAGGCACAAATTGAGATGAGCCTGTTGAGTCATTGAACATTCTTGGACGCCTCCCAATCAACATGGATTTCTGAACAAAAAATCAACTTCTTCAGCAATGTATGATATTACTCAAGTAATTCATAATAAATTAGACACGAGGATCAACCAAATCGGGTTAGCCTGTGACTTTGAGAAGGCTTTCGATAGTGTGAGTTTTGAAATACTGCTCCTCAAACTTGGGCGTCATGGCATAAGAGGCACGCCTTTCAAATGGTTCGCTAATTATCTTTTCAATAGAAAACAAAGGGTGATCATTTCTAGAGACATAATGTTTATCTTCACTAATGTATCATAATAAACTTTCTTGATTTTTCCTTTGACACAGTCATGTCATGTCTTGGACGTCATGTCATGTTTGTTAACTTCAAATTTGCCTCCATTAGTCTAGAGTGACTCATTAGTCCAGTACGTTCAATGACAATTAAACCAAGGTCCGTCACTCATCAAGTTCACTTCAACACGACATGTCGCAGCGACAATGGATGCTTAACAAAATGTAATCTGTATTTAACCGTCTTTAGGCACAGATCACTTGATTACACAGATTTGAGAGCTAAGCTTTCCACTTTAAAAAAATCGTATGCACATGTGCGGCGTCGCCATGCTTACAAGGAGGTAAGGAGGAATTAATGGGCTTCAACCACTCCCCTTCACTTGGCCAAAATGTGAATTATCAGAAATATATATAATTATTTCTTTCAATTCTATCATTGAACTCCACCAGTTACTCATAATGTGTGTAGCCAAGTTGTTTTCCATGAATTGGAGCGCACGAGATGAAATTCCTATTATGTTCGAAAAACCTCGTGTGTACATTACCTATAGGTGCGTTTTAGATTTTTTTTAACTCTCGGAGGTTATACCACTTCCATTGGCAAAGAATTCCAAAGGTTATTCGTTCTATAGATGAACGAGTTTTGGTGAAGTGCTGTTCGGCATATTTCAAGGTTGACAACGAAAGGATGTGCTGACTGGGCCTGTCGAGTTCGTCTGAGTGGTATTGCTAGTGTGCTAGTGGTGCATGGAGATAGCAGAGAGAAATTTTTTCCGTGGAAGTCAAAGTATTAGTTAGCATGGCATCACCCACCAGGCGGATGGCTCTTCTCTTGATGGAATCCGAGAGTATCAGCGTATGATTGGGTGCTGAGCCCCATATATGAGAACAGTATTCTAAGATTGACCGTATCTATGGGTCGCTGAAGCAGCCTCCACGATGGATCTGACATGATTTTTCCATGAAAAAATATTGCTGATGGAAATACCGAGCATCGATATAGTGGTCTTGGTGGGAATGATGGTACCAGACATTGTTTTATAAGGAATACTGAGTTCTGCCTTTCTAGAGAAAATACAGTCTTGAGCAAGATCGTCATATACAGCGTTGACCTACCTCCGTCGTAAGTTCTATTCCTGGGAAGAAATAGATATTCTTGGAGAGAACGCAGTATGGAGTTCCTTTTCTTCATCAATATGTCATGGAATATATACTATTACTATTTCTGCGAATGTATTTTCAGTGAAGGGCGTGTATTTTCAGTGAAGGTCGATGGATAATGTGAAATCAACGAACATTATTCTCCGTGTATACGGTGATGTTATAGTGGCAATAAGATGGGTTCAACTCTGGTGCGATCACTACACTTCGATTGGTAAAATATAAATGATCAGAAATATTCTTATTTTCCTCAGTTTCATTATTGAACTCAATTAGATACTGATATGTGTAGTGAGAGTGGTTGATACATGCCCATTTTTCTCATTATGAATATGCCACAGGAATATTCTTACCATTTCTGAGAATAGTGCAAACATGTTTTTTCAGTGTATGTTGAAGGGAGATGAGTGAAATCGAAGTGAAAGAAAGACATTTTTCTCCGTGTAGGTATACGTTAGTGGTATACAAGGTAAAGCATTTTGAGTCATCGAACATCAAAGGCGGCATGAAAGCTTTCGTATCTGGACTAGTTGATTTGTGGTCGGATGATCTGCATAATAATACACATACAGGGTGGCTGGAATTCGAGCCACATCATTAGGATCTCGTAACCGTGAGACATACAGGGTCGGTTAGATTATGGCAAAGTAATCAATACAAGTTGGCGTTTTCAAATTAAGAATCCGACTATTCGTGTTTCAGAAACCATGATCATTTTTTTTTAAATACGGACCCTGATATTTTATTCCATTTTTCCACACCTTTGAATATCCCAAAAGCTATGAGATATCACAAATATTTATTTTTGAATGTTGATTTACAAAAATTGATATAGGATATTAAAAAGAGTACAGAAAATGTAAATTATTTCAAAAGAAACATTCGAAAATGAAAATTTGTGGTAACTATAGCTGTTAGGATATCCAAAAGTGTGAAAAGCACCCAGGTACTTGGGAAAAAGATGAGTTGATGATGGTTTCTGGATGACAAAACGTCGGATTTCAAATATGATATCGCCAACTTGAAGGGAAAAGAAGTGACCATGATTTATTGTTATTCACTCGATTATTTTTTACAAAAAACTTGAAATAACATAAAAAATGTTTTAGGAAATTTCGGTTGTTTTCGTATATATCCGAAGGTATTCGGAATTCTCAAAGTTTCAAAACTGCATATTGTTAGGCATAAAATTGTCCAACTTTCCCATTATTTAACCGACCCTGTATGTCTTACGGTTCATGAGATCACAATGATGAAGCTCGAATTCTGGTCACCCTGTACACCTGAACTTATCATTCCTTTCGTAAGCTTTCTTTGTGTCTACGTGACATTATACAAGTAGTATCAAAATTCCTTTTGAGGAAGTCGAGGAAGTTCAGTAATTGATGGCCTAATAACGGGCAGCACTGAATATTTTCTTCCGCTCTCACTGTTATATGCTATAACAATAGTGTTTTTTCTGTGACGGGAAAAAAGTTTGGCATTTCATCTCTGTTGGCAGGTTATAAAATGTCACTTTTCATAAATTACTTTTTTCCCGTGGAAAAAAAGTCAGTACTTTTTTCTCGGATATATCTATCTATATCACATATTATATATACACTGTTGATGGCTTTTGTTGTGCTATAGTTCCGAAAAATGAGTCAATAATACCGTCTCCGAGAAAAAACTGCTGCAAGTCCTTTTATCTTCCATTCGACTTCGCGGTTACGTATATTACTAAACAACCACTAAATTCGCAATTTTTTGAAATCAAATCACAGAATTAGACTGACAGAAGTGACATCAGATATTTGATTAGGTACTTCAAAAGAATGATAAAGATGCCTACAATGCAGGTGTCCCTACTGTTAAAAACTTAAAATTTCACGTCGATAATTTTCAGATTTCAAAATAATGTAATATCTTCTCAATATTGATTCGTCCTTCCTTCTGTCACAGAAAAAAATAGTGTATTATACACGGGAAAAATATTAGATTTTAGCTCACGGTTTTTTGTGTCCCTCCGCTACGCGTCGGGAGACAACACAACCTGAAGCTAAAATCTACTACTTTTTTCCCTTGTATAATAAACAACTATTATTTTGAGTGAAGAATTATCAGGATAAAAAATATTGCTTACCTATCCTTTTTAATTTTTTTCTCAGACACATTGTATATTCAAATGACGAAAATTGGTACAGGTATATTTGGAATAATCCTCAATGATAATTTGTGATTATTTCTTTCTAGAAAAACCACAGAACTACATTTGCTGATCACCTATTTGAAGAAAATGATGATTCGTTTTTGTCGGACACCCTGTATTTTATGATGATGAAAATCGGTACAGGTATATTTCAAGTGGTACTGATTCAGAATCCATCATCAAGTTTCGTGGAAAACAATCCCTAATAGTACTTTCTGAAATATGGGTCATTGAAATTTGTCGCAGGTGGCCACGATAACAGTCCAAGAATTAGATCACTCTCTCGTTGGATGGGCATTTCAAATACTTATCCAACAAAAAAAGGTTTTTTGAAATTGGTCGGATAATAACGATTTTACAGGGGTGGTAAGTCCTTAAGGTGGACACACTGTATAATATGTGATATATATCCGGGGAAAAAGTACTCACTCTTTTCCCACGGAAAAAAGTAATTTATGAACAGTGACATTTCATAACCTGTCAACAGAGATGGAATGTCAAACTTGTTTCCCGTCACAGAAAAAAACAAATTTTGTTCAATAACTTGCGGTTTCACCGGAAACGATCTTTTTTGATCATTAAAAGGGAGAACCTGTATTTCATTCCATAATCGGTTAGGGCGAATTCAACGATACCGGGTTTGATAAAGGGTTATTTCAAATGATCACGAAGATATTTGGGTTCGTAATTTTCATATGCTCAATGGGTATGACTTTGTAATATCGAAATTTCTTTCTCTTACACACTCATTGAGGAAATGGAAACTTAGAACGCGAAAATCTTCGTAATCTTTTGAAATATCCCTATTAAACCCTGAATTGTTGAAGTCGTTATGATGATTCCTAGCCGATTGAAGAATGAAATACAGGGTGTCCCGTTTGAAAATCAGAAGTTAAAGTCATATCCGGTGAAACCGAAAGAGATAGAACAAAAATTGTGTTGTCAATTAATGAGCAATTTGGTATACTTGCCACCCACCAATTTACAAAATTCGATCTCGAATGAGTCAGAAGATACAGCACTTGTCGTTTTTGTGCACTTCTCTGTATGGTTATACTGATAAAAGATAGCACACTCTAGTTGGTAACAGTGAAAAATCATTTGCATGTTCATTCTCTGGCTATATTCCGAATTCAACTGACAGTACTGAATCTGCTGATTTTTCATTCCGAAATCGAAAGAATTCACTGAAAGTGACAGATAAATGTGAGCAGAAATACTATACTTACATTCCAAATATTTCGACTCAACATTCCGCTGAAATTACTGACTATCGAAAAGTAGTGTGGTTTCAGTGAACTGCCATTATTTTTGAGGGGGAAGGAATTTCACATTTATTAACTTTGTTCTTTAAACATTAGGCCATTAAAAAAATTGACGCTGAGAATAATATTTAAATTTCACCAGCTGATCAACCGCTGCTAATTACTGGCTATATTCCGAATTCAACTGGTCAGTACTGTCTGTAGATCCACTGAATCTGCTGAAAATCTGTGTTCCGAAATATAAAATCAAAAATACAGTTCTGTAATTCGGGACTCGTTTTCATGGTTTTCATCAATAGTCAGCAGCAGTTGATCAGCTGGTGAAATTTGCCAGTCTGTAGTTTCTCGTTTATCTGAACTAGATATTTGATATTTAATATTTAAAGTGGAAAAGCAATCGATTCTTTTAGCATCCATAGTTTCTACGATTATCGACGATGACGATTCAGGCTCGAGTGATAAAGAATACTTGGACATTCTGTTGCCATTAATTTCTCCTGATGCACCAGATTGAGAATTGAAAGATTTATAGAAAACGTAGTGATGATGAATTGAGGAGACATTTCAGGATTATTCAGTTATTTATTTAGCCAATGCTGTTTATTCTTTTGTTACCTGTACTAACTTCATACTCAATATTATTCTCAGCGCTTATTATTTCAATAACAGGTATTTTCTGTTATAGAGAATAATATTATTAAGAACGAAAATGAATGTTACATTCCTTTCCCTTCTAAAATAATGACAGTTCACTGAAGCCACACTACCTTCTGATACTCAGCAATTTCAGCAGAATGTTGAGTCGAAATATTTGGAATGAATAGTATGTCTGCTCACAAGCATCTGCCACTTTCAGTGAATTTTTTAATTTCGAAATGAAAAATCAGCAGATTCAGTACTGTCAGTTGAATTCGGAATATAGTCACTGATGAAAACCATGAAAACGTGTTCCAAATTACAGCACTGTATTGTCGGGGGTAATACCACAAGAGCTCAGATTTAGCCGGATATTTTTTGTGGTTGTTTTCGAATACTTACTTTCATTCAATTACCTATATGAAAGTAAGTATGAGAAAACCACCGTAAAAAATATCCTGCTAGATCTGAGCTCGCGTGGTATTTGGTAAGACAATTCCATGAATAGAAAACTCAATTCAATTAAACTTTATTTAACCAACTAAAAGAACAACAAGTAAAAGAATAATGTTTAGAAAGAACAGTTGTTAAAAACACAATTATTATATACAATTGGTTCAGTAGACATTTGCTCCTTTACTGATGTAGATTTTGTGTTTGACATTGACATGGATGTGGACACTATGGCTGATTCATTATCCAAAGCTTTATTTCGAAGATTTGTTACAAGATGCGAATGATGCTCATTATCAAGTTGTAAATAAGGCTTTATGGACTTGGAAGAGGAATGTCCAGTTATTTTTATCAATTCTTGTTCATTGATACCTGCTTTAGCTAGAGTTGACACGGCGCTTGAGCGATGAGAATGATTAGAAATTTTTTTATTCTTTGTATCCAGTCCAATTTTTTCAGCTGAAATTTTCGTCCACTTGAGAATTTCGTTGACTCCTATAGGAACATTTTTGTACCAACTTTTCGGTGAATTACTTTTCCAAAACGGATTGGGGGTTATAAATAATCTATCAGTTGTAATATGGTTCGGTCTATGTGATAATATTTTATAAAACAATGTTACTGGGCATATGCTTGGGTTTTCTATGTTTTTTATTAGCCATTTACTGTCGCAGCATTTGTTTGAGCCGCCCTGACATGTTTTGGAAAAAACTGTATTATATTCAATGCGGCCAGTAAAATCACCATTATTTGATTTTTCTTCTTTAAAATAGTGTACTACACATTTTGCAGCTTCACCTCCTCGCCAAGCTAATTCATATGCAGCGATATGAAAAAATCTTTTTAAAAGACCTATAGGACTATTTTCATCCCATATCAATGCCATTTTAACAATTTCACTTTTAGTCAAGGCTGTTGAACTATTTTTACGTTTTTCTAAATTACCTTGTAAGTTCTTTCGCTTAGAACTACGTGCATCACGGGATTTCTTGAATGCCAAATCAGTGAAAGGATTGAAAATAACATTAAATTTTTCGAAATACATGCTTTGCAACATCTTCGCTGTTGTGTTCCACATTGTTTTCACCACGTATTCTTTATAATCTTCCCCATTCTGTTTCTTCATATTAAAGCCCCAGTCCATCAATATTCCTGCCACATTTTCCACTGACTGTTCGGTTTCCAAATTGAAGTTTCGTTGTTTACAAAATTCGCTGAATTGATTCCAAATGGAGGATTGACTTTTTTTTGTATTTTCTGGAGTTGATTTTTCAATCTCCCTCACTATTTCTGCCTCGCAAATGTTTACAAATCTCGACATACTCACTGGAATATTATTTGCTGATTAATTCTGTTTTTGACATTTACAATTGTCAAACTGATGCGACGCGCAATAACGCTTGATGAATGAACAGTAAATACTAGCGTTGCTACGGTAACGTAATTTATCCGATTTTTTTATCCACTTGCATTTCTGTTCCTCCATATTTAGCCGATAGCAAACTACGATTTTTGTACTCGCAAATGGAAATTATTATACATGAGTGGAATTGTCTATTTTATATTTCGGAACATAAATTTTCAGCAGAGTCAGTGGATTTACTGACAGTACTGACCAGTTGAATTCGGAATATAGCCCTTAATCACACACAACTTCGTGGTTTGGCGTTACCATTATACCAACTTTGAAATTAGAAATGCAGCGTGTCCTAATAGAAGCTTATCACGGTGCTAATACACCGACGTACTTAAGCAGCAAAAACGCAAATTCTGATATTTTTTTGAAACCTACCCTAGAACAGCCATGTTGATGTCAATCGAAGATATTTCCTACAAATCCACATTTGAACAATATCATATATCCGACTCTATTGACGACACTGTATATTACTGTACTCTTATCACCGTTATGAATTCGAACGAACATTTCACCTTTCGAACTGTACCAGCAGAGAGGCGCGAACGGAATGAAAAAAAGTGTTCTTCGACAAATCTCGAAATTTTGAAAAAAAAAATGAAATAAAATTTTGACCTGTCCTGAAATGCTGTTCCCTTATTTGGAATGCAGCTCCCAAACATACCCTGAAACTGTTGGATTCTGTCCAAAAGAGGGCAATTCGTCTCGTGGGTGATGCCTTGCTCACAAACTCACTCACTTCTCTAGAACACCGTAGAAAAGTTGGCGAACTGGCTCTATTTTATAGATCTTTTCATGGACGATGCTCTTCTGAAATATCAACAATTGTTCCTCCCTTGGCACTCCTCGCGAGATTAACCCGTCTAGTTGAGGCTTCGCACCCTTTCGTGGTCACTTTGGAGACCTGCAGAACATCTCTTTCCAAAGACTCGTTCACCCAACGAACAGCGAGGCTCTGGAACACATTGCCAATGGAGGTGTTCTCCGAGGCATATAACCTCTAGAAATTTGAAAAGAACACCAATTCCTACCTTATTTCCCTTGGTTCTCACGATGTTCTCTGAACATTACAGGATCTCCCTTTTCGTGGAAACCAGAACATAAAAAAATAGAGACCTCAGCAGATGCTAAAATTATGTCGTTAGCATCACTCACGGCTTAGAGCAGCTTATCAAAGAACCCACACGAATTCCCGATACCAATAACCATTCAGCTAACATACTTGACTTATTCCTAACTAATAATTCAGCACCCTACACCATAGATGTACGAGCTCCACTTGGCAATTCTTACCACACACTCATCTCCACAACCTGCCCATTTTTCATTACATCAACTGGCATTACAATTCAGGAGATTGGGACGGTCTCCGCATGTTTTTCGCCGAGTTTCCTTGGCATAGAGTATGCTTTGACTATGAGGACCCTTCACAGTGTGCTGCGGAAATATCCGAGATCATCATGCTCGGAATGGACACTTACATACCTCATTTTTCGAAAAGATTATCACTTTCGAAACCCTGGTTCAACAAAAACTGTTCTAGAACTGTTGCCTTGAAACAAACAGCCTACCATCGCTGGCGCAAAAACCCTAACCTCGCGACTAGAGCAGAATACGTTGATGCCAGGAATAACTGCAGCCAAACAATAGATGCTTCGAAAGAAACATACAATGCCAAGATAAGATCGAAACTCATAGATTGCCCCAATGGCTCCCGTTCGTTTTGGTCCCTTGCTGAAGCGGTCGGAAGAAATTTCACTAATAGTTCATTTCCACCACTGTCCAAATCCGATGGCACATTAGCAACAACATCGCAGGAGAAAGCAAATATTTTTGCAGAGATGTTCGCAGCAAACTCCACTTTAGATTCCCAAGGAGAACTGCCGCCAGACATTCCACCCGTTGAGAGTCGAATGCCCGAAATCGTCTTCCGTCAACGCACTATCAGACGAATTTTGCATGGTCTCAAAACGAATGAGGCTAACGGTCCTGATGGAATTCCACCCATTGAATTGACACCGATTCTCTGCAAGTTGTTTACCATCTCGTACAGGTCGGGTATTTTTCCATCATGCTGGAAGACAGCTAGAGTCCAACCAATCCCCAAAAAAGGGAACAAGAATCTGCCCAACAACTACAGGCCCATTGCCCTGTTATCAGTAATCTCCAAAGTAATGGAGAAAGCCATCAATATTGAGCTTATCAAATATCTGGAGAGATAATACTGTTCCCACATATGGGGTTCAGCACCAAAACATACGCTGATGCTCTTAGATTTCATCCAGAGAACAGCCATTCGCCTGGTGGGTGACGCCACACTCACTCACTCTTTGACATCATTGGAACACCGTAGAAAGGTCGGCGACCTTTCACTTTTCTATCGATACTTCCACGGGAAATGTTCTTCAGAAATCTCTGCTATCATCCCTTCACTATATAGCAATACCAATCAGACGAACTAGACAAGCCCAGTCAGCACATCCTTTTGTTGTCAACCTCGAAAGATGTCGAACAGCACTTTATCAGGACTCCTTCATCCATAGAACTGCTAGGCTCTGGAATTCATTGCCTGTGGAAGTATTTCCAACAACATATAATCTCCAAAAGTTCAAAAAAGATTCCAATACCTACCTCCTGTCCCTATCCTCCCTAGGAACGCACGATGTTCTTTGAACATTATAGGAATTCCCTTTCGTGCGCTCCAAGCGATAAAAAAAAAGGATAAATAATTCACAATCAATGAATAAATCGCTATCATTCAAGTATAAGATGAAGTCATATCCGGCTTTATTGGCGACACGGTATATTACTGTACTCGTAACACCGGTATGAATTCCAACGGACATTTCACCTTTCGAACTGTAAATGCAGAGAGGTGCGAAGAGAGTAAAAAAAGTGTTCTTCGACATTTCTCCAATGATTCCATCGAGAACCTCTGGAAGTGAGTCAAGTTCAAGAACAACGAGCTACGAGGTGGATTCAGTCGTTTTCAGTGACGATCCGGTGTTATTCTGTGTTCGTGAAGAATTTTTCTATAGGAAAACTACTTTGTACTTTGTGATGACAGTTTAAGTGTTTTCGATAATGGGCTTAACTTTGAAGAAATTGGAATGTTATATTATGCTCAAGTTATGTGACAAGTGCTTAGTGTAATTGTGAACTTCATTAACAATAACCCTGAAGGTTAAATTATATCTACTGTGTAGTAATATCGACAGGTAGGATGCACTTTTGATAGCACCTATATTTTCGATGATTTTTTCTCAAACAATTTGTTTCAATAGGGTATTTCTTACGAAAGCGTAGAACGGACATGAGATTTTTTTTCTTAATTCCGAGTTATAACTCGAAATTAGTGCTAATTTCGTGTTACAACTCGAAATTAGCTTAATTTCGAGTTATAACTCGAAATTAAGCTTTTCCTGAGTTGTAGTACGAAATCAAGCTCTCAATGAGTCAGATTTTCACAAGAAGTAGTCGTATAAATCTTGGTTTAGTACCTAGTAAACAATGGAAGAAATAATTTCATTTTATTTCCCATTGGGGTTACAACAAATAGAAATTGGTTCCTGTTTAGCCTTGAATCATGATATTTTTATTAGTGATCGTCATCTCAGACGAAAATTGAGGATAATGAATTTGTACAGAAGAAGAAATAACTATGACATAGCTCGGATTGAAGAGTTTATTGAACAGAAGCCCTTATTTCGTGTTACAACTCAAGGAAAGCTTAATTTCGAGTTGTAACACGAAATTAGTACTAATTTCGAATTATAACTCGAAATTAAGCTAATTTCGAGTTGTTACACGAAATCAGCACTAATTTCGAGTTATAACTCGAAATTAAGCTAATTTCGAGTTGTTACACGAAATTAGTACTAATTTCGATTTATAACTCGAAATTAAGCTAATTTCGAGTTGTTACACAAAATTAGCACTAATTTCGAGTTATAACTCGAAATTAAGCTAATTTCGAATTGTAACACGAAATTAGTACTAATTTCGAATTATAACTCGAAATTAAGCTAATTTCGAGTTGTTACACGAAATCAGCACTAATTTCGAGTTATAACTCGAAATTAAGCTAATTTCGAGTTGTTACACGAAATTAGTACTAATTTCGATTTATAACTCGAAATTAAGCTAATTTCGAGTTGTTACACGAAATTAGCACTAATTTCGAGTTATAACTCGAAATTAAGCTAATTTCGAGTTGTTACACAAAATTAGCACTAATTTCGAGTTATAACTCGAAATTAAGCTAATTTCGAATTGTAACACGAAATTAGTACTAATTTCGAGTTATAACTCGAAATTAAGAAAAAAATATCTCATGTCCGTTCTACGCTTTCGTAATTTCTCTCATAATAATAACAACGAGAAAGAGAAAATAATTAACAATGAGGAAAAATTCATTTTACTTGATTATTTGGGTTTTTCTCTCCTCCTGTCCACAAAATAAAAATATTACAAACATTTCAATATATTATGTATAGTAGGACAAATCAGATGATTTGCTCCAAAATGTTTCTGCGCTCTACAAATTTTTTCATCAGGGAGCCTAAAAAAAATGCAATAGCTTGTCAGTGATACTTTGTTTGAAAAAAAGTTTGAGGAAAAGGAATATAGCTATATTGAAAAAATTTCGAATTTTCACTTATCTTTGGACTTTTCAGGAACGACTCTGCTCTAAACATAAAAATGTACAATATTTTTCTTCGATATTCTTTCAATATATCTATATTTCTTCTCTTCAAACTTTTTTCTTCAATATAATAATATGTGTTGTAGGACAAATCAGATGATTTGCCCCAAAATGTCATTGCGTTTAAAAAATTTTTCTATCAGGAACCCTAAAAGAAAAATACAATAGCTTGTCAGTGACACTTTGTTTGGAGAAAGTTTGAAGAGAAAAAATAACGAAGTTTTACTTATCTTCGGACGTTCCAGGAATCTGCTCCCGTTCTCAACATAAAAATGCAGAATATTTCTCTTCAGAAATTCTGTTCGTATATAATATACAAGGTGATTTCAAATTCGAAGTAAATATCTCAAGGACATATTGTTGGAATCAGAATAAGATTTTTTCTTTATATAAACATGTGTCCTAAAATTCACCTTCTCTGAGCTACAGCCACTGTAATTTAGGTAAAGGAATACGTGACTGTAACAACGGCCCTGTCCTTTTAGACACTTTATTTCATTCTTTCTTCACAAATTGGGTAAACCCTCCCAGATATAATAATTTGTTGAACGTAGGGACATTTTGGGTCAAATCATCTGATTTGTCCTACTGAGTACACATATTATATTGAAATAATACTGTTCCGTTCATCTCCTTCTTTATGTCCATTTATGTAAACTCAAAATAATAATAAATTTCTATGCATCATCTGCTATCTGTATTTGGCTCTCTGTATATCTTGATAATAAATTCGCGCATCAGGTCTTAAAGGTTTTACATGCAGCGCCTCCAAGTGGCCAACGCTCGAAGATTTTCATGTAGGCATTTTTTCGAAATCATTGATACATACAGAATGATTCTTGTAGGAGAAATGACAAAATTCATCACGAATTTGTCCACTAGTTATCTTTAGAGGTATCTTATTGGGAGGTATCTATACTTTAAAATAGCAATGAATCTAAAGGGCAGAAACCCTATGTGAGATATATAATGTCCGAGTTCAGCTTTCCATGGAGATTCCAAAGATTCAATCATATATAGGGTGTACCATTTGAAAAAATTGTCGCGGACATGATTACTCAATCTTGAATCACCCTGAATATAAATTTTTTTTCAGTAAATGTAGTAAATTGAAAATAAAAATAGACCTGTTCTAGAGGTTTTCTCAGAAACGGATAGTTTGGCTGCAAATAAAATTCTGTACTTTTCGAAACAACTTTTCGTATATTATGTTATTTTACGGCTCTCTACAAGATGATTTTGTTTCATCAACTAACCCAAGAAGCCTTTACCCCCCCCTAAGAAAAAAAATTATCGACACCTTTGCACGGTGAGGAAGCTAATGTTTATAGCGAAACAATTGTCGTGTGAAAAAGTAAACTCGTGAAAATTATCACCCAGGTGCGTTTTTTTCTCATTGTTATAAAGAATGTTCATCAAGTAGAAGCCGATTCAATTCAATATATACATAAGAATGATCGAGAATTAATAGTAGTACAACATGAAACAACAAAGATTCACGTCTTATATTCACTCTGCCATCACTTTATATAAATGGACATCCGAAGTAAATGCAAAATATTTTACGAACACTAAAAGACAACATGCTTTTATAATTAGATACCCGTTGATCAATTATCAACAAAATATATACTTCAATACAGTACTCATCAAGATCTATTCGAACATGTATACAAAAATAAAATGTCCTTATTCCTTTTTTGAAAAATTGGGTAGCCTTTTTGATTCAGAGATATTGCTGGAATAATTCCATGCAAAATTTCAACACAATTGAGTGTGTTCAATAGGGAATTTTGACATTTTTGCTTCTTTGATCCAGCCTGTACTTATCAGAATCTAAGTAGTTGATATAACCGCTGAAGTATTCCTTCAGTTAAAAAACACATCGAATACCCCTGATAACACACTTATGTCCCATGGATATCCTTAGGACGTCCTGTCGGGACATTCAGGACGTCCATAGGACCTTCGAATTTGGTACCGTGGACGTCCATTGGACGTCTGTGGGACGCACAAATGTCCCACTTGAGGACCAACTAAAGATGTCCTTGAGGGATGTCCCTGGGACAACTATCGAATACCTAAATCCTACAGTATTCCTCATCAAGCACTACAGAGGACATCCTTAGGACATGCATAGGACAATCTATCAGCGACGCTGAGGGATATCAATTGGATGTCCATAGAATGTCCCAGGGACGTATGAATTATTCTTGAATCCGAATTTCTCTGGGTCCCTCTAGGACCAGATCTTGCATAACTGATTAGGACATCCAGTTGAGTTGATGGTCCGTAGAAGGTCCCCAAAAAGTGTCCCAAGGATGTCCAATGGACTTACGTGAAGGACATTGACGAGGAGTACTTATAGCCTACGAGCAATCATTCGACGGCGAGGTGTAAGTTGTAAGTTAACGTCCTCGCAGGGACAACATATTGAAAGTACCGACTGGGACGTCCATGGGACGTATTTTCTAGGACATTGGAAGAGTACAGTTCTTGTACCAATTGGGACATCCGACGGATATCCCTAAGGGGCATTTCGATTATACGATCCTGGAAATATGAAGGGCGTCTGTGCAGAGATATTTGAAGGAATGTACCATCAGGGACATTCCATGGTTGTCTAGGAGGGACATTATATAAGATCTGAAGTCATGCCAGAATATGTACTACTCGGAACATCCGATGGATGTCCCTAAAGGAACGTTTGAAATCATATCCCATCAGGGACATGCCAAGGACGTCCTTGCATGGACATTCTATAATATGTACCACGTGGGACGTCTAAGGGATGATATTTCTAGGACATTTGAAATGATGTACCAGCTGGGACATTCCGTGGACATCCTTGCTCGGACATTGCAAGAGTTGTACGGGATGAGACGTCCCAAGGACACTTATTTTTGGTCCGGGACATTCGGACGTGAATTGTACCAAATAGGAACGTCCCTAGGACGTTGTGTGCTATTAGGGACATAAACCCTAATTTTCATCGTTGAAAGTTAAACAGGAAGATGTCTCGAGATCAACCAAATCGATAAAATTGATGAAATTGCGATGAAACTGATGAAATTGCGATGAAATTGATACTGAGATCGACCATTTTGAAAACTCACTACATCTTTTTCCTGGAAAATCTTTTCGAGTCATAGAGAGCTGTCAGTTTGAAACCATTTTAGGTGAAACAGTTAGTGGCAGGAAAGTGAAAAATATTCGAAAACGGTTTTGCTCTTTTTGATACACCTGGTATTCTAGAAGTTATCTGACTTGTCCAATAATTTTTTAACACCCGGTATATAGTCAATCAAAAATTTGCTAAAATGAAATTACAGCCTGGGGAGCCAACAACTAGACTCGCAACTAGAGTCACTGGATGGTATTAGTAGATAAGAGGGATTAAAAGTGCCACTTCAGTCCCTCAGATGAGAGATTGAATGTACCCTTTCATTCATTCATTCATATTTTAAAAGTATTTTCATCAAAATTCCGACTTTTAGTGGCAGTGATATAGGGCTTTTCCACCAGTTTGCAATAACACTTTGTTTCGAACTGGGAAAAAGGCAAAAAAACTAAATTTCTTCTTGCGGCTCTATAAAAACGGTTTGCCGGAAATATGATCGAAATCACTAGACTGAACTTCATTTGATCGAACCTCATTTGATCGAAAATCAATTGAACAAAAATCAAATTTACGAAGAATCAAATGATCGAGAATCAATTGATCGAAATATCATTTGATCAAAATATCAGTTGATCGAACTACACTTTGATCGAATATAATCATTTGTATAGATTCCAGGAATCCATTAATATGAAGGATTTTATTGCTCGAGAAGCTGTTGGAAGTATTACCTCAAGTATAATTATAGTGATCAACATAATATGTCAGAAATAATATCACAATCGGTTACAGAGACAAGACATCGTTTATACAAGGTTGCGGTTTTTGAAAAATTTCTGTATTAAATAGTCAATGTGGAAAAGAAAAGTTGATATGAGATGGATATTTTTATGTGTTATAACGCTTGTCCAATAGTTCAGGTATTCCCTGTAATTACGGAAAGAAGATTCATTTAGGCTAAGTCAGGTTAGGTTGTTTAGAAACAGTAGTCTTTCTTGTTTTTTTCGTGTGATTCATCTAAAAATATACTTTCTAGGAAGGAGTTTCATTTAGGCTGAGTTACTTTAGATTGCTTATGAAAAGTAGTCTCTTTTTTTATGCTTATGCAGAAACGATGTTTTCCTTCCTCAACTTTCCAGAAAACTGTGTAAATGCTGTAAACGCTGTTACGCTGCTTGCCTGCGATACGTTTATGTTTCTTTTATGTTATAAGTACGATCAAAATGTTATTCGATCAATTGATGATACGATCAAATGATATTTCGATCAAATTATTTCGATCATATTTCCGGCAACCTATAAAAACACTGGAATACAATAGCAGATAGCAGTTATGACAAAAAATTGCCTTTAGTTGTTCAACACACATTTTGAGCGATTTATACGTTGAAAAAAATCAATTTTGAAATTAAATTAAATTTTTAAGCAAGTTTTAAATGTATGAAAACATGAAATTTGACTAGTTCGCTGGATTCCTCTTTCCAAGTTTCCAGTTTTCCAATGAGGGGTCACAAGGCTCAAGGTTACATTTGAAAAAATCATGTTGAGGGTGCTTTCAGCAACCCCTGAAAGAAGATAAACGAAAAAAAGGAATTGTTGAATCAGGCAAAATTTAATTGAATGGAGCAAATAAAAGTGTCTTATATGCACGACAAAATATAATTTTGAAATGAGTAAATCTATATCTTGTTCAAAGTGAATTTGAAGTTTGAATCAAGTATATATGTCTTGCATGAACTCTGAATCTTCTTCAATCAAGAGATATTGAATCAAACAATCATTTTGTTCGATTCAAAATAGCAAGATATTGATTTAATCAAATATTTAGTCGATTCAACGAAATATTTGGTTGATTCAAAGAAATTTTTGTTGATTCAATGAAATATTTGGTTGATTCAATGAAACATTTGGTTAATTCAATGAAATATTTTGTTGATTCAAAAGAAACTATATATCAATTCGACAAATTGTTTTGCTAAACCAAATTCAATATTCGGGAATTTTTTGAAATTTCACATCAATAGAATAAACAAAACTGGGAAACTAGTTGACTCCTAGTATAGATCTTTAGTCTTTACTTATCTTCAGCTGATGGAAAGCTATTTCGGGTTGCTAATCATCCTAAGTTCGATTTATCCAGCTGATATTTCAAACTCGAAGAATCAGGCTTCATGTATATAATGAATTTGAGGCAGGCATAGACGAGGCGAAATGATCGCCATCTGGAGGCGAAAATTTAAGTTGATGTAGAATGAACAAAATATTTCATTGATATTACATATTTCGTTGCTCTATTCAAGCGAAATAATCCGTTCGAAACGAGTTCATTGATACATCGGAATAAGAAAACTTGTATGTTGTTTCAAAGTTATATTCTCATCAAAATGATCATTGCTTGATCAAATCAACGAAATGTTTATAGTTGAATCAACATCGACATTATTTTGGATCGACGTAATCTGTTTTTGAGGAAACCATATATTTTGTTGATGGAATTGATATTATATTGTTGATTCAATTAGACTACATTCTTGATTTGAACAAGCAGCTTCCATGGAATAATCATGTATCTGGTTGATTCAACAAAAAATTGCTCAGCCCAACAAAAATAACTCATGCATAAATAAATTGTTGATGCAACAAATCCTTTTTTTCTGTGTATTCTCGATCTTGCTTGCAGAAGGAAGGTAAATAAATTAAATCGTTGACGTATGTCGAGAATTTCCAGAAAAAATATCCACCTCCCCGCTGACAAATTTATTACAGTTAAAGTCTCCACACTGTATTGTAAACAATTACTCAATACCAAACAGCCAATTCTGCATAGGCCTCGTCAGTACGTCAGTAATTGGTATTCCGAAAAGAATTTCCACATTATCGGGCCAAATATTTTTTAATCGTTAGATCGATCACGTACTGGCTTTGGAGCAACTCGGAGAGGGGTTGGTAGAAAGTGATATGTGACCAAAATTGGAATTCAGTTTCGGAAACAAATAATGGAAAATTATTCAATTATGATGTTAGTTATCGCTATGCCACCTGACACTTGAAGTGGCCGAAGATAAGTGACAAAATGGTGTTTTTGAGTGGTGGTAGGTACTAATGATTACGACTTATTTAGTAAATTGGTGAGGTATCGTATATTGATCTGAGTTGAAGAATATTCAAATGAGAAGACTTCCTGATAGCTTCTTCGTGTATCACAGTACCATTTGCATTTTACTCATCATACAAAAAAAATATCAGAAAAGATGCTCGAAATGTTTTCGGAGAACAAATTCAGCTTTAAAATTTGCGGTGAGGTGGATAGTCCATTCAAGACATTCGTTCAAATTACTCGACAACCAATAGAGATATAACATTATACAATTTCAAATGAATGTCAGTCACATAACAGACTGAATTCTGACTCCAAGACGACAACAAGAAAATTTGATTCCTAACAAAAAATCTTCCATCGATTATTTTCTTCGTATGATTTCGAAACAATTAGAACGTTCAAATGAGTCAGGTTGCCTATATAATTTCAAATATACGTGGATACAATCAGATATATATTTTTTATTCAGATATTCTGAACTATGTAGTAGATGCTCCTAATTTATTATCAAATATCTCATTCCATTGAGTCAGGTTGCCTGTATAATTTCAAATATACGTGGATACAATCAGATATATATTTTTTATTCAGATATTCTGAACTATGTAGTAGATGCTCCTAATTCATTATCAAATATCTCATTCCATGTTCCTACACGTATCCTTAGACAAAACGAGCTATTTTCAGTTCCATTTCGTCGCACAGATTTGGGAATAAACTCACCACTACACAGAATGCCAACTCTTTATAAAAGAAAGTTTTCTTCAATAGATCTATACCAGTTTTCACTAAATGTTTACAAAATAAAAATAAAGAATTTATATTGCACAAATAATTTACAAAATGTCACATTATTGCCAATCTCCAATATACTGGGTGAGTCATTAGTTTGGCAAAGTGTGATAACGTATTTATTGTTTGAGATAGATGAACAAAAATTTCAGAGATGATCTAGGCTCATGAGCAGCAGTTTTCCAAATTATTTCTCTTTATACAGGGTGATTCAGAAATGCGTGGCGTATCAAAGTAATACTTGTTCTTATGGGACACCCTGTATAGCTGATTCCATCAATGCATCACACTTGAGGTCTAGCGAGAATGATTTCAGAGGTATAGGGTGTTCAAAATCAAGATTTTTCATCTGTAGGATTTTTTTGCGTCGAAACTATTCATTATTGGTCAAAACGGCTTTCATGTCCCTATCTCAACTTTTGATTTACTATCTACTGACATTTATTTGAAACAAATACAGGGTGGTTCAAGATTCAGCATTCTGATCACCCTCTTGTATCTGTTCCAATTAATGTCAATAGATAGTAAATCAAAAGTTGGGATAGGGACATGGAAGCCGTTTTGACCAATAATAAATAGTTTCGACGCAAAAAAATCCTAAAGTTGAAAAATCTCGATTTTGAACACCCAATATCTCTGTAATCATTCTTGCTAGACCCCAAGTGTGATGCATTGATGAAATCAGCTCACAAAGGAGAATTCGAAAATGCAATGAAATACAGGGTGCCTCATAAGAAAAACTATAACTTTGATACGTCACGCATTTCTGAGACGCCCTGTATGAAGCGAAATAATTTGTTAATGTGCTGCTCAGGATCCTAGTTCATCTCTGGAATTTTTGTTCATCTATCTGAAACAGTAAAGCCGTTATCTCACTTTGCCACACTAATGACTCACCCTGTATAGGTTACATTTACATATATTTGATTTTATATTAGATTTGTTTTTTATTTTATCTCGTGGATGAATGAGATTTAGTCAAGGCTATTCACAATGAGTCGCACATAACAGAGAAACATAATTTTCTCTGAAAATTATTCTTTGTGTCACTCCATTTTCTTCAAATGGAACCCCTATGAGCCACCTACATTTCTATCTAGAACATACGTTGAGGAAAAAAAGACAAATAATCATTTTTGTATGTCGGTGCAGTTATGAATTGCATACATTCTATAATCAACAATAATAATAATTTTTCAACTAAGTAAACTGTGAAAAATTACATTTTTGAATCTTGTCAACTGATTGTGATAAAAATATATTCCTCTGTTATGGCTCAGACGTTTCCTCGTCTTTCCGCAGACGTGGAGAAGACGAGGAAACGTCACTCCATTTCCTCGGCGAGTCCGAGGCGAACGGAAGGCTGAGATTTGAAATCTTTGGAGTAGACAAACTCCAACAGGAGGAATTGATTATATTAGAGTGGACGGACATACTGGCCTTCATCAGAAGGTCAGGGAGATTCGTAAAGGAAATCTAGGTGAAGGAAGCGTAGATATGTGGAGAGCAAGGGTTAGAAAAAAGGGCCCATCGGGGCCTACTTGCTTGGCTACAACCCCCCCACCTACTACTACTACTATGGCTCAGACTGAAAGGTGGCACAGGTAGGTTTTTGAAATCTACCATTTATTTGGTATCGGATAGCATAATTCTTCTAGTTCTAATTCTTCTCGTTATCAGATCGCGAAATCGAGTGCAAATTTCCGCACAGGATAGTGCCATCACAGCTCCCCTCTATGAACTCGGAGCTGCCGCTACCTCCAACCTGGCGGTCTTCTTGCGTGCCCTCATATTCGCCAATATAAGTTGCTTCACTCAACCCTTTCACAAACAATCTGCGGTTTCCACCCCCACTTTTGTCATTTCCAGTCATGAGCGCGATCACAGCTCCCTTTATGGACTCGGGGCTGCCGCTACCTCAAACCTGGCGGTCTTCTTGCCTGCCCTCATATCCGCCAATATCAGTTGCCTCACTCAACCCTTTCACAAAAAAACAATATATCCGTGGACGGATATGTGATTTCCACCCTCACTTATGTTTTTTGCAGTTATATGAACGCCATCACCGTTCCCCTTTATGGACTCGGGGCCGCCGCCACCTCGAACCTGTCGGTCCTCCTGTTTGCCCTCATGGCTGCCAATATCAGTTGTCCCACTCAAACCTTTCACAAACGATCAATGAAACCATGAAGGCATCTTTGATTTCCACCCCCATTTCTGTTATTTGCAGTTATGAGCGCCATCACAGCTCCCCTTTATGGACTCGGGGCCGCCGCTACCTCGAACCTGGCGGTCTTCCTGCCTGCCCTCATGGCGGCCATAGCCTACTTCCAGTACGAGCAACTAGATCCGGAAAGCAGGCCCGTCGACGTACCGTCAGACGAGCTTCTGGACAGATACGATTTCATAGTGGTTGGAGCGGGATCTGCTGGTAAGAACTATCTTCGTCGAAACATTCTGATGGTTGAATGGGATCATTTATATCTGTAATACAGGGTGTACCGAAATCATCCTGCCAAACTACACCAGCGGCTTCTACGACAAAAAATAGGGAGAAAACTTCTAATAAACATTAGTCGTGAAATGTCTGCTGAGGGAGCTACGGCCCCCTGGAAAGGAGCACCTGAAATGCTGCAATTCGGTACGAGAACTGTACTTTCCATGCCCTATGCTGTGAAAATAGCAACATTCCAAAATTTCATTCAGGAGTGAGGTTGAAATCCTATATAGACATAATATGGGTCTAATCCAATATTTAATAGTGTGAGAGTCCCCCGACTCCAAGGTATACCCACTAAACACTCCACCCCGTTTGTAGGCTTGTCTGACCGATGTCTCCGGCGACAGTTGAGCCCAGTGGCCCATTGTATCTTACCCATATACGACTAATGGTTCTTATTGAGGACCACTTCGATATGAAAGACCCTCTTCGTTCAGATTCCTGAAGATTACTCTTCCGATTCCTGTTCTCGTCTACGAAGAAGGCCAAAAGTTTTCTTTTTCCTACAAGTGACGACGAAGGGGTTGGTTCAGCTCAGTGGTGCTCCCTGCACAAGGCTGAGGTTGTTTACTCTGAGATGTCGCCATGTTTCCCAGGAGCCCCGTTAGCGACATCAAACCTTGGAACCATTCATTCATCGCCACGGGTCGCCAACCCCTTCAAGGAGCTGTGAGACCTTGTCGCGGTGAAAGGATTCAGTAGCTGCAATGAACCCGAGAGCGAAGCCGGTGGGAGCGCAAGCTACCGGTAGGGCCTCCTATGCCGGCACGGTCGAGGGGGGCAGTGAAGCTAAGCACAGCTCAACAGGAGAAAACTTGAAGAAAAACCGAAACCCAAGAGGTTAGGCGACCCGTGCGAATGGGTGAATGGCCATGAAACAGTTGGTCACTAACGGAAAGTCCTAGAAACGCGCGCCATCCAGGAGAAGAGAGCCTTAGCGGGGTTAGGGCGCACTGCACCACCGGACAAAAACGACCCAGCTCTTGGGAAAGAAATGAACGAACCTAGCACTGAAAAAGGAGATGTCTTTACACCGTTAGGAAAGGAGGAGGCAGTATGATGAGACGAAACCGAGAAACTGAAGGAAAAATTAAAAGAAGAGGCGACAAAGAAAGCGAGTGAGGAGGCAGAGAGGAACATGAGAGAGGTATTCGAAAGGAGCCTATTAGAAGAATATGAGAGAAGGCAGTCTTTAAGTTATTCCCCACCAAGGGCAAGAGTTCTCGCAGGACTGGACATGCCAGAAGCAGGGGCACTACTGCAGCATGATCGACCGAAAGCGAAAGACCCTCGCTGACACAAGCGCCCATAGCAGCCAAGGGAACAAAACCTGAAAGTGAAGAGATCTTTAGCACACCAATGGGTACGGTTGAAGGGGACACACCAGATGGATTCCAAGACGAAGAGCTAACGAGGAGCCCAAGCTATGGTCTTATAGGCAGTATAGGGATTAGAATTGAGCAAATGGAAGCAGAACAGCATGAAGCGACCGCATGAGATCTAGAAGACTCGATCTCATTGGCAATTGTCAACTCGGACGAGGAGGCAATAAGAAGCGCTGTGGATAAGGAGGCAATAAATAGCGCAGCGGATAAGGAGAATTCGAAGCGGAAGAGATCGAGTGATAGCTCGAAACATACGAAGAGGGGCAAGCAAGAGGGTCGCCTACAGTAGCTTCGAGAAGCAATCCTCAGACTGGGCAGAGAGATGGAGAGATTGATAAAGGTTGCACGAGCAGCACCTGAGGCGCAGACGAAGCTGAGGGCGGTAGCATGGGAATTAAATGCCATAGCGTGGACTGTCAAAGAAGAAAGGAACAACTACGAAGGTGTTATCAAAGAGTCATCGGTACATAGTAAGGAGATATCAACAAAAACTGATAGAGGATTTGAAGAAATCAACGAAATGACGTTTCGGAAATATTCAAGAAATATCATCTTCACTCATATTCATTTGAACGATTCTTCCTATTTTTGGCCGTACAAGCCGCTGGTGAAGTTTGGCAGACTAATATCGGGACACCATGCAATATTCATAATGAATGTACGTTAGACTAACGGCACTACGAAAAATACTTCATCAGTGCTCTTTGGCCGAATCTTTTCAGTTACTCATTTTCGAATCATCTCGATCAATTGATGACGGTTAACATAACATCTGAAGAGAGTACCTTGCCGTCGCTGAAGCGCTTAGGAATGAAAGATGATTATGAATAACCTTACGAATTCTTCATTATCTTCTCACACCTATGACATATGGAGTGAGACTAATGCCTAAGCCTACTAGTTATAGGTGTTTGTTCAGTTTGCAATTGCCAGTTAGCTTATTAGTATTTCTCTAGTTTAGGGGGTCTATGAGGCCCTCCACTGCGTTCCTAATGGGTGCGCCTATTGCCTATCCTAAATGAAATGTCACCCATCCGATCTACATTCCTAAAAAAGCTGACAGTTTCAATGGGTAAGCAACTTTCTAGTTCCGATGGCGAGAAACTCTACCTTTGAATCGTCTCCCAGCTAATGCAGACGACAGTCTACAGTCAGACATTGAAGTTCGGCGACCTTCCTTGCGGGATTATGAATGCCTACAACTAGAACAATCTGATTTTGCGAGGTTTTGCCAGGTTAGAATCTAAGTCAGTGAAGAGAATACCAATTGACTGTTCAGCACAGCTTGGTCCATGCATTGAGTGCAGATGCTGTTACTGCTTCTAAGCCTTGCCATGTTTTGCTTTATATTACTTGCAAGTAACTACCCAATATCCTCATTTTATGTCGAGGAACAATGGACATCTTCGCACATTAACGTATTTTTGGCTGAAGGAAAGCGTCTTGGGGGAATAAATTAGTTCAGATCTTCTATTGTATATGTGGATTCGGATTTGTTGATACCATCGATTTTCCAGGGGCAGTTGTTGCGAATAGACTGAGTGAAGTTGAAAATTGGAAAGTTCTGTTGCTCGAAGCTGGTGGGGATGAGACAGAAATTTCAGATGTGCCCCTGATGGCTGCTTACTTACAATTATCCGCTTTAGACTGGAAGTATAAGAGTGAACCTCAGGGACAAGCATGTTTGGGTAAGTAACCTCAACTCCTACTTTCAATCGTTGTTGGTTATCGAAATCATCACATCCATGAATCTTGAAGACTATCATCATTGCACCAGCTCGAAACTATTTTTTGTCCAATAACACGTTACTTGGTGATCACGCATGCCTCGAGATATCGAAAAACATGAAGAAAACGTGGAACTAACATTTCGAAAATGCAACAAAATCGTCACACATATGCGTCAAAACGACGAATAGCAACAAAAAAAAACAGAAAAAAACTTCATGAAGCCGTCAGAAAAACGTCAATATAATGTCAAGTAAGCGTCACACATGCGTCAAATGAATTTTGTCGATGCTTTTCGATGTTTTGACTCATGTGTGACGCTTTTGTGACGTTTCCGTGACGTTTATCCCACGTTTTTTCAACGCTTTTCGATGTTTTGACGCACAAACAATGGAATAATTCGTATTTCAAGCTATGAATAATGGCCGTTGCAACTGGCCAAGGGGCAAAGTCATAGGCGGCTCGTCAGTTCTGAACTACATGCTGTACCTGCGAGGCAACAAACGAGACTACGACCTCTGGGAATCCCTCGGCAACCCCGGTTGGGGTTCCCAAGACGTTTTGTACTACTTCAAAAAATCGGAGGACAACAAAAATCCCTACCTGGCCAAGACCCCTTACCATGCCACCGGCGGCTATCTGACGGTTTCAGAGCCCCCTTATCATACCCCACTGGTGGCAGCTTTCGTCGAGGCTGGCAAGCAGCTGGGATACAAGAATAGGGATATCAATGGGGAGTTCCAGACTGGATTCATGATGGCTCAAGGTTAGTTGTTGGGGTTTTTTACAATACACTGCTTCACTTAGTGGCGTAGCTATATACTATGCGTCAAAACCCCGTGGTTGCAAGGGGGCCCGTCCCTCGGATGGGGCCCTGGGTACACCAACCACTCTCTATATTTTAGGAATATTTTTCCAATTTCGAATTTATTCTAGGTTGATTAGGGACTTGGTTATGATCTCATTATTTCTGCAGCTATACGTTCACGGGAATAAATGGATTGATAAAAATCTGAAACATCTCCCATCCATTCTGAGGTAGTTTTGAAATATACTATGGGATATTTACCAGTCTGACTTCATCAAAAATCATAAGCAGGACCCCTTTACCAATATTTCTTCTTTGAAGCCATTATCTTGTACATATTTCCCTCCTTTCTAAAATCACTCTCTGTATCACAAATACAGCATAAAATACCATATAATGAATTTTATCTAGTCACTGAATCGAAGGTAGGCGTTGGCTACCTAATTTAAGGAACCAAAGTTGCCAATTTACTACCAAGGGAGGAAAAAAATATTAACTCCTTTACCGTCGATATATCTCATTCAATCTGTGCAATCCAAGTAATCAGTTTCTTTATCACTATTATAAAACAAATAACAATAATGTCCTTTGGCGTCAATTGTCCATGGCATACTATACCATTGGAATGCGATTTGGATCCAGAGATAGACCGCCTGAAGCACAATTTCAAGAATGATGCTTCAAAAATAATGCTTTTGTAGATAAAATCATATATATATCATGGGAGCAAAGGTTCATTTTCTCCCATGTGTGTTTAATGCCCTGAGCTACGTGTCGTTCATCAAATTTCACACGCGGGAGGAAATAGATACCTTCCCTCCCTCGATATATAAAGAGATATTTATTTAATTCTTCCTTGTGATTTTTCTCATTTTAATGAACCTACATAACCAATATTTTTGTTCAGAAATCTTCAAATCGTGACAAAGATTCATTGATATGTCGAACAATTCGAGTCAAACAGGCAAAAATGACGTCCACATCAAACAAATTTGATCAAATTGTTTGACCGTGAGACACGGCCTCAGTGGTGCCGACACAGTGACTTAGGGGTCTCTCGGTATAGTAACTATACGCCACTGGTAGTTGTTTTTGTGAATTTTTTCATTCATTTAAGGCACTATCCGAAGGGGTTCGAGATGTTCTACAGGAAAAGCGTTCTTGAGACCAATTCGACTGCGCACAAATCTGCACATCGCGATGAAAACCCACGTTACCAAAGTCCTCATCGACCCCACTACCAAAACTGCTTACGGGGTGGAATTCTTCAGAGATGGGAAATTGTACAGGTACGATATATCTATAGGTAGGGACGGTAGGATTTGGAAAATTTCACATTTCGTTTATTCAGAATAGACGATCAGTAGAGCTTTCAAATGAGGTGTGTTACATGATCCCTGTTTGTATTCGCAATAATCATCCATTACATCATCATAAGACGGGTCTTCAAAAATGTAAACTCAACATGATTTTGGATTCTTACAAAAGTCGCATATTTTTGAAATAATGAATTTATTCCATGCATTCGCATCGTATCGTAAATGAGCTGTATATAAAATCATCACCACAGTTTTCCCACACGTGAAATGAAAATAGTATATTATGGTACAAGTATTATAAACGTCCTTTCAGTAACGAATATTTCAAGCACGGGTGCAGCAAAGGAGAGTGTCTAGAGGAGTTCATAAACGCGGTATATACTATACTTCTTCTATGACCTCATAACTCCTCTCTTCGACAAGCTTCCATAATCCCAAAATTTACCTAACCTACCAGCTTACCTACATAAAGATTCGAAGGGAATGAGGATTGAGAACATAATACTATACAAATATATGCAACCAACGAGATCTGTTGGTGATATTGATAGTAGCTGTGTCCAGTTCACCTGGATACATGGATTTCTATAAAAATGTCCAACTCATTTACCGTTGTGAATCAGAATTTTTCATCTTGCGTAGAAGATAAAAACTCTTCGATTTCCTGAGGTGATTTCAAAGTTTTCGAATTCTCAGTTTGTATTCATATTCTGGAGTGCGTTTCAGGTATGCAAATACTTTTGCATATTTGCTCATATTAATACTGTGTTTTGAGTTTATAGTCATTGTCAGCATATGATAAATTGCCCACAATGATGAGAGATCCATTTTTACAGAGAGTTGTTGGAAATGTGGAAGTGAAACATTCTCTTCGATTCCACTTTCACTTTCATCTGCACACATTTTCAATGAAAAATTCTAATACAAACAGAAATCAGAAATTGTTTGAATAATTATGATTGCCACCGATTGCAACAAAATTGACAGGCAGGATGGGACACAAACGACTCAAATTGTGTTCAATACTTTTGTTGCCATGGTAATGTGTTCAAGACACTGTGTCGCCATAGTTATGGCGAAAATATCTTCAGATATCGTTATTTCCTGTTGTTTTAGGTTCTTCGTCAAGATGAATTGTCATTGTGTACATGAACTTCATAGTAGGAGGGCCAGTTGCAAATTTAAATGTTCCTTAGGCATGTAAAAACATAATATTTCATGGAACGGCACCTGTGCCGATCACTATCCTGAGCAGAATGGTGAAAAATTGCACTTTCCTGTGCGGTAATTGGCACTCAATTTCGCAATTTGGTAACGAGATAAGAGTTATGCTGTCCCATACCAATTGAATGAGAAAAAGACAAACCTATGCGACTCCGCAATCTGATTCAAATCCTCTGCACAGCGGTGCATTTGTTGCCAATATTATACGGACATACTTCCGTCATGTGATAACGAGTTGGAATAAAAAAACAAATAAAAGGGGATCATGTCCCCTTTGCGAATATCCAAACGTGCCGAGATTCAAACTGATCGAAGTTAGTAGCAGAGCGTCAATATATCCGAGAATATTTCGCCACTGTCTTAAGATAATATCCGATGGACCAGTATAAACCTCATGTGGTGCCGCACTACAAGTATTAAAATCTATATAGTTTTTGGTTTTCAGTCACTTCAGAGTGTTCATTGTCGATTCAAAGTGACAACTGTCAGTTCCAAATGACAAGGTCAGTTCAGAGTGATAAATGCCACTCGCCCCAAAAGTGACAGTTGAAAAAATAAGGTGTTTGTACCTCATAGCTGCGTGGAATGAGTACTAAAACAAATGTCAATGAATATTAAAATTAATTCATATCTTCTATTGTATTTCCGTTATAACCAACAACTATTTAGATTGGCTTTCATTCTAGGATTCGTGCCAATAAAGAGGTTATCCTGTCGGCAGGATCTGTCAACTCTCCCCAATTATTGATGTTGTCTGGAGTTGGCCCGAAGGCAGAGTTGGAAAAGCACAAAATTCCAGTGGTGCAAGACCTGAAAGTAGGCCACAACTTGCAGGATCACATCGGGTTAGGCGGTTTGGCGTTCCTGATCAACAAAGAGGATTCTATCACCCTCGACAGAGTGTATTCAGTAGGTGAGAAAAGATAGAAGCCTCAACGATTCAACAACATTCACGAATAATTAGATAACGTTTTGCCTCCATGTGCTATGGCAACACTCAAATAGAATTCGCGGTAGTCAAGGTCATCATCATCATCTGACGTTGCGATGACATAAAAACTACGGGAAAACATTCCTAACTCCCGGCTAAGATCGAAAGTTAGACATGTTTTCCTGTAGTTTTCATGTCACCGCGACGTCAGATGATGACCTTCACTACCGTGAATTATGTCTGGCATATGTGAAAGAGGTGCTTGCAAAGTTCTACTACAAATCGAGTTAACTTATGACATTTATGTGAAATAGTCCGAATAAACAGGAACACAGAGTATATAATCCACCAGACAAAAAGAGTCTGTCAAGTATTTTTTTTTTGATTAAGTAGATTGAAATACAGCATTTCTTGGTATAACGAATTTTTTTTATTTATTTGGTGAAAAATAGTGAATAAGACAGAGCGATATTCATCCTTCCTTCATTGGCCATCTATTTCTGCTTTCCTAACTGCTTCCTTCTGATTTCTTCTTCCCACTTTCTCCTTCAACTAAATCCATTCAAAATCTCCTTTATACTTTATCCATCTTCGCAACATTGTCATCTCCTTCAGGGGCACAAGACTCATAAATCTTCTACTTTTCTTGGATGATATCTTTTTCTTTCTCTATAGTTTCCGATCTTTCCTATTGGCATCAGTTGGCCAAATCTCCTTCTTTTTTCTCCTATCCAAAAGTTTAACCTCACGAAGATCCGGAAAGGACAAGCCGCGGCTGCTCGGCAGATAGACCGTTATGTGGACATCTTTGTTCGAATCACCCAGATTGGACTGTTTTGTGGACATCTGCGTACAAAGATTTGGCAATTTGGTTATGTGGCTGCGGATTGATTAAACGAGACTCTGGCAATCTAATCCAACATGTAGGAACCCGTGACGAGAGATGAATAACACCGAGGTTATACAGGGTGTTTCAAAAAAACCTAACCCCCTTGCTAGGGTAGGTAGAACATTGCAAAATAAGTTGGGTTTGCTCAGTAAAAAAATGTCGTAACGCCATCCGTTTTCAAGATACAAGGTGTTGAAACAATATTTTTTTTACACATTTTTTACGATTATGTTGAAACTCCTAGCAACATTGCGATGAAATTTTGTATGGATGTTTCTTAGAATCTGACACATCGCATGCATTTGTTTTACTATCTGACTCTCATAGAGGGCGCTAGTTACACGGTTCGTACCGACTAGTTTTGAACATAACTTTTTTGAGGTTAGATTTTTCAATCCAAATTTGATGTGAACTTGAACATCATTCAATTTCACACCAAAAAGGTACTCCTGGTAAAACTCGATTCGGTGTTCCGTTTTCGGAATATTTCGATTTGAAAATGATGAAGTGGTAACTGTTGCTGGTATAAAGCTATGTATTAGAGTGAGTATTATAAAAAATTATCACCTATTCATTGAAAACCGAAAACAACAATACATTTCTGATGCAAAACTCATTGATTTACCAATGGAACACAAGAATAACATTGAAACAGATTTGACTAAGAACATGGATTACACAGTTTTGTTGTATCTTGAGCAGAAAGTCTATGCTACATAGGTAAATTCACGTCCAGAGTTGTGAGACATAATTGAACATCACTTAAATGACCTAACAGCTGATCCTCAACTGTTCAGAAGAATGATACATTCTTAAAAAAAGAATATAGAATCGTGTATTCCTCGAAACACAGGACATCTTGAACACTTACCCTAACTGATGCAATATTTCATGTTACTAGTCAAATATCTCTTAATTTTCTACTTATGATTCTTTGTTCCATCAATAACTTCAGCACAAGAATAATTTTATTGTTATTGAACCTGAATAAATAGGTAATTGAACTCAATAAAATTCATTCTATACCAGCATCATTACTACTCCATTATTCTCAAATCGAAATATTCCGAAAACGGAACATAGTATCGAGTTTCACCAAGAGTACCTTTTTGGTGTAAAATTGATTGATGTTCAAGTTCATTTCATATTTGGATTGAAAAATCTAACATCAAAAAAGTTATGTTCAAATCTACTCGGTACGAACCGTGTAACTAGCGCCATCTATGAGAGTCAGATTTGAAAACGAATTCATGCGATGTGTCAAATTTCAAGAAACATTCATACAAAATTTCATCACAATGTTGCCAGTAGTTTCGGAATATTCGTCAAAAATGTGTAAAAAAATTATTTTTTCAACACCTTGTATCATGAAAACGGATGCCGTTACGACATTTTTTCACTGAGCAAACCCAACTTATTTTGCAATGTTCTACCTACCCTAGCAAGGGGGTTAGGTTTTTTTGAAACACCCTGTATGATCTCGTCTAACGAGACCTGTGGGAAACAGGGTGATATCTCAGAGTAAACAGCTTCTCAGTATCGAGAAGGAAGGTTGGCATGAAAGGAAAAGCAAATTGGATTGGGTTGGGTAGGCCGGAATCATCAACCAGCTACTGAAACACGGATAATGTATACCCATTTCACAGTGGTTGATGTGGTAGTTTCGCACCGGGCGATGGTGTTAGCCATCTTCCACCTATTGCCGTCCTTTTAGTCACCTTCTACGGCAGGCAGGACTTACCGTTGGATTATTGTAATCTGACCGTCACAAAACTGTCCCACCCGAGTGATCCGAACTCAGATGTCCACATGATGGTGAGATTGAGATTTAGAGAAAAAGAGAGAACAGTTTGCCATCAAGAGAGGCAAGGAGGGGAGATTGGAAACTGAAGAGCGAAGAAGATACCATCGAAGACATGTTGAAGACTGATGAGTATCAGTTAAGGTTATCCTGGGTTCGATATACCTGTACTCACGAGTCGTGAGCCCCTGTCCAGTAAACACACTTACGTCGAAATAAGGTAGTAAAAGAACCACAACGGTCGGTTGAAATAACGCAAAAATGTCGGTGACATACACAATAACACATTGATTTTAACCAGTAGACAAACATGTTACCAACTAATCTTCTTCACATTATAATATACGTTTTCAAATAATTAATTTTTTAAGTATTCTCAACATTATCAGTTTACGATAACACTTTGAAATAAACAAAATTGGTTGTTAAATTCTATTATTTTTTAGAATTATTAACGGGTTATCCCTGGAATTTATTCTACCCTACATTGTGAAGGTGTCATTTGATTCAAATAGAATGTCGTGTTGTTGCTTGAAAGTATCAACGTTTTGCCTCAACGTTTAATAGAGGTTGTTAATCCACACAATGTAATGCATTGTTGAAAATAAAACGGCTGAATAACGTGTTGATTTCTTGTTTCTTTCAACCAAATTTCAAAGTTGACGTCTTCAACCAGTAACGTTATTTTTATTTCCACGATTCCAACCGTTACTCAACGTTTTATAAACGAGTATGTGTTAACTGGGTGGGGACTAGAAGGACCTTCCAAGAAAGCCGTATTTGGGAAACCACATATCGAGCCAAAGCCACATAACTCACACCATGAAGAAATTGTGATGGACTGGTTTCAGTAAAACAGGCGTGAGTGTCACTTAGACAAAGGTTAGACAGGCCTAAACCGGGGTGGAGTGTCTATAGTGGGTACACCAGACATGGTAACTTATAGAAACTCTCACAGTACCAACAAGGGATTCGTGCTTTGGAGCAACCATAACGAATTTCGGCGGGTATACCAGACATGGTTACTTGTGGAAACTGTCACAGTAGCAAGAAGGGATCCATCCTTCGTGGTGTCCATAAAGAATTTCGAACAACCCCGAAAGAACAAACCTCCTCACCGTTCAAGGTACCCTGATGCAGTACGCCATCTTTGGCGGCGACCCGCTGACCACCATGGGCGGTATCCCAGACATGGTAACTTGTGGAAACTCCAACAGTACCGAGGAGGGATCGGTCCTTCGTGGTGATCATAAGGAATTTCGAACAACACCGAAAGAACAAACCTCCTCACCGTTCAAGGTACCCTGATGCAGTACGCCATCTTTAGCGGCTTCCCGCTCACCATCATAGGCGGGTATACCAAACATGGTTACACGTGGAAACTCCTACAGTACCAAGAAGTGATCAGCCCTTCATGATGTCCATGAAAAATTCCGACCTAACCCGAAAACGAAACTTCTCATCGATCAAGGTCCCCTGTTGCAGTACATCATTTTTGACCAACACCTAAAAACAAACCTCCTCATCTTTCAAGGTCCCCTGTTGTACTACGCCATCTTCGGCGGTGGTCCGTTCACCATCATAGGCGGTGGTCCGTTCACCATCATAGGCGGGTATACCAAACATGGTTACATGTAGAAACTCCTACAGTACCAAGAAGGGATCGGTCCTTCATGTTGTCCATAAAGCATATCGATCAACCCCGAAAAACAAACCTCCACATCTTTCAAGGTACCCTGTTGCAGTACGCCATCTTCGGCGGCGGCCCGCTCACCATCATGGGTGAGTATACCAAAAATGGTTACATGTGGGCACTCCTACAGTGCCAAGATGGGATCGATCCTTCATAGGGTCCATAGAGAATTTCGACCAACCCTGAAAAAAAACGTCTTATCGTTCAAGGTCCTCTGATGCAGTACGCCATCTTCGGCGGCGGTGCGCTCAGCATCATGGGCGGGTATACCAGACATGGTAACTTGTAGAAACTCCTACAGTACCAAGAAGGGATTGAACCTTCATGGTGTCCACAAAGAATTTCGAACAACCCCGAAGAAACAAACCTTCTCACCGTTCAGGGTACCCTGATGCAGTACGCTATCTGTGGCGGCGCCCCGCTCACCATCATGTGCGGGTATATACCAGACATGCTTACTTGTGGAAACTCCTACAGTACGAAGAAGTGATCGGTCCTTCTTGGAGTCCATAAAAAATTCCAACCTAACCCGAAAAAAAAAACTCCCTATTGTTCAAGGTCCGCTGATGCAGTACGCCATCTTCGGCGGCGGCCCACTCACCATCATGGGCGGCGTGGAAGGACTGGCCTTCGTCAACACCAAGTACGCCAACGGCACCGACGATTATCCCGACATCGAGTTCCACTTCGTGAGCGGCTCGACGCACTCGGACGCCGGGGCGCAGATCAAGAAGGCGCACGGCTTGACGGACGCCTTCTACGACAGGGTGTTCAAGCCGATCACGGGGAAGGACGCGTGGAGCGTGATCCCGATGCTGTTGAGGCCGAGGAGTAGAGGTGAGAACTTCGCACGAATTCGTTTTGACGACCATAATTATTTTTTTTTGATGTATGATAAATTGATGCTCATCATACACTACGTGGAAAGAAATTCTTAATTGAGAAAACGTAATCACGAATCTGCGATTGAGGTCTATAAAAATAACAAGTTTCCATCGTACAAGTTTGAACCCCTTGAACCCACAACAAAATGTATATATACATGAAGAAATTCATTGAGAATTCGCATTCTCCATGTGATGAAAATATTGATTCTTTCTCGGTTTATTCGACAGAAAACAACTACTTTCCTGGCTATATACCACGACGAAAATTGAATTACATCTATTGAACACACACGATAAGAATTTGAAGACAAAATCTTCTGAAGTAGAGAATTTGCATTCTGCTTCATATGAAGATATGCACATAATATCATTCTGAATATTCAACAGAAAACAACTACTTTCCTGGCTATTTGCCACGTCATACAAGTATACTTCTCCTATACATTCCAATTTCCATTTCAAAACTGAACATATTGGTAAGTTATATTTTTACATCATAATACATCATATTATTCTATTCGATTTGAGAGATATTGTCAATTGTCAATTTCAGAGGATTTTGTGTTTTCAGGGCATAGCCCAGTTGCGCCAATTTTAAACAGGTGCAAGAAATCGTATAACCCAATTGCGCCCGCAACCGACCATAAAATCACCAAACTAGTGTGAATATTCAAAGCCAAGACACTGCGCCGATTGTCTCTACGGGAGACCTATTACAGATTATAGCTCAAGAGGATTAAGAGAATAAGATGGGTGCAAGACATTTATTCAAAGTGTACAAGACATTTATTCATATACAAATTTTGTTATAATGATAAGAAAACCAATTCAACATAGGCCAACCATATATTAGGAGGAAACGATAGTTTTGATGATAATTTCGAAATTCTACACGTAGAAAATATAGGAATGAAGCTCAATCATTTTGAATCATTATAGAAATCAACAAACTGAAAAATTCTAACATTTTACTTAACGATCAACTCGACCTCAATAGTCCACCACTGTTGAATTTGGTTTCGTAGTAGAAAATAATATCTATTTGCTATCAACCATTCCAAGTTCTTCCGGTACACCGTATTTTAATGTACATATTGTGCCTATTTTCCGAGAATGAAGTTTTATCGAACCTTTCCACAGGTAATTCTAATCCTCCATGTTGGGAAAGTAGGATATATGAAATTTAGGCAAGCCAAGGTTGATTTACAGAACATATTTTTTCAAAGACTCATTGCCAAGGGAGGTGTTCCCCGAGGCATATAACCTCCAGAAATTCAAGAAGAACACCAATTCCTACCTTATTTCTCTTGGTTCTCACGATGTTCTCTGAACATTACAGGATATCCGTTTTCGTGCAAACCAGAACATAAAAAAAATTGTACCAGTATGAACCTACTGTGTCAGCGAAACATGTCGTGTTATTCAGAATCTTGTGGAAATCTCATCATTTGTGAAGTCTTTACATTAGATCAATTTGAACATGGATGAAAAGACATATATATAACAAGTGAGGTACGTAGTTTTTTGAAGGTATCAGATTAGTATAGATGTAGTTTTCATTAGGTATTATTAGATTAGTATAGAGGTCAGATAATTTATACGACGCTATAAAAGCAGATGATATTTTATCATTGCTCATGTAAGATGAAAGTAGAGGCCATGGCACCATACCATGAGCATATGTTTATATTGAAACTATCATTAGGCACCAAAGGTGTGTATACGACGCTATGAAAGTTCAGAGAACTGGAGATTTTTCCCACAAACTACGTACTTAGCCCACTCGACTGTCTTGGTTTCTCCACACAAACTACGTACCTAGCCCACTCGACTGCCAATAGGGACTAAAAAAACAAAAACAAAAGAAAGTTAAAACAATGCCAACATATTTCTTCTTTGTGGGAAATCAAGACAGTCGAGTGAGCTACGTCGTTACCACCGATATCGGTATGGGTATGGTAACGGCTACGTCCGTAGTTTGTGGAAAAAAATCAAGACAGTCGAGTGAGCTAGGATCGTAGTTTGTGGGGAAAAATCAAGATAGTTGAGTAAGCTAGGTACGTAGTTTGTGGGAAAAAATCAAGACAGTCGAGTAAGCTAGGATCGTAGTTTGTGGGAAAAAATCAAGATAGTTGAGTAAGCTAGGTACGTAGTTTGTGGAAAAAAATCAAGACAGTCGAGTGAGCTGGGTGAGTAGTTTTTGGAAAAAAAATCAAGACAGTGGAGTAAGCTTGGTACGTAGTTTATGAGAAGAAAATCAAGACAGTTGAGTGTGCTTTTTTTACTTTCTTTTATTTTGTTTTCTATTGGCAAGTGATTATCAAGGAACTTGTGAATTTTTTAGTTTTTTCATCGTCTCCCGAACTATTGAATTCAGAGAAAAATGTTATATGGATTTTTTGAAGATTCTATCAGAAGGAATAATTTTGGTTCTATAACATTTTCAGATATTTTCAGTTGTTTTCGAGATTTTTGGAATTATCTGAGAATAACATTTTCAACACTTTTGTTCCATCTTCCAATCAACAAAAGGAAAAAATATTTCATGGTTCAGTGGAAGTCGATGAGCTTCATCTATCGATAATCTTTGTTTTTCAATATATCTTCATGGTACCCTATGGGTTGTTAAATTTTTTTTTTCATATTTTTCACTTTATTTCCTGTACTCGATATATATTGAATTGAAAGGATTTCAAATTTTTGATGTTTTGATTTTCATTTGTTTTTCCATTTTCCGATGGATGCACGAAAAAATGGTGGAATAATAATTTGTTGCGTCATCAAAGGGGCATACGGTGCATTTTTCAAATTTTGATTTAGTCTATTGGTTCAGGAGATATGTTGTTTTAAAGCGAACTGTGTGTTTCGGAAAATCTCCTTGAAAAACCCACTTGGAATTTTCCGATCCTGCTCAATTTCAATAGGCTTCGTCTCTTCCTGATAGAGGTTTTTTTCTTTTCACGAAAAATGATATCGATCGGACCACTTCTGCGATTTGTAGAGTGGTTACAAGAAACTTCCGGTGAAAAATCGAAAAAACCCGGAAAAACCACCTTAGAGTTTTCCGATTTCCTTCATATTTTAATGACATGATATTGTTTCGAGTACAATGAGATGGCGAAATTTCAAGTCGATATGTCAAAGGGTTCCAGAGATATATCGATTTATGATTACCACAGAGTACAGACATACAGACAGACAGACCACACACAAAAACCAAAGTTGCTCAAAATTCGATGGGGATCATTTTCTCCAAAGTTACTATACCTCTATCTCGCTTAGTTTCTGAGATAGCATTTTTGGCAAGGCCGTAGTATACTCCACTATAGGTATAGAGTCGTATAACAAGTTATATTGAAAACAATTAAATGTCTGAAATTTGTATTTGTTTGTTATGTTTTGAATTATATATTTATCGTCGTAGGGAGAATAGTGTACACAACTCGTTGGAAAGTGTATTTCAGCCACTCGTTACGTTCCTCACTACTGTACTATTTTCTATGGCTATAACACAAAATTGCTCTTGTTTCACTGTGTTCGATACATCAATGAGGTACTTTGTATGTCATCAATTTTATTTCCATATCTGATATCACAATGACTCCATTGTGTTGTTATTTTAAAAATCTCATCGCTCATGGAATGTCAAATTTCATTACTTGACAAATCAGATGGCTACAAGACGAAGAAATAAAAAATGCCGCTGTAACAGCCGTAGAAAAATTATAGTGTATAACTCGCACGGAATGCTAATGTTCCACTCGAATGATTGCAACAATCGCCTACGGCTGCAAAATTCATACTCGCAGGAAATCACTATCATTCCGTGCTCGTTAAACAATATTCTATTTCAAAATCTATAGTCGTGTTGTTCTTTTTTTCAGGTTACATCAAACTCCGAAGTAAGAAACCACTAGACCCGCCCTTGATTTATCCCAACTACTTCATGGACGATATGGACATGAAAACTTTGATAGAGGGCGTGAAAATCGGGGTGGCCCTCAGCAGGACTCCTGCTTTCAGGTCGTACGGCAGCAGGCTTCACGAATTTCCAGATTGTGCTCATTTTCAGAAATACACAGATCCTTACTGGGAATGCATGATTAGATTGTATTCCGTTACTATCTACCATCCCATAGGTAAGAACTGCTTCTATTTCTAGGTTTTGAAGAATCATTCTCGCAACTCAGATGGTTTTAGTAGGTTATATGGCATTATTGAGAAGAAACTGCGCCTCCACCACGTGTCGCAACTCAGATGTTGACCCTCCTATAGGTCGTTACTTAGCTACTCGCTTGGCTTTTTGTCGAGAGGTTTTGATCATTTCACCAACCAACCATATTCATCCCCAAATAGAGAGTATTGTTTTTCAAAAATGTGCCAAAAGGCGGAACATCAAAGAACAAACATGAAACGAGCAAACAACAGGAACAAGATGATGGTTCTTGATACTTACATTATGTTATGGACAGCAGCACCAAAGCCGAGGAGATGTGACACCCCCAAAGTGGCACTATTTATATTCGGAATCGATGCTAGATTCGAATTTTTCCACAATGGGAACGGTCTTTAACTTTCGATACTGCTTACCCGTTACCACCGATGGTGGTAACGGCTTACCTCGCGCGGTAAGCGTTTCCTTTGCAAATTATAAAGGAAATGACTATGATGTCTATAGGTCGCATGCACGATGACCGACCCTGGAGGCAAAATATTGAAACACAACCTCATTCTTCTGTAAATTATTGAAACACAACCTCACTTTTTTATTTAGTTGCAGAAGAATCAAAGGATTGAAATAGTTTTTCACAATATTTTGGCATACGAATCGTGTTTTTTGCGCTATTCTTTAATTCAAGCATGCCTTCGCATTGTGCTGTTGTACAATGCACAAAAAATGCAGCAAGAGACTAAGGAATATCATTTTTCAGGTAAATAGTAATCTCACATAGTTATCATTATGAAATGTTGTCATTCCTTATTAAAATTCCTTCTGCCTTCTGCCACTTCTGCAATACAAGCTAATACTGCTAATAGATTGAAAATGTCTACAACACACGACACGATCGTCAGCATGTCAGACCAGTCCTCCCGATTGATTGCATGAATCCAATCTTCTTGCATTATTCTAGAAATTTCAGGTATACTTCTATTAGCTCTTATTGCAGAAGGAATTCCGATGAGAAATCAGAGAAATAACCAAATTTCAAAAATGAAAACTAAATGTGAGTGACTATAGTAGGTACTTACTTTTAAATCATAATGTACCATCCGGATTCCTTCATCTTCCGCTGCAGTTTTTGTGCATTTTACAACAGCACAATGTGATGGCATGAGCGAATTGAGGAATAGCGGAAAAATACGATTTATATGCCAAAATAATTGTGGAAAACTATTTCGATCACTTGTAAACAAGTAAGAAAAGTGACGTTGTGTTTCAATGATTTGCCTCCAGCGTCGGTCATCTGACAGTTCTTGCACGCAACAAGGATCACGCAACCCATGAACTCCGCTGGCCTGATCTAAACAACAATGTACTGAATGTTTTAATTTGGAAAAGTTAATTCATAGTAAAAGGTCTTGAAATGAACGAGAGTTCGAGTGATGTTAATTCATAGGCATTTGTACTTCTTGATAATAAAAAAATCTTCCACATAGTCATCATTAAGTTCGAAATCTAGGGTTTCAGTGTGCTATATTATATGCTATAGGAGGAATTGTGAATTCTAGCAGTTTGGAAACAGTATATTATTTAACGAGCACATAATGATAGTCATTTCCTACGAGAACTTTTACTTATAGATTCGTTCATTTTTGTCTGTTCAATTTTGTCTGTTCAATTTTGTATGTTCCAACTCCAAATCAATAATCTTCTACCGCCGTCAGGGGGCATACTTATTTGAAAAATATCACAGAATGTCAATAATTTGCAGGTTCGTATTGAAAATTGAGATTTTCTCGTTTTGCTCAATAACGCGTGCAACGTTCACCTGCCATTTCAGTTTAAAGATGAAACGAATAGGTATTTTACATACTGTTGAACACCGGTAACAACTCTTCGAGTTACCACTATCAGGTACAGTTCACACTTCACAGTAAAACAACCTAAGTGATACTTGAGCCGTTTTTCATCCAAGAATTACTTACAGTATATTCTTTCAACAACTTTTGACCTTCATCGAGAGATCGCACAGACAGAAAAAATTCGGCTTGGGTAACTTTAGCCCTTGATAGAGTGACACTTTGGAAGTCGAAACATCACTTAGGCCGATTTGCCAAAAAAGTGCACTTAGGATGTTTTGCTTCTCACCCCTTCAATTATTGAATTCGCTGAAAATTTCGTAATATACACTGAGATAAATTATCCGTTGTAAATACCTAAAGATCCCTATACCATACCAAGCGTTGTGGTTGAATAGGCGCCAGTCACTACATTCATCAAATATTACCACTACAAAATAGTATGATTGAGGCAATATGACATACTGAAGCACCATTTATTAGGTACCCTACCTGTACGATTATTATATTCACGCACTACTACAAATGAGTGAATAATACTATACAGCTCGTCGGTGCGTATTTACCACTACAAACTTAATTTGATTCATATTAACTACTACAAACTAGTGACTTTTACTTATAGATTCGTTCATTTCTGTCTGTTCAATTTTGTCTGTTCAATTTTGTCTGTTCAATTTTGTCTGTTCAATTTTGTATGTTCAAACTCTAAATCAATATTCTTCTACCGCCGTCAGGGGGCATACTTATTTGGAAAATATCACAGAATGTCAATAATTTGCAGGTTCGTATTGAAAATTGAGATTTTCTCGTTCTGCTCAATAACGCGTGCAACGTTCACCTGCCATTTCAGTTTAAAGATGAAACGAATAGGTATTTTACTTACTATTGAACACCGGTAACAACTCTTCGAGTTACCACTATCAGGTACAGTTCACACTTCACAGTACCACAGTTTGTAGGTGAGTATATAAATTTATTTCATTCATAATTCACGAGACGAACGCAACGAAAGATGAACTAGGAACTGATGAAACGACCACGCCAACGCCAAGCCACCTGCATAGAAAAAAACGAATGTCGACGATCAGCTTCGTGATTTCGGCATATTACTCTTTGATGTGGTAGATTTGTACATCGAAAAGTAAACCTATTGTTATTACCGTATATACGCACTAATACGTAGTGGTAAATAGAATATCAGGGAAATAACATTCAACACAATCCTAATACGACTACATAAGAGATATTTATTAATTACTGAATATGGAGCATGTTATTCGATGTGGTGAATAATGATTTGAACTAGTAATATTCGGAGGTGGTATGCAATAGGTTTGTCAAAGTATTGATCACTCATATAAGTGATATCTCGAATATGTCTCGTGTTTGATGAAACTAATTCGAAACCACCATTACATTTAGTTATACAAATTTCCATTCATTTTCTCAGTGTAACCGACTCTCTATCTCACATTTACCGAGATCCCAAAGGTGAGGATCGGATTTGGGACACACGATATAAAAGAGTGTTCCTTCAGTTTTCCAGAATACTATTTTTTGAACTACTATCCATTTTGTTCTCCAGGGACTTGCAAGATGGGACCATATTGGGACCAAGACGCCGTGGTGGACCCCCAACTTCGAGTGTACGGAATCAAAGGGCTGAGAGTCATAGACGCTTCCATCATGCCCAACATGGTGAGCGGGAATACCAACGCCCCTGCCATAATGATCGGAGAAAAGGGTTCCGATTTGGTGAAGGAATTCTGGATGAAGACTGCAAAATATGCCCGAAACTTGAACGGAATTTGAATGGAGGAATGTATCGTGAACGAAAAAGTGTCTGGACAAGTGATAATCTGATAGTAGGTCTAGGATGATGCCAAATTAACAACAAGTTTTTGTTTTCCCAAAGATGTTTTATTTATTTTACTACTAAGAAGTCATAATAATATATTATTAGAGGAAGGATCAAGCAGGTTATTAGATTTTTTTCTCCATTCAGCTCGAGGGAGTCAGAAAATATAGAATTATCATACCAGAAAATATAAACAACGAGATTCAGAAGTGTATAATAATTATGTAAATATAACAATAATTGATTATGAATCGATTTAATTGTGTACATTGTATATTAGGTAGGTATTGAAAGTTTTATTACATAATTTTATCCACATATTTTGATTGGCTGTTAAACATTTATATTAGGTATCTAATATATAAAATTCTCCTGTCCCAGTTACGGTGTTAGTGGCGAAACTCCTCCGAAACGGCTCAACCGATTCGTATGAATCTATTTTTTATATCGAAAATTCAAGATGGCAGATTCAATATGACGGACGAGTTTTGTAATCCAATTTTGTTCAAAATTAGTATGGGGATTTTCGGGGTCGAAGATTATAATTTATTCGTCAAAAATAGGAAATTCAAAATGGGGGATCCAATATGGCGGACGAATTTTTTAATTATGAGTCGATTCTATTCAAAATTGGCAACTGGGGGTTTTTGGAGTCGGAGATTATGATTCTGTCGTCAAAATTTGGAAATTCAAGATGGCGGTTTCAATATGGCGAAAGAGTTTTTTAATTATCACCATATGCCATTCAAAATTTGTATCTAATAGTTTTTGGGGTCAGAAATTATGATTCTTTCGTCAAAATTTGGAAATTCAAGATGACGGGCCCAATATGTCGGACGAGTTTTGTAATTATGATCCGATTCAATTCAAAATTGATATCTAGGATTTTGTGGGGTCGAAGATGATAATTCTTTCTTCAAAATTGTGGAATTCAAGATGGCGGATACGATATGGCGGACGAATTTTGTAATTATGGTCAGAGTTAATCAAAATTGGTGACTAAGAAAATTCAAAATGGCGGATCCAATATGGCGGACGAGTTTATCAATTATGATCAGATTCTATTCAAAATTGGTATCTGGGGGTTTTGGGAGTCAGAGATAATGATTCTTCCATCAGAATTTGAAAATCGACGATGGCAGATTCAATATGTCAATAATGAGTATGGTAACTATGATCCGATTCCATTTAAAATTTGTATCTGGGGGATTTTGGACTCAGAGATTATGATTTTTTCATCAAAATTAGGAAGATAATTGAAAAATGTTTGTATTTAGTGTATTAAATTCGTGTTTTCATCGCACATTCGAGAACTTTTTTGGCATCGACCTGAGGTCTTGGCCAAAAATCAACACTCTTATTTGCTTTGATAAAACACTCATTTCACGCACTTACAATACAAAAATAATTTTTCCTTCGAATTTGTACTTTTTCATGAATGCTGACATCTTTCTCTGAATTCAGACTTTTTTATCTTTCGGAGCGCGAGAAAAGGAATCCCTGAAATGTTGAAGAGGGTGCTTAGGGAAGATAGAGAAAGGAGGTAGGTATTTGACTTCTCTTTTAACCTTTGGTTCTTGGGAACCTCTCCATTGGCAAGAATTCCAAAGCTTTGCCGTTTTATAGAGAAACGAATTCTGGAGAAATGTTTTTTGCCATATTTCATGGTTGACAAGGAGAGTATATGTACTGACTGGGCTTGTCGAGTTTGTCTGATTGTTATTGCTAGTGATGGAATAATAGCAAAGATTTCCGAGAAACATTTTTCGTAGATTGTCTACGGTTTTCGATGATGTCAAAGAATTAGTGAGTGTGGCATCACCCACCAGGCTAATGGCTCTTCTTTGGATGAAATCTGAAAGCATCAGTGCACGTTTGGCGCTGAATCATATATATATGGGAAGCGTATTCTGAAACAGACCGTATCTGTGCTTTGTAGATCATGAGAAGCTATTGGGGTGTAAGCAGCTTTCGAGATCGATCTGAAATGATTTTCCCATGAAAGAGTATTGCTTATGGAAATACGCAAAGTCTGAATTTAGAGAAAAAAGTATGAGTTCGAAGAAAAAAATCTGATTTCAGAGGAAACAGTCCGAATTCGAATAAAGAGGTCTGATGCGTTTGAAAAATAATGTCTGGATTCGAAGAAAAAAGTAAGAATTCAGACAAAAAATCTGAATTCAGAAAAACATGTCTGAATTGAAAATAAAAAATCTGAATTCAGAGAAAATATCTGAATTTAGAGAGATCCGATTTCAAGAAAGAATTATGGATTCAAAGGAAAAAAATGTAATTCGAAGAGGAAAATCCCATTTTTTCTAGTATTATATGTAAAATAGGTACCAATTTCTGACAAAAATCCACACGTTTTTTATACTCCTTGGAGGGTATACAATACAAGCATCACTGTGCTTAGATGTTTTCTCAATGGAGTGGGAAAGATTATTTTATTCATACCAGAATAATTTGAAATAAGAAATGTACCTATTCCCATGTTATGTATGTACGAGTACTATATTACTACTGAAGTACTGAATGAATAAAGTCTGTTAAATGATGTTCTGCGCGGCATTAGCCAGGATATAGTTGTTTTTCTCTCGTCATCTACCATTGTTGTTCATTTTATGAACGTTTGTGGAAATGACTTCGAGCTTGTTCTGTATTTATTCAACATTTCATTCCACTTTGAACATTGTGGGTATTTCGTAGTTGAAAAATAAAGGAGCTGAATAGTCGTCCCCGCGAGAATGTTTTCGGATACCTATGTCTTGGTCGGTAACGAATTGCAAAATTCTAATAATGATGGTTATCATTCATTTGAGTTGCAAAGACGATAAGACATTTCAAATAGTTGTTAAAGCTTCAAATTTCAATATTCATTTTATGGAAATACATTCAATGATGTAATATTAATATAACTACCGTTCGTGATGGCGGGTGGTACGGTCGCGTCGTCGCCTGTTCCCAAAGAACACGAGAATTTTACATGTAAAAATTGTCTTAAAAAAGTTGTATCAAAAGTGAAGTGTTACACAAATGTACTGAGATATTCCATCCAGCATGTCTGAGGCAAGCGAGTGAATTAAAGAATGCAGAATGTAAACATGAAGTCGATCATGCTATGAATGACACAAATACTGTGGAAAAGACCTACCTCAAAGAGGAAAATGAATTACTTCATCAAATGGTGGCAGATAATAATAAAATAATTGCGGACAAAGAGCAACTGATTCTCAGATTCAGGAAAAAGCCGATGAGATAATAGACCTAGGAAAAGAAGATCATATGGACCATACTACACCCCAATCAGAAAACCAACAGAAACATACAGCCGAAGGAAGCTACACCCTCGTGAAAAGGCGAAGAAAAAACAAAACACATGACATAGGAAACGGTGATGGTGACGGGAATTTTCAAGAAAACCAAAAAACAGACAAGAAAATTTGGCTTTTTGTATCAAAGGTTCCCGATAAAATAACAGAAGATAATATAAAAGACTTCATCGACAAACAAACAAACATCAAAGACACCTATGAGAGGAAGCTTGCAACAAAAATCGTAAAGACCAACAACCAATCTTTTATGATTGGAGTCTATCTATTGTTGAAAGAACGTGTGTATGAACAAAACTTCTGGCCAAAAAATATACACTTTGCTCGTTTCGACTTTAGACAAGGCCGTCATTTTCTCGACCAGCAACGACCTGGGCAATCAGACAGAACAGATAAGACAAATTTTCAGAGGCCTGCCTCGTTCCAGAGCCCCAAAACCACCTGATGTCAACTATGGTGAATCCTAATTTTCAACGGCTACCCCCTAACCAATCTATCCAATCAGCTACAAAGAATCACGTACATGAACATGAATCAATATCAGTGTTGCATATTAACATACGAGGTATCTCAAATAAGTGTGACTCGCTCAGTGTTACCCTATCATCGCTGAATGTGGATCTGGTATGTATAGATGAACATTGGCTGAATGACCAGGAAATCAAATCAACAGTGATAAAAAACTTTGAACTGACTTCCTACTTTGCTAGAACTCATTACAATAGAGGTGGAGTATGTATGTATGCAAGACATGGACTCAGTGTAGCACCTATCTCATTCAAGAGAAGTGTGGAAAAAAGTTTTGAGGTATGTTTGGCTCATATGACTCTTCCAAAAACGAAGAAAAAAATCTGGATAATCGCTTTGTATAGAACCCCTGACAGTGACTTTAAACACTATTTATGTAGCTTTGAATCACTACTACATGAAATCTACAATAATACTGACCATTATATTATTTGTGGTGATGTCAATGTGAATTTTCTTGAAAATAGTACTATGAAAAATTCCTTAATTAATAAATTGCTGGAGAACAATATTATGCATCATATAAATGAGCCCACTAGAATAACCAATCACAGTGCTACTTGTATTGATAACATATTCTCTAACTTGAAGGCAAGTGATGTAATTGTTGGCAATACTTTCATTTCAGATCACACCTACCAGGTATGTACATTTGATATAGCTTCCCAAATACATATGATCCTTTTCGTAGTCTCTTGTCTCGCGAAAACTGGAGGGATATGTATGAAACAGACACGTTTGATGAAAAGTTTTCTGCATTCTATAATACTTTCCTTTATCACTACAATTGTTCGTTTCCTTTCATGAAGAGCAAAATCAAAACATATAAAGAAAAAAAAATGGTATTCACTTGAAATGAAAAATCTATCTACACCATCAACTATGTGAAATGAACAAAATTAGAAAAGAACTAAATGACCCCGACTATACAGTATACTATAAACAATCCAAAAAAGAATATAGAATACTTGTGGAGCAACATCAAAAGCAAAAAAACAATGACCGGATAATGGGATCGACTAATATTATGTAGAAAAGTTGGAAAATCATAAACGAAGCTAAATCTAATTGTGATAAAAATTCATCGGTTGACATTGTTGATGATGAAGGTGAACCAATTAATGATAAACTGGAGAAAAGTAATTTTATCAATGACTTTTTCATAGATTCTTTTCAAACAATCTCCAAACCCAATTATGAAATGAAAATCGATCAATCCCCTACGAGTTTCTTCTTATCACCTACCACACCAGATGAAATTATAAGGATATTAAACAAAACTACCTCTAAACCAGCTGCAGGTTGGGACGATATCAATGGGAATATCTTAAAAATAGCAGGTGATGCTATTGCAGAGCCACTTTCTCACCTAATTAACGAGTCTTTCAAATCTGGAATATTTCCGGAATTGAAGGCTCAAAATCTGACATAAAAAATTACAGATCGATCTGTGTCCAAAGCCAAATTTCCAAGATATTTGAAGCATCCTACTCAATAAGACTCATAAACTATCTTGAACGATTCAAACTACTGTCTAATACCCAGCATGGCTTCAGAAGTAATAAGTCAACAAAAACAGCAAAATTGGACTGTCTAGAATATATTTATAATGCACTAAATGATAAAAATCACGTTGTAAGTTTGTTTTACGATTTGAGTCGGGCTTTCGACACTATCGATCATGACTTATTACTGATGAAATTGGAAGGCATTGGAGTCCGAGGAGTAGCACATAACTGGGCAACATCATACTTGACAAATAGAAAACAGGCCTTACTCGTTGATGGTGTTAAATCTGATACGAGAGATATACATTTGGGCGTACCCCAGGGCTCCATCTTGGGTCCATTATTTTTTATTATATTCATTAATGATGTCAATGATACCTGCATCTCATCAAATCAAATGATTATCTATGCTGACGATACAAACATACTCATGTCAAATGAAACTCTAGAGCATCTTGTTGAAACAAGCAATAATGCGTCCAAAGAATTGAATAAATACTGTTTAGATAATGGACTCAAGATGAACGTAACAAAAACATACCACATGCGCTTTCTGCCGAAAAATGTCTCACCTGATCACAATTTATATCTGAATGTATGTGGCCGCTCTATCCATAGCACAGAAACCATAAAATTTTTAGGTATAACTCTAGATCAAAAATTGACCTGGGAAGCACATATAGATACACTATCTAAGTTAAGCACTACTTGCTACATAATAAGAAACTTGAGAGAAACCTTATCATTTGACACTTTGAGAATTCTCTACTTTGGGTTGGTTCAATCCACCCTGCAATATGGATTGATTTTCTGGGGTTCTTCCAGTTATTTTGTTCAAGCATTTCGCTCACAAAAACAAGTATTGAGGACTATTTACAAAGCTCCCCCACATTCAACATGTAAACCACTATTCAAACAATTTCAAATCCTCACACTTCCCTGTCTGTATATTTTCCAGTTGATAATGTATATAAAAGAAAATGAAGCAGAATTTCAAAAAAATCGCGATGTGCATCCATATTCCACGAGGAATAGTGAAGCTATCCACCAACACTACTCTAGACTTGGAGTTTCCCAAAATTCGCAGAAATATGTAGGCATTAAGTGTTTTAATAAAATAAGAAGTTTTGTGGATACAAGTAGCACAATAACTATTTTCAAGAAGAACTTGCATACTTTCTTATGTGATAAACAGTTCTATGGAATTGATGAATTCCTCAATTCATAATTTGACTATTCTAATGTAAGTATTCTATAAAATCCTTTAACACTATTGCGAATTTATGATGAATAATCTATTTCTATAGTTATTTCATTCCAAAGTTTTTAGATGCTAGGTTTAAGAGTATTTGACTCCCATTATATGTATTTTATGCTTTTAATTGTATACTTCTAACTGTTTTTGTTTCTGTTTTTGACTAGTCCGATGAGTTTTACATTTATATACTATTCGTAGGTGTATGTAAAATTTCAGTGATGAATAAATTCTATTCTATTCTATTCTACTACAAAATGAGCATTATGTGCCTTTGGTGTTACGCCACTGTTAGGGGTTCAGTTCAGTTCAGATAATAATATGCCTGAAGGGGTACAGAAAAATTACATTCCATCAGCTGTGTAACAACATGACAAGCGTGTCCAGACTATTTGAATGGCGTGAAATGGGATGTTCGAGGTACTCTAACATAGTTAAATAATTTTAAGGGTTCTGTACCATAATACAAAATGACGAATAAGGAAACTGATTTTATTCAGAATTCTGATAATTCATATTTCTGTGAAAATAAACACATTTGTTCTTTTTGCAAGTCGGTATATAAGAAAATAATAAAAATATTGAAATAAGAGCGTTTGCATTTTTATAATGTGTAGTGATGTTTATCATTTGAAACTATCTCATTTATGAATATTCAGCAATATTAACAGAGTTAGGTTCAGATGTTATCCAGCATGTTTTACTAAAACACAATTAAAAATTCGTTCAAAGTGGAAATTTGATGTGTATGAAACAAGTAAGTGATTTTTTTTATATTGCCGGCATTATTTACACCGTTCGTTGAAATGGAATGTATGTTCAACTAAAATATAACACTAAGATTTTAATTTGATATACTGAAGACTCTGAAGCATTGTTGAGTATTCCTCCGTCTTTGAAATCCGATATTTTTCATTTCCAACTTCGATCTCGAACTTTTGGAAAATACCCCTTCAATATCGAAATTTTCGAAAAATCTTGGATTTCATCTAGGAACACGAAATACATCTGGAATTGAAAATTCCCAGTTAGATTAAGAAAATAATTATGCTGATTCTGAAATGGAAGATCTATCGAATATGGGTATAGTGAGCATAGGATGTGAGCCTGATGAAACTATTGAATGTAAGAATATTAGAAATATACTGAATGTGGGCCAAATGATGATCTATTAAATGTGGAAATAATGGGATTATATCAAATGTGGGTATATAGGGGTTATACTGAATGTGGTCCTGGTGATGATCTCTAACCCTCGAGTCGAGTTTTTGTTTCAAGGGTTATGGATTAGATTTTCAGTGGTCATAATGATAATTTTTTGAAGAGCACGAAAGGGAATCCTCACAATATTCGAAGAACATCGCACTTTTGGAGATTATATAGGGTGATTTAAAATTCGATGTAAACATTTCAAGGACATATTGTTGGGATCAAAATACGACTTTTTCTTTGTATAAACATGTGTCCTAAAATTCACCCTCTCCAAGCTACAGCCACTGTGGGTTAGGTAAAGAAAAAAGATATTCTGAAATTACGACTAAAATATCGGATCAAATCTCCTGAAAATTGGCAGACCCCTGTTTTTTTATTTCATTTTTTCTTCAAAAATTATATCAACCCGGTTTTGGGGAAGAATGAAGACACACATTTGCGAATATGATAATAAATTAGTACTAGATTAGTAACAAATTATAGCACTATTGCAAATCTGGAATGTTGAAGTGGTTCTGCTGAGGTTATTGGGGTGGCAAAAGATGGGGCATTGTCTTTCGTGATTCGGCATACATTTTCCTAAAGTTGTGTCGTGCCATGCCATAAGAGAGAACGCATGCCAATTTGCGCTAAGGTCTGGGTTTTGTTCTGCTACATTCCCTCGACCAGCATCAACATTAGGCCGAACATATAGCTCAGCAAAACGGTAACGATTAGGACCCAATCCCGGAAAAAAATCGAGTAGTCGGTTCCTCTGTGGTTTTATATGTTATTGGAGGTGCAAACAAAATTTCCTGGAGCGTTCCGAGATATTAGCAGAAAACAGCGAAATTCTCGCACTTTTTACGTTTCTTTGCCCGTAACTCGGAAATAATACATTATATCGAAAAGGTCGTCCTATAAAAAGTTGAAGTAGATGAAATTTTCTAGATAAAATTGTTCTTGCTCATGAATGTAGGACTGAAGGATGCGGATATAGAGCCAGTTGAAAATTGATCAAATTTGGGTACTTTTCAAAACAATAGCGTTTCTTGTCGGTTTTCACAGATAATGAGTATTTCACGTATAACTCAGAGACATAGCATCATGTACATATTGGCAGAGCATCAAATTTCCTATCGACCTCATGTAAATTTCGTCACTAGTCAAAAAGATGAACGGCTGTTAGAGCGCTCGGACTTCTTGATGTAGACGTCTTTTAGTCGTAGTTGCCATACTCATGTTCATCCTTTCAACTTATATGATATGGATCATATGAACCTATATTCATTAAAGCTATAAAACTTATAAATAAATAGGTCATTGTTCTGTTTCTGTATTCTGTGGGGTGGAATTATAGTTGTTATAAATGCGATACAATAATTCCAAATGCTATAGGGTATTGTTTGAACATTCTGATGAAAAACTTATAAACCATTCAAACCACCAAAATTACCTATTTTGTGATGAATACGTATTAGAATTGATTCTTGCTCATGTGGGTTCCAAGGCGTCAAGGGAAAGAGGCAGCTGATCGCCTAGCAAAAAAGTGCAGAGCTCACATTTTACCTTTCTATGATACAAACAAATGCATTCTGAATTTGATTCAATAACTCAAACAAACTCATTCGACAAGAAAAACAATATTTACCTTCCCGCAAACTCCATGAATCTCAATTGAAGTCATCCTCTTGAAAAGCACTGCCTTCCCATCATTCCTCTTCTTGCTGGTTTCAATTACCGTTTGCAAACCCCTCTCCTTCACCACTCTTGTAGGCCTTCCATCCTCCGAACCTTCATCACATATCAGACACTGTCGATCTGACAGATTCGACCACAGGAAAATAGCTTCAATATGAAACTCGAAAAAAAAAAACGAAAAGAACTGAACTGTAACTTTCGTATTTTGAAATCGCAGTGAGGCAGGTTTATAACAAGCATTCGCCGTGAATTTGACAGTGATCGAAACTCTTCTAACTATATTTCCTCCAAATGTCTCACATTTCTGATATTCGTTGCTAGAAAACTTGATTTTTCTTCTCCGTTAACGAATAACAAGAGGCAGGTAAGGAAATAGTTATTTGTTTAACTAGGCAGCAAAGTAGTAGATTGACTGCCGAGTTGAACATATAATTTTTTCTCCGATTGTTCATAATGATATGAAAGAATATTGTATTTGCGAATTAATACAATTCCCACAATCTCTTTATTCTTCCTGTATAGTGTTCAATTAGAATAAAATTTGATAGAAATCGCAGTTGTTGGTTTGACAATTCATGAAATTTCTGACAGTTGTGCGAAAAAATATCGGTATATTTGAATTATTATATAATGGACAGTGATAGCGACCTGGAAGTATACTTACACCTCCATCAATAAGGGAGGTGGCAAAAAATATAGAGCTAAATTTGTTGCTGGAGAAGTCTCCGATGAAATATGAAGGAAATTATAAACGATCTATGGATTTTTAATTTTGCTGATACATATCAATCAGCAAAGTACCCACTTTGCTGCCTAGGCAGGAAAAGTGATACTGTGAGTGATTTGCTGCCAATCGGAGGAAAACAATATTATTCCTAGTTGATGTGAATATACTCAAGTACAGTGACAAGGCGAGAGTCATGAGAAGGATCATGAGTTACATGCTGACAGAGGTGAGAATTCACATGACTAGGAGTCAGTTTGGTCAATTTTCAACTAGCTCTTTGTCCGCACGCGTAAGTCATACATTCAAGAACTATTAAAATTATATTTAGGAATTTCCATCTACTCCATTATATTTTCGATATAACGTATGATTTCCGAGTTACGGACATAAAATCGAAAAAAGTCCAAAAATTTTGCTGTTTTTCGCGAATATCTCAAACCAGTTCTCAAAAAAGGCAAAACGACCCTACCTAGCAACTACAGACCGATCGCACTGCTATCTATCATTTCAAAGATCATGGAGAAAGTCTCATGAAATATCTGGATCATTCTGGTATTATCAACGATGGGCAATATGGCTTCCGTCATCAGAGATCAACTGGTGACCTGCTCGCTCACGTCTCACATATATGGCAGCAATCTATCGAAAAATATGATGAAACCTTAGCCGTGGCACTTGACATCTCCAAGGCATTCGATCGAGTTTGGCACCACGGACTCCTCGCCAAGCTTCCATCTTATAGCTTGCCTCCCCAGCAATGTTCTCTGCTAGCTAGTTTTCTCTCGAACAAGTCTCTCCATGTAGTGGTGGACGGAGTTTCATCTGACTCTCTTATCATAAATGCTGGTGTTCCGCAAGGATCAATTCTAGCACCAACACTATTTCTACTCCATATCAACGATTTGTTGGAAGCAACTTCATGTCCAGTACACAGCTTCGCGGATGATAGTATACCCTCCATACTGCCTTCTCTTCCAGGGCTCCAATTCCAGCCAGGCAAATCAGAAATGAACGAGGGAGGAATGTTGACATCATAAATATGGTAGATTTCAATGCAAACAAAACACAAGCATGCCTTTTCTCTACAAAAGCTGATCTCACTGTGCCCACTGTGCTTGTCAGGGGTAACCATACATTTGAAGACATCCATTTCGATGCTTGATATTACTATCAGCAATAACCTAACTTGGGACAATCACGTGAGATCAATTGCTGAAAGTGCATCCCAAAAACTTGGCTTTCTGTTTCCGGCCAGGAGCTATTTCACTTCCAGTCAGCTGCTTATGATCTTTATGTCACAGATTCGACCTGTCCTGGAATACTGTCCCCATATTTGGAGTGCATCACCCAAACATACCGTGAAACTGTTGGATTCTGTCCAAAAAAGGGCAATTCGTCTCGTGGGTGATGCCTCGCTCACTAACTCACTCACTTCTCTGGAACACCGTAGAAAAGTTGGTGATCTGGCTCTATTTTATAAACCACTCAGCACTAATTTCGTCGCACACCAAAATATCGCCCCTGTTATAATGTGAATAACTTTTTTCAGTTCAGAACAATTTGAATTTGGTTCACACTGTTCGATAGCCCAGTCCATCAGCTATAATCTCGTACTTCATTGAAACATAAGGGTATTCACATAAAATCTCTACATGGTGTTTTCCGACACTGTGCAAAATTTCGGAATATTCTAAGGCTCTCAAATGGTGAAACTTTTTTTTTTTCTCAACTTCGACAACAGAGGCATGAAGATTATCTCATTACCTCGAGATGTTTCGCGAATCAACTTCCTATCTCTATCTTATTTAGAGAGTGATCTCAAAAAATCAACTTTTTGGTTTTGCAGCCATAACTTTTTTCCACGTCAACCGATCTTAGAAATCTTGAGCTCATTTTGAATATAAAACTTCAGATCAAGAGATATGAATATCAGAATTGACTCAAGATGGCTATCAGAGATCCAGAGTTTTCTTGAAAGTGACCCAAATCTAGAACGCCCTCCGAATCTCGGTTGGGAGGAAAATCAACTTGTTCTCGGAAAAACAATTCATTCTGGATGCGTCCATATTTTCCTCGCTCTCAGTAGTCAAGAATTGTGCGTGAGAAAACACAATTGAAACATGTTCTTGCAAAAACATCAGACCATTTCTCCTCTGTAATGCATGGCCCGTAACCAACGTTACAAGAATCACAATGAGTGACTGACAATCCCGACCACCTAAGGCTCAACATAAATGGTGTACCAACAACCCTATGCGGTCTCGCATTGTCATCAACGAGAACAAAGTTGTCACCCACAATTGCGTTAGATGTGGCATCGAAACTATCGAAATCTGTTTATGATTCGAAAACGACGTCTAACCATATACGTATTAATAAACAATACGGATCATAACGGGTGCCAGGATGAAGCCAAAAATATGAAACAAATGAATATCCATAAGGATTTAGTGGCATGATACGCATGCGCCATGCGCTATTATAGTAGTCATCAAAGACATGCGTTTCGGTGGACAATGACGTTTACTAGCCTTTCAATCGTTTCAAAACTTTTCCTTATGGATAGTCATTTGTCTTCAAAAATCGGCTTTTCGTTTCGCTATGGAAACAGATAGAGATTATCCGTATTGATTATTAATACGTATATGCGTCTAACCTGACTTGTCAGTCACTCACTGTGATTCTTGTAACGTTGGTTACGGGCCATGCATTACAGAGGAGAAATGGTCTGATGTTTCTGCAAGAACATGTTTCAATTGTGTTTTCTCACGCACATTCTTGACTACTGAGAGCGAGGAAAATATGGACGCATCCAGAATGAATTGTTTTCCGAGAACACGTTGATTTTCATTCAGTTCTCCTCCCAATCGAGATTCGGAGGGCGTTCCAGATTTGGGTCACTTTCAAGAAAACTCTAGATCTTTGATAGCCATCTTGAGTCAATTATGATATTCAGATCTCTTCATCTGAAGTTTTATCTTCAAAAGGAGCCCAAGATTTTCAAAATCGGCTGAAGTGAAAAAAAGTTATGGCTGCAAAACCAAGAAGTTGATTTTTTGAGATCACTCTGTAAATAAGAGAGATAGGCATGTTAATTCGCGAAATATCTCGAGGTAATGAGATCATCTTCAAGCCTCTGTTGTCGAAATTGAGAAAAAAAAAATGTTTTCACCATTTGAGAGCCTTTTGAATATCCCGAAATATTGCACAGTGTCGGAAAACACCATGTAGAGATTTTTTGTGAATACCCTTATGTTTCAATGAAGTACGAGATTATAGCTGAAGGACTGGGCTATCGAACAGTGTGAACCAAATTCAAATTGTTGTAAACTGAAAAAAGTTATTCACATTATAACAGGGGCGACATTTAGGTGTGCGACGAAATTAGTGTTGAGTAGTTTAGATACTTCCATGGACGATGCTCTTCTGAAATATCAACAATTGTTCCTCTCATGGCAGTCCCCGCGAGATTAACTCGTCGCTTCGCACCCCTTCGTGGTCACTTTGGAGACTTGCAGAACATCTCTTTCCAAAGACTCGTTCATCCAACGAACAGCGAGGCTCTGGAACACATTGCCAAGGAAGGCGTTCCCCGAGGCATATAACCTCCAGAAATTTAAGAAGAACATCAATTCCTACCTTATATCCCTTGGTTCTCACGATGTTCTCTGAACATTACAGGATATCCCTTTTCCTGGGCACCAGAACATAAAAAAAACGCTTCAGGAAATGTTGTTCGCAAAATTCAGATTCGAATTCAGCACTTCCAAAAACATATGAAACCACAGAGAAACCGACTACTTGAATTCTTTCCAAGCGAAAATACCATTCGATTGGACTAATAGGGATATTTTTATTTTTATCATAATTATTTCGAAATTTCCTAGTTACGGCCCGACCATGTCGACCATCAGCCAACAGATGAACCTGTTCTCCATGACCAGGATGGCCCTGACGTTGGGCCCCGGCCTAGGCTTCCTCTTCTATCTGCATTCGACCACCATCAGCGCAAGGCCTGACGTGCTGGACCGGGAACATCGCGTCAAGGACGTGCCCAGCTATGCCATCAAGGATACGTACGATTTCGTCATAGTAGGCGGCGGGAGTGCTGGGGCAGTATTGGCGAATAGGTAACCATTGATTGGTCAATGATGGCAGTGTTGCCACAGCATGCCGAAAAATAGTAGTAGATTTGGGATTATAAGTGGATTAGATTCTGACTACAGCGGAGTGTAGTACTGATCAAGGATCTTTCATCTCCCTATTCAGCTGTCAATGTCATTGTGAGCGAATATAGTTTCAAAACCGAAACCAGAAGGGGTCTCTTACCCGCGTACCCGCAAAAATTATAGCATTTGATCATGAAGTAAATTCATTAGTATTATACAAGGTGATTCCAAAATAGGTGGTCACTTTGGGAGTATATAGAGTGAGTGAAATAATTACGAAAACCTTGGCAAATTTTTTTTCTGAAGTGCCCCCCAAGAAAGATACAGCCCCTCAAAGGGGGGGGCCGAAAAATGATTTTGTATTATATCTCCAACACTTTGTATGATGAAAATCTGAAATTTTGTTAATCCACTAAATATTCAGTGCCGGTTCGAATGGAGTTAAAATCACCTCAAAATCAAATACAGGGGTGTGTCAAAATAGGGAGGTAGGGGGTAAAAATAACACCAATTTTTTTGTTCATCGCAATTTCAGTTTTTTTACATGACATTATGAGATCTCAGGGCTATTAACACAGAAAAGGAGCTCTTGTTGAATCTCGATAAAATCAACCATTAGCGAATGAAATTTATTTTTCCAAGATTTCATTTGAATTACAATTTCTTATTTCAATAGTTAAAGTAATGAAAGCTTGTTTTCAACAATATTTCTTAATTTATTTTCAATAGGATCAGTCCATAATAACAAAACTCGTCGGCTATTTTGATTTCATGAATTCCGACAACGAATTCTAAATTTCCAACCCCAAAAACCCTCACATACCAATTTTGAATCGTATCGAACCATAATCAGAAATCTGGTCAGCCACATTGGAGCCGCCATAACGCTTTGTCAACTGTCATCTGCCGGATTCTAAGTTGATCAAACGATTAGAAGTACGTAAAAATTCAGTTGCGAGATTTGACCTAGATAATTAAACTCAAGTACATACCAAAATCGCAATTTAAATGAAATCTTGAAAAAATAAATTTTATTCGCTAATGGTTCATTTTATCGAGATGCAACAAGAGCACCTTTTCTATGAAAATAGCCCTGAGATTTCATAATTTCATGTCAAAAAACTGAAATTGCGATGAACAAAAAAGTTGGGGTTATTTTTACCCCCTACATCCCTATTTTGACACACCCCTGTATTTAATTTTGAGGTGATTTTAACTCCATTCGAACCGGCTCTGAATAGTGAGTGGATGGACAACATTTCAGATTATCATTATACAAGGTGTTGGAGATAATGATACAAAATCATTCTCCGAGGCCCCCCTTTGAGGGGCTGTATCTTTCTTAGGGGTCACTTCAGAAAAAATGTTACGGAGGTTTTCGTAACTATTTCACCCACTCTATATGCTCCCAAAGTTTGACCACCTATTTCAGAATCACCTTGTATATACAGTAATGATGTTCTTAGGTTGGGCAAAATATGAATGTAGTTATGTGAGAAATTGAGAATGCTGTTAGAACATCATGAAAAACATGATTTGTTGAGTCATTGTAGTCATCTTACATAAAACATAAGTCTAAAAACTAGGAATAAAGACCCCCTTGTCCATGATTGAATAAAGATGGAAAAGTTCATGAACATGAAAAATTCATCCATGATTTGACCTCAAGACAACTTCCCTCCCCTTACTACTACAAACTGGTTAAAGTACAAACTATAATAAGCCATTATCCACCGTGCCTTCACCCCAAACCAACCCCAAACGTCCCGTCCAAAAAAATAAGAGAATAATTAGATTTAGGTTAAGCCAGAGATAACTCCTCTGTGTTGTCAATGTTGTCATTGATAACATTAAACTATGTGGTCTTGAGAAGTCTAAACAGGATCTTATAGTATCTGCACTGAGTGTAATGGCACTGTTCGTGACTCACCCCTACGTCCGATCAGAGTACAAATCAGTGATTTGTAGAATATGATTAAAAGTAGTAGAGTGATTACGTATTGAAAATTTCAGATAAATCACTCGACCGCCTACTATGATTTCTTTACGTCACAACGAGCGAGACGTTGATTCTACATTTTCCCGCTAGATGGTGATGCTGCTAATGCTGCTGTGAAGAGTGAAAATAAAATGGCAAATGGCATTTTAGGTACGCGGAACATATGTTAAACTGTGATTATTCAACTCTGAATTCGAAAAATCGACGGAACCATTGCTATCGCTGCTCTCGAGAGGTCGAGTAAAATTTCTGAAACAAAAGCGCATCAGTAATTATTACACTATATCTTACTTCCATCATTGATTTGTCGATATTATTATACCAGGGGATTCAATACGCGTGACGAGATACTGAACTGGTCAAAAATCAAGGAACCCGCTTGCATTCTTCAGAACGGTGAAGGTGACATAGATAGAACATGGTATTCACTACTGAAAACTGAACATGAAAATGGTAGATTCAAGATCGATTAATGAAAACATTCTCATTTGTAGATTAAATGTATGTATGATAAATTGACATTCATCATACAGGGCATGGAAAAAAATTTTGAATTGAGACTCTATCACGAATCTGCGATAAGAGGTCTATAAAAATCACAAGTTTCCATCGTTCAAGTTTGAACCCCCTGATTGGGTATGAAAGTGTTGAAAAGGAATATTCTCAGATAAATTATGAACATACAAAAATGGATATATATTTATATGAAGCAATACATTGAGAATTCGCATTCTCTATGTGATGAGAATATCAACTCTTTTTCAGTTTATTCAATAGAAAACAACTACTTTCCTGGCTATATGCCACGACGAACATTGAATTATATCTATTGAACACACACGATAAGAGTTTGAAAATAAAATATGAAAACTTCTGAAATTGAGAATTTGCATTCTCCTTCAGACAAAAAAGTATGTATATGCACACATCATTCTGAATATTCAACAGAAAACAACTACTTTCCTGGCTATTTGCCACGTCGAATCTGATGAACAATAAAAAGGAGAACATGAAAAAAAAAAATAAAAAATCCTCCGGATGGGATTAAAAATGAGACGGTCAAATTGATGGCAGAATATATATCTGCACCTTTGTGTCACATCTTCAACTTATGCATCTCTACCGGAATAGTGCCAAAGGATTTCAAAACAGCAATCATAATACCAATTTTCAAAGGTGGAGTCAAATCAAATGTGGCAAATTACCGACCGATTTCACTCACATCCGTCTTTTCAAAATTATTTGAGAAAATAATCAAAAAGCGACTCATGGAATACCTTAACCTTCATAATATAATTTCAAACAGACAATACGGATTCAGGGAAAACCGAAGTACTCAGGATGCTATAGCATACCTCACCTCACAAATATACGCGGCTGTGGACAATAAACAGCCATGTCTGGGTGTTTTCGTTGATTTAGCAAAGGCGTTTGACACGGTCAGTCATGAACTTTTGCTGGAAAAGCTTGAACACCTAGGCATAAGAGGAACTCCATTGGAACTATTCAAAAACTTCCTCAATAACCGTGAACAAATGGTCAAAGTTAATGATAAAATAAGTAATTCTAGATCGGTTTCCTGTGGTGTACCACAGGGTACAGTCCTTGGTCCTGTACTGTTTGTAATATATCTAAACTCCTTGCTCACCTTAGAAACTTGTGGGGAAATTGTCTCGTTCGCTGACGACACGGCCATTATTTATGTAGCTGATTCGTGGGCTGATTTGAAGGAAAAGGCAGAAGAGGACTTGGTAAAAATAAAAAATTGGTTCGAACTAAACTTGTTAACCGTAAACGTTACAAAAACAAAGATAATACCCTTTTCTTCATATGATACCAACTTACCAACTTACACTATCGATTTTGATGGGCAAAATGTTGCGACGACCCGCAGCGTACGTTATCTTGGAATATTCATTGATTCTTGCCTAAAATGGGATGTCCACATAGAAAATCTTAAGAAAAAAATCCGTTCACTATTGTACAAGTTCTACCAATGTCGATATATACTCCCACTAGAAAAACTGAGATATATTTTGCAATCGCAGAGTCGTTATTGAGTTATGGTATAATAGGATGGGGCGGAGCCCGCAAGACTCTGATGGAGCCTCTGCAGGTCTTACAAAAGAGAATTCTGAAAATAATAACTTTTAAACCCTACAGATACCCATCTGATGAACTCTATAACAATCTTGATATATTAGATATCAGACAAATTTATGTGAAGTCAGTGCTGATGTTCATCTTCTCAAATAAGTCATCCTACCTAAATAAACCTGATCACTCTTATGACACTCGAAGCATGAGAATAAGGAACGCCTATGTACCGAGAGTCAACAAAGCGCTAGGACAACGATCTCTAATGTATAATGCGCCAAAACTATACAATAACGTTCCGGAAAATATAAGATGTATCGAATCAAAGCTTTTTTTCAAGAAAACTATAAAAAAATGGATCCTACAACGTGGAAGAGCATACTTTCACTCGATTATAGATTGAACAAACCCCTTATTTCTTTCATTCCAGTTCCATTTCATGTTATTCATATACACATATCAAGTAGACTTTGTTTATTTTTCAATTTTTCAAATCTTAAATTTTTCAATAATCAATTTTCATATAGCAAATAAATAAATTCTTGAAAGCAAATAAACATAAACCTCTCCATAGACAGTCCCCTCCAGGACTACATGGCGTTTCTGTTTATTTACTTGGTATTTATACATATAATATGTTCTGTAAACATTTTCTTTTTTGTTTGTTACCTAGTAAATAAACATATTCTATTCTATTCTATTCTATTCTAATTCAGAATTGACATTCTTCTTCAAATCGGATGAATAATATGATATATAATGATATAGAAATATAACTTACCAATATATTCAGCATGGAATGTATAGGAGAAGTATACTGGCATAAACTCTGATCTTGATGAGCTTGAAAACTTCCAAAAATAATCATTCATATCAGTGATATGGGAAATACTATCTCTCACACACAGGTTATATGGCTTTATTGCAATAAAACCATTTCGGATTTCTGAATCCTCATCAGTAACCATGATGTCCACTTATTCTTACAGCCATTCTTCATGATATATACAATTTTCATCTCTCTATAATACAACTAAAACATATTTTGCATTTTCATGTTGATAACGGGAGCAGATTCGTTCCCGAAACGTTCCAAGATAAGTAAAAATTCGATGTCTTTTCAATATATCTATATTTCTTTCCTTCAAACATTTTTTCACTGAAAAGCTACTGGATTCTTCTTTTAGGCTCCCTGATGAAAAAATTTGTTAAATGCAGTGACATTTTAGGGAAAATCATCTGATTTGTCCCACTACACTATTGAAATAATACGCGTACTCTTATTTCATAGAAACGAGGAGAGAAAATCCCAAAAAATCAAGTACAATGTTTGTACCACCGATTAACCTACAGAGAGAAAAAAAACATGTTTTTCCCATTTTGATTCTTTTTTCTACAGGTTGAGTGAGAACCCCTACTGGAACGTCCTGCTCCTGGAAGCCGGCCCCGACGAAATCTCCCTCACCGACATGCCCTTGATGTTCCCCACCCTGCAGCAGACGCCCTTCGATTGGCGGTACCGCACCGAACCGGGGGAGAAGTACTGCCTGGGCCTCAAGGACAAGCGGTGCAACTGGCCCAGGGGCAAGGTCCTCGGGGGTTGTTCGGTGCTGAACGCGATGCTCTACATCCGCGGGAACAGAAGGGATTACGATAGGTAGGCGAAATGGCGAAATAGTACCCTCCATACCGCCTTCTCTTCCAGGGCTCCAATAGCAGCCAGGCAAATCAGAAACGAACGAGGGAGAAATCACTATCAATGCTCGGCATCACGGTATCTGACAGTTTATCTTGGCATGACCATGTTGCCAATATAGCCAGAGCTGCCTCTCAAAAGATGGGATTGCTCTTCCGCGCGAAGAAGTATTTCACCTCACAACAGCTTCTGACACTCTATACAAAGCCCAGATTCGACCATCCCTTGAGTACTGTTCGCACGTCTGGGGATCAGCTCCAAAACACTCCCTGAGGTTGCTGGAGTCGGTTCAAAGAAGAGCCATCAGGCTCATCAATGACCCAACTCTGACAAGATCACTGCAAACTTTACAACATCGGAGAGACGTTGCAGACCTATCACTCTTCTATCGCTACTATCATGGACGATGCTCTGTTGAATTGTCATCAGCTGTCCGCCCTGGAATGACCTTTGTTCGCCAAACGCGGCTGGCTTGAGTCTCACACCAATATGCAGTCAAAATTGAAACACCTAGAACAACATATTTCAAGAACTCCTTCTTTTGTAGGACATCTTCACTGTGGAATTCTTTACCCACAGATGTATTTCCAGCGAACTACAATCTATTTACCTTCAAGAGGAGGATCCATCGATATTCGTCCCTCCTTAGTGCTCGCAGTTCCACCACGGGATTATAGGTCCAACCTTTTGCGAGCACTTCCGAATGAAAAAAAAAAAAATGTTGACAACATAAATATGGACTTGGCAACAATTCTCGAATGGGGATCCAATAACTTGGTAGAATTCAATGCAAATAAAACACAAGCATGCCTTTTCTCTAGCAAAGCCGATCTCACGGTACTGTACCCAACATAAGCTTTTCAGGAGTAACCATACCTTTGAAGACATCCATTACGATGCTTGGTATTACTATCAGCAATAACCTTTCTTGGGAAAATTATGTGAGATCAATTAATTGCTAAAAGTGCATCCCAAAACCTTGGTTTTCTGTTTCGAGCTAGGAGCTATTTCACTTCCAGTCAGCTGCTTATGATCTATAAGGCACATATCCGACCTGTCCTGGAATACTGTTCCCATATTTGGAGTGCAGCACCCAAACATACCCTGAAACTGTTGTATTCTGTCCAAAAAGGGGCAATTCGTCTCGTGGGTGATGCCTCGCTCATAAACTCACTCACTTCTCTGGAACACCGTAGAAAATTTGGCGATCTGGCTCTTTTTTATAGATATTTTCATGGATGATGATCTTCTGAAATATCAACAATTGTTCCTCCCTTGGCAGTCCCCGCGAGATTAACCCGTCGAGTTGAGGCTTCGCACCCCTTCGTGGTCACTTTGGAGACCTGCAGAACATTTCTTTCCAAATACTCGTTCATCCCACGAACAGCGAGGCTCTGGAACACATTGCCAAGGGAGGTGTTCCCCGAAGCATATAACCTCCAGAAATTTGAGAAGAACACTAATTCCAACCTTATTTCCCTTGGTCCTCACGATGTTCTCTGAACATTACAGGATATCCGTTTTCGTGAGAACCAGAACATAAAAAAAGTTAATCGGGTGAAGATTTGTACTAGCTGCATACATGCACGTAACTGATCAAAGCGATTTCGGATAAAAGCCATCATCAGTGCTATGATACAGGGTGATTTATCGAATTATTCATTCGTCCATGAGTATCAAACTACCCAGTATATTCTCTTCAAATTTGGTATGGAGCTCATACTTGGGACGTTGAATTTTTGACCTATCGGGTGGAAGAATAATTCAGATTCATTCCATTCTCATCGTAATATTATTAAACATATGAAGTTGAAAGTATGTCGATTTGGAGATTAATAAAATATCAATCATAATGATTGAAATTTACTAGTTGAATAATCGCTGGAAAAAGCTTACTTAGATTAAGTACTTATCGTATTCACTGCTACCAATTTCAATGGTAACGTTTTGTAGGATGTTGGAATTATGTTAATTTGGAAGCATAAAATCATAATGCGATAGTGCGTGATATATAGTTTGTGTTGTTTGTCAGTCTCCACATTATTTCAACTTATAAACAGGAAGTTGCAAAAAGGTCAATTTTAAAAGTATCAAAATCATGGAACTAAAAGTTTACTCAACAAAAATTATGAATATATGGTTCAATACGAACTCTGCGACTAGTATCTACGTTGTTTCCTTTTCATATAATAACTAGCGAAATTCATAATTAGTAATCACCGCCTATTGAAAATACAAATATTAGGTGTAATTCAATATTTTGACAATCAACGAAGAATATCTTACGTACTAGCATTCACTTATAATTTTCATCTTTTCAAATTAACAAAATTTCAACATTCTGCTTCAAAATTTTACCATTAAAGTGACTTTTTTCGAGCGATTATCAAGCTAGTAGATTAAAATAATTATAATTGAAATTCTAATAATCTTCAAATTGACATACTTTCAACATTCTGTTCATTACTGTTACCAGAATTGTTAGCGGGAAAATATAGATCATCAAATTGAATTCAGTTTTGACTCCTTTCCACGATTCCTCTGATGAAATTTGTTGGTTATTAAATACAGTGTTTTTTTATATTTCGAATAAATGTGATTTTTTCCTGAATTCGAACCTGGATTTGCATTTAGCCTGAAAGGTCAATAAATTTAATGTTCCAAGTATGAGCTCCAAACCAAATTTGAAGGAAATATAGTTCATTACTTATGGAATAGTGAATAATTATTACAAATCGATGAATCACCCTGTATCTCCGTTGTAAAGAGCGTAAGACTCATCAAATATGGTATCTTCAGAACCACCTTGATGATGCTACTACTGAAATATTGGCACAGGAGATTAATAACAAATTAATAACATATGAGAATGTGTATCGATGAAAATGACCAACCTATAATTCGAAAATGGTTACGAATATCAATATGGATGTTGGGATGAAAAATGTTCGTGTTTCGATTTCACATCAAATGGCCTAAAAATATATGGGGTGTTCAATTTGAAAATCTCGAGAGAAATCACTTCCAAAAGTTCTGAATTGAAAAATTATTTTCAGCCACCCTGTATAATTTGAGAGCATAACAATTCTAAAGAAATATCACGCATCTTTCCATGATGATATTATGATTATTTTCTCTTGAACTTCATAATTGTGACTACATCAGTGATTTTTTCGGTATGCATCTGCAGACTTTATTTCGACAAAAAAATTAATAACTTTGAAATGATCGAGATATAGTCAACAATATCATAGGAGTTGTCAGAGGTCGCAGGGGAGCTTCAAAAAGTGTGCTAATATACAGGGCGTTCCATTCAAAAAAAGTTATCCTGACGATTTATTCCGGTGACCCCTGTATATTTGGCTATAATTTCTATAATCATGGACCTTGTTGTCTCTATAATCATGGACCTTATTGTTTCTAGCTATCATAGAACTCGAGCAATTGAGCTCCGACGCACTAATGCTCCACCCTGTATAATGTATATCCATCAAATCACCTTGATTTCCCCTATACACCATTTGGCTATGTGAGTATCCTCATGAATCACCGTGTACAAGCATTATTGAATGAAATATTTTTTCGCTATTACAACCCTTAAGAATATCAGGGTGTGAGGGTAGTTTCAATCGTTCTACAATTTCTTTTGAGTTTCTTCGATTACTTTAAAATCAGTGGAATCCTTTAAAATGCATTTTCGTCAAATTTCATTAAGTTCGTTTCATTCAATTCTGAACAGCAAATAAAAACGTCTTTTTTATGTAAACTTTGAACTCCTCTCACAGACAAACGGTACCTTTCTTGGTATTGCAGCTATTGCACGTGAAAGCTATGTTTCATAGCAATTCTGGAACACCCTGTATATATTTTCATCTGAGAGAATGCAAATTTTCAATTTCAGTAGATTTTATTTTCCAATTCTTATTGTATGTGTTCAATAGATGTAATTCAATGTTCGTCGTGGCATATAGCCAGGAAAGTAGTGGTTTTCTATTGAATATTCCGAAAAAGAATTAATATTTTTCTTCAGATAGAGAATGCGAATTCGAATGTTTTTCTTTATACCTACGCATCAATGTTTTTTTTTTCATGTTTATAATATATCTGAGAGTATTATTCCTTTTCAATTATTATTATTATTATTAGATGGGAGTCCTTGGGAAACCCTGGTTGGGGTTATGACGATGTTTTGCCATACTTCAAAAAATCTGAGGACATGAGAATCGACGAATACCGAGAAGACGACTACCACGGAAAAGATGGGTATCTGACTGTCGAACATTTCAGGTAAGTCCTTCTCTGTGAGGTATGCAACCAAATATTCATCGTCCGTCGATTATTCTCACATGTTTTAGTTGCTACGATAAAAATAGAATAACTACACGTCGCTGACGGAAACTCCAGTCGTTTGAGTATATATACGATTGTTGTTCAGTTATCTAACGGGGAGGTTCGAGTCTCTCAGGCTGATGACCTGAATAATGTTGTATCAAACTGATTAATTAAAACTGATGAAATATGGCATAAAAAGCTTGTTTCCACCTGTAGGGACTGCTTTGACCTTCCTTTTTGCCTTCGAAATTTTAAAATTTTATTGGAATGCATCATCGCATGATAAAAATAATACTTCTATCCTAGTTTTTTTTGCAGTAACTACAGCTAACGGACCACTGATAATTTTAATCCTTTTTTGTCTGACACCACATGTTTCCTGAAGCAATCAAACGATTCACTTGCGTTTTTGGCATCAAATATTGTGTTTCATTAATTTCCAACATAGCTAAGATAATTATGGGTAAACAGTATAGGCATTCAAACATATACGTAGCTACTCAGAGTTGAGGTCAGTAAAATGGAACCGATACACAATACACAATGGTCTATTTTTGGAATGCTCTTTGGCCCCAGAATATTGAGAATACATCTCGGGAGAATGTCAGTGTTTTTTTTTTAATAGGTTGTAACTGTTGACTGTTGAGTATTTAAACAATACTCAGTAATTGTAGTTTCTTCTATAGAGTCAGTCACTGGATGATATTAGTTAATAAGTGTTCGGAGACAGCTGGACTTCTGTCCTTTTCTATTTTCTAAATAACAATGCTTGAGTGAATAAAAGATTAAGGCATATTATTCTGCTCTTTCTCTTTCCAATTTCCCTAATACCTCCTATTGATCATTCTAGAACACGTGATATTGACATGGTTTCTTGAGGGGCACACAAACTATCTGTTAGGTTACCTTTGATGAGCATAGCCCTGGCCCCCCCTGCCACATCCACAATATAATAACAGTTTCACCAAACAAAATTATGAAATTCTATCTGTTTCCAACTCGGATTCCAAGGAAAACGATTCCACTAATTCTGGTATTATATGACAAGTCTTGACAAAATACAATATTTTCCCCTTAGCAACCTGTCAAATGACGTAATTCTGGAATGATTAATTGTCAGATACGATTTTAGAGGTTGGATTTTCTGTCAAATCAATCATAGTCGTGGATGGAAAATTGAAATAGGGTATAAACACCCACTTTAATTTATATAGCGATACCGCACTTTGCGCTGGACAACAGTTATAAAAATGAAAAGAATTCATGTAACAACATTTCAATATACGACAAAATAGACACTTTTTCATCGCATGGTGCGCACGTATGGAAATATGGATATACTTATACAGTGTGCCCCACTTTGAGCAGCACCACCTTGGTATTTTCTTAATCGCTGACAGATTTCAGAAAATTTTTGTTTCAACATTTACTTCTCAATGAGTTCTACATTTCTGAGTATCCAACACTCTGATTGCACTACGACACGGCCAACTATGATTGCACTACGACACGGCCAACTATGATAAATTGAAAATGCCTAAAATCAGTAAGTGATATCAGGAATTTTTTCAGCGAAAAACTGACATCCTCAACATGTTAAGAACACCCTCAAATACATGTGGTAAAATTTTCATGTCGATATCATATACAGGGCGACATTTATAGTCGATTAATTTTTGATGCTCGAAAATGATGAGAAAAGTATAATTAACATCATGATTTCATTGAGATACTACTTAAAAACACATGTTTCATAATGACCTTATACACAGGATGATATTTGAACTATACGAATATTTTTTTTGAAGAAAGATAATTAAAAGTTGCTTTTCCACGGCAGACTTGATCATCATTTTGTGAACTCCTTGAGTGAAAATTGATGGGATCGGTATATTTTTTGGGATAATACCATCAGTGAAACTTGATGAAATATTCTTGTCATCCTGAACTCAAGGGTAGGTATTTCAAGACCTTGATGATTTCTTCTTCATCATGCAATCTGTGATGAAATAACTAGTTGAAGCCTTATCGGCAAATGATCAAACCTAAACTGAATTGAACCATTACTTTTTCAAATTAAGTACGTGCCTTGAGGAAAAAAAAAACAGAAAATATGAAAACTGAATTGAAATAAGTATCAATACATACGTCACCCTGTGTATGAGTCATGAAGAAAAGTATGAAACCGGTGTTTTTAAGTAGTATCTGAATGAAATCATGATGTTAATTATACTTTTCTCATTGTATTCGAGCATCAAAAATTAATTGACAATAAATAACGCCCTGTATATGATATCCACATGAAAATTTGACCACATGTATTTGAGCGAGTTCTCAGCAAGTTGAGGATGTCAGTTTTCCGCTGAAAAAATTCTTGATATTACTAACTGATTTTAGGCGTTTTCAATTTATCATAGTTGGCCGTGTCGTGGTGCAATCAGAGTGTTGGATACTCTGAAATGTAGAACTCATTGAGAAGTACATGTTGAAACAAAAAAATTTTGAAATCTGTCAGCGATTAAGAAAATACCAAGGTGGTGCTGCTCAAAGTGGGACACACTGTATGTTAGGGTTGAAAGTTATTTGCTCAATTTTCCTAGATAGGGTCCTGATAGACGGAAGAGGAAACTTCATTCATAGCAAGTGTTCATAGCCTGATGTGGTACCATAAGTACATTATTGATCGCAAACGCTTTATTTATTGTTTCGATTTTCCACCTTTTTCTGCATTCACTTTTCACTGATAAATTTTGAATTTACTCGGTATTGAAATCGCCATTCAATGATATATCACGTTGCAATTTACTTATTTCCTCCGGATTCGTTCTAGAATTTTCAATAATTTCTTCACGTATGTTGCAATAAATTCCTCCATGATGATTTTGTTTTGCATTTGGTGTGATGATAATAATATTTATTTCTTGATAGTTTGTTTTGTAAAGGGATATGGATTCTCTCAAACGGATATTAAAATCGTCTGTTAGAAAATGGGCATGAAATATAGCTCCATTCTAATCTGCTGTTATAAGAAGTGAATTTTCCTCACAAAGCTTGTCTTCAAATTGGTCAAAATGGTTGATATTTCGTTTGGAAATTTTATTAACAATAAGACATTTTCATGTATGGTTTCTTCTCAAAAGTTAATGAAATTATATTCCAATTCTGACGTTCATAAAACGTATTGTCAAATCAGGCATTTTCAATATTTGACATTATTCAATAGAGAAAAAACCCAAAGTCGTCTCCACAATATTTAATGTATAATCTGGCAGTCAATCCTGCTTCATTAAGGTTGATACATGTTTCGGCCATTCAAATGGCCATCTTCAGTCAAAAGAATACAACAAAGTGCATGTGGAAATACTTCAATGCATCATGAAGGCGAAAAAAATTTTTGTTATTGCTAAATCATTATTCATTATTTAAGTTTGATAAAATGGATGTATGAGGAATTGGGAGGAAGGCAAAAAGCCCAATCCCCCAAGAGGAAAGTTAAATACTTCATAGGACGCTGAAGAAGCTCTGTGTCAACCTTAATGAAGCAGGATTGACTGCCAGATTATACATTAAATATTGTGGAGACGACTTTGGGTTTTTTCTCTATTGATCATTCCACTTCACTTTGAGCATGGACTACTACAGAAGATATATAATTCAATTTCTGCGGTATTAGCAGGAGCGGTATTAGCAGGAGCGTCATTTCAGTGAATATACCAGGGGGGTCAAGATAAACTCAGACAACAATGTAGTACGGTGGAAAATTATTCAGTTTCATGTTTTCAGTTTGTTGTAACTCATATGAAACGTTCTCCAGATTTTACGATTTTTTTCATAGTTTCCTTAGATGAAATAATCTCAATGAGGTTGATGAGCTACTGTTTGAGTAGTGATAATGATCTATATCACTAGCTCTAGAACACGTGCCATTATTTACTCCTTTTCAAGGCGTAAAGTGTGTTTCTACTGCGCCAAGTTAGTTTTCGTCATTTTATGAACCACTAGCCAATAAGGGCATAGACACCTCTGAATTTACTGTTCTTATGCAAGATTCGCAAGAATGGCACTCGAATGATTAATAACGATGGTTTTGATCAAAATTAAAAAGAAGTGCTCTCATAGTGACAATATAGGTCCATATTTTAGTTTCACAGAACTATAATGATTGAAAAATCCTGCTAGTGGTGAACAAAATTCAATATACACCTTGGTAGAAAAGAATAATATCACCACGGGACCTTATACCCCTCGGCTTTACTACCCTGTGGTGTATAAATAACTATTATCGAGCAAGGAATACTGACTCATTATTGCAATTCAGTGAAATAATTATAATATACCTTCATAACAGCAAATAAGTTACTCATCAATCTATTGTAAATAATTTGTTATGCGATATTTCGATGAAATTGTCAAATTGCTAAAGGCGCCAATTTTTATATTCTAGAAAAATTTGCCATTTCCTTCCTTATTCAGGTGAATTTTATGTCCGATATCTACTATTATACTGAATGATGTTCGATAAATTTCGGAATGATATTTTTTCAATATAAAGTACTGGCGCAATACTAATGCACGATGTGTATCGTCATGTGGTTACAGAAAGGTTCTGGGAAGAATTGATTTTTTGTAAAAAATCAGGAGGAAAACTGCTCCCCTGATCCCCCTAAATGACGGCCAGGGGTATGATAGCCAATAAATACTGTGTTTTCTGTCTGATGTTTTGACAATGATCTCCTTATTTCACGAAAAAAACAACAAAATTAAAAGTAAATGAATGTATATAGCATGTAGCTTATTTGGTCAACCAGAGTTCCAGTGGTGCCGTTAGCGGGTATTGAATATTGATGTGATAGCAAAGGAAGGAAGGAATGCTCGAAATAATCTCCACAAATTTTAATGATGGTGTCAACCAATCAGGAGGGATTTGTTTCGGTCTTATAAAATACCATCATCAGCCTAATTGAAAGTTTTGGAGTTGAAAAAATGTGATGCTAATACTATAGCTATGAAATTGTTGTCAGTGTCCTTGGCCGAAAAATCGAGTTCATGAATTAAAAAAAGGGTTCTCTAGCAGGTCTTCCTTTCTTTGAGAAATGTTAATGCACTGATTGAGCAATATGGACTTCTACCAAGGATAGATGTGATACATTGAAAAAAATCACAACACTCAATCTGTCACCATCTACTGTCGAAATGTCGTAATATACTGAATGTTTCGCAGATATCATTCCCCTTTAGCCGACTGGTTCTTGGAAGCCGCTCGAGAATCCGGCTACGAAATAAGGGACGTAAACGGGGAATACCAAACTGGATTCACATTGGCCCACGGGACCTTGAGGGAAGGACTGCGGTGCAGTACAGAAAAGGGCTTCATCAGACCAGCTGCCAAGCGGCCCAATCTTCATGTCAGTCTCCACTCAATGGTGAGATAATGATTATGTGAAAATCTAATCTGTATTATTTCTGAATATCATCGATAGCAGAGAGACCCAAGTACTATTTTCAATAATCACCTTTCTTAAACAACTTCCTGATATTTTCATAAAAATGTAAATAAATCATCAATATAAATCAAATTAACTTGAAAAATTCAGCTACCAATAAAATCTATCCATTGACTATCACTGAACACCGGTATCATGTCATCAATATGATGACGTATATCCTACAATGGGCACTACTACGCACGAACTATTAATCCAGTCGGGTTAATAGTCTGGGTTTCCGCCGAGATTGTTCTGCTGCTATTTTCGCATATAAATTAATGAATGATATGATTAGTGATTGTGTCCTCCTCGAAAGTTTCAATATATTAATTCCTCGGTTGACTTCCCGAAGAACAGATTTATTCAATACGAATGTGAAAACTATACGTAACATCTGCCTGGACTAAATTGTGTCAGGATTCAATAACTTCATGTTATTGTCAATTTCAGTAGTTTGTATACTCATATTTTGAATTATTTTGTTCTTGTGATTACTCCCTTTCTGTAAATGATTTCTGTTGAGTGGTATATAAATAAATAGAATAATAATAAAATGGAATAAAATAAATAGTTATGTATATGTCGGTGTTAAACAGTGAAATCCGTCATTCTCTGAAATGCCTAGTCATTCCATGTATTGCCGGCAAACAGAGTAACTCTAAATTTCGTACACCGTTTGCCTAATAGTTTCAGGCATTCCCTGTAATGACGAAAGCAAGGTTCATTTTGGGCTAGTCAAGTTGTTCAGAAACAATACCTAGTCTCTTTTGTTCTCTCAAGTAATTTTTAGAAACACTTACTTTCTAGGAGGAATAAGGTACATTTAAGCCGAGTTAGTTTAGAATTTGTTTAGGAACATTCAGGGCAATATCTGAAATGACTATAGTCGTTTCAGGGAATGACGGATTTCAGTAATTGAAGCCGACATATACACCAAGAATATTATTACCAAGAGACCTTATACCTCTTGGCTGAAGCCTCAGGATATAATCTTGGTCCCTGGATAATAATGCTATTCTTCAATACCAAGGTGTAAAATCAATTTTTTTTCACCACTAGCAAGATATTTCAATCATTATCGTTTTGTGAAACTGAAATATGGTCCTATTATCACTATGAAAGCACTTCTTTTCAATTCCAATTAAAATCTAGTAGTCATGACCATCACAGCACATGACAAGTCGTTATTGATAAATACCTAATAGATTCGAGTATACCAATACAGAGGTGACTTGGTATGTATTTATCAACTAATAGTTCATGAAATGACGAAAACTACCTTGGTAGTAAAACAGCCTCAGTAAGTTGCACATCGCACAGTTTTCGTTTATTCCGCCAGTGTAGGTATGTCATGATCGTGTAATCGCATCGCCGTCAACAGCGGATGACATAACTGTCAAGAATTATAATTCAGACTGTTTGTCCAAACTTTATTGATGTACTTGTAGGTAAAGTATAGTATGTAATGCGTAATATGCTTCTTACACCACATATTACGTAATTTACTATTATGTCATGAGAAGGAGTAGATAATCGTAGGTTCTATAGATAGTGGTGGAAAAACAGTAATACAATAGACGAGGTAGTACTTCAATTCATTGCTTGACGTGACGTATTCTCAGTGCAATTTCAATGGAACTCCAGTGGTTCACTCTCACACAATTTGATGTTATGTAGAGGATATCATCTTAGCCATAACAATAATAACTACTAAGTACACAAATGACGACACATCGACAAAAGGAAAAAAAAGGAAATGGTAGAATCATGAAAAACACATCAATTATTATCCAACGTCGAAAAAATATTGTTTATGAAATGCATCAGATACGACGATGAACCATTGTGATTTTCTGAGAGAAAAAAAATGATTTTTGCCCAATTACTAGTAGATATTATACCACTCAACAAAAATACGATATATTTTACCTATATCTGTGAGCAAATACGTTCTTAGTATTTTTCAGTAGAGTCGTTAGATTTTTTTACTTCTTGAATAGAATCATCAATCAAATACCTACCTTTCAATTTCATATTTTTTTGGAATTTTTCGGTCGATTTCAAGGTGTCAAAATCATCAATAATGCCACGGAAATTTTCAAACAGCTAGAAATTCACCGCCAGTAAAAACTGGCGTGACGATTTCGTAAGTAGGAGAAATATTAGTTATCATATAAATCATATAAATTCTCAATTTATTATGTATTGGTAATATTCCCAATTAGCATTAAAAAATCTTCTGTCTCAAAATGTTCCCTCATGTGTAGCTTATTCCTTATAGAACATTTGTGTAAATAATAATTATATCAACTCACACTAGAGGACATTTGAACTGGGGAATGCTCAGGTGAACGTGACAACACGGCGCACGACTTGTGGGCGTGGTCTTGTCAGTTCTCAACATTCAGCACAATGTTGCCAAGTCTCCAACATTAACATGATATTTTTTTATTGATCAACATGGAATCAACTATATCATGGGTTCCTCCTATTGAATGTTATATACAATGACAGGACTCTAACATCTTTTTGATGACTTGATCATAATTGGTAACTTGGGAACCTTGCTTCATGAGTGGGAATGAAAGATTATCTGACCAATAACGAAACAATATAAATGACGGTACGGAGTAATTGAATTCCAATAATTCAATATTAGTCCACTCGCCTATTGTTGTTGTTCCTAGACAATTGAGTTGAGGAAACAACAATATCGTATCGGCAATGATTCATATTTGGAGTAAGTAGCTGAAAAAATTACCAAATTATTACTTATTGCCTTCAAACTCAGTGATCCTAACATGAATATAAATCATGAACTATGAATTTGGGTTGTGAGGGGTTGTATATAATCTTAACCAGAAGAAATGGAATGAACGGTCAAATAAATACAAAACGGCTATATGGTAAAGGAGAGAAAAACAACTACTTTCCTGGCTAATGCCATGCAGAACATTGAATTAGATCCTCCCGAACTTTATGCATCGATATGTATGAACGAATACTAATGCAAGTGTTTCTTTCCCTAATGCCGATTAATTTAGATTAAGCCAGTTTACCGCAACGACACATACAGACCGATTTCGAGATCCTTGACTCTCATCAGTGTAGGGTATAGTCATAGTCTCCAGCTAGCAGTCCGAAGACCGCCGGCTAAGCGTAACCTGGCCCAACGAATTCCAATCGGCAATATTAATGGTCTGAGAGGAATCTCTCGTGGGCACAGGTGTGCCAGACGGGTTTAACACCATCTAGACCACATAAAAGGAAAGAAACACTCTACAAAACTGTAATACACAAAAATGGGACTGGCTGATTGTCCGACTGGCGTAATTTCAACTACGAATTGTATGTATTTATTTTACATTACTTTATGATTCCAGGTGGAGAAAATATTGATAAATGAATATACAAAGCAGGCGTACGGAGTTGTTTTCAACAAATTCGGACTCTCGAAGACGGTTTATTCTGACAGAGAAGTGATACTGAGTGCCGGCTCGCTGGCAAGTCCTCAACTACTGATGTTGGCAGGAATCGGACCAAAGGAACACCTCGAAGATGTTGGCGTGGAAGTGCTGGTCGATTCACCAGGCGTTGGAATGAACTTGCAAGTAGGTTTCAAGGTTTCTTGAATCCAACTGCTAGATCTCATAACTAAGAGATTCAAGATTTAACTGAGTTGCCCCGATTGTCAGCAGGAGCAAGACAGTACTGTTTCGATCCACCAGGTCTCATCAGCCGCTCTCGGTCTGCTGACAACTGGTACAACTCTTCGCTTCGGGTATATCACCCATTTCGAAGACGCAGGGTATAACATGAAGTTCTAGTCATGTTGTAGCCATCTAGTGGCAAAGCTCTAAGGTAGGATCAAGTTCATGTCATACCCTGCATCTTCGAAATGGGTGATATACCCAAAGCGTAAAGTTGTCCCAGTTGTCAGCAGACCGAGAGCGGCTGATGAGACCTGATGGGTCGAAACAGTACTGTCTCGCTCCAACTGACAATTGGGGCAACTCTGTTCATCTCTTAGTTATGAGATCTAGCAGTTGAATAGGTCGGTGGAAAAATCCGCTCAAGTATTTGTCAGGTAGTGCCATCTGTCAGCAGAGTGATTTACTGTAGCGTATAGACGTGAGGGTCTGTACTTGTGACTATAGATGGCAGCGCGATCTCTTGATCCTACCTCAGAGTTTTGCTACTAGATGGCTACAACATGACTAGAACCAAATGTTATACCCTGCGTTTCTTGAATCTTTCAAATTCCTATCAGAGTTACTATACGTGATGATCTTCGAAATGAGATTGGCAATTCCACAAAAACTTATACAGCAGTGTGATCAAAAATATCAGAAGTGTATATTGTTGAATAACTGAACAAAAGTTTGAATTTTTTCTCAACTGATATAGGATAAGGGAGTGATTTGAAACTATAAACTATTGAAGTGTCGTCTTTCTACAGATATCATATCCATATCATAGCACCCTTCATAACATAATATGATTTCACTGTCCATATAAGAAATATGAATATCAAGAAAGCCCCTGGGTCCAGGTGAAACGTTTCATGAACATGATGTTTCACTACAGTATATATTATTTATTTGGAAGACTGAGAAAACTTCAACTTACCACAAAATATAAAGAAGACTCTGGAGTCAAGCAAAAGCCAAAGAATTTTATGAAAATACTTTTGCGTATCTTATCTTCTGTAGTTGGGAACTGCGCAATGGTAATTTACCTGGAATAAAAAAAACGATTATTATATGAATGAACATAAAATGGATTGACAATTATTACGATATGGTATGAAAAACAAAGACTTCCAACTGTTCTCTATGTATTTTGGACATAACTATTGGGACATATGCTAAGGGCGGATTATTTGGACCTAATATGCCTTGATAAAATATTACTGTGGAGAAAGTTTAATATTTTTCTCCGTTATTTGCTAATAATTTCACTGTAAAGGACCCCGCACTTTTAGTACGTAAAATGGTTCTCGGTGAAATTTTCTGAATTTTCAGTATGTTGTAGAATTCGATGAACTGATTGAACCTGCAGAATCGTAAAGTTCTTTGATGAACAGATTCTGAGATACAGGGCGTTGAAGTTACAAATCGGTATTTTTCATTTAATTATTTTCTCAAAATTCAAAGATGCCAAGTACAATTTTTTTCGCTCATAATAATATCATCAACGAACCTCTATATCACTCAACATAATTCAGATGGTTCAGATAATGTAATTGTTTACAGAGTGAAACATATAAACATTTCAGTGATGTCTGAAAATTCGATGTAATAATGAAATATCGAAAAAATAATTTAGGCATGCAATATACTATCCTCATTCCATCATGAATCACAATTCATACATTTCATACAGGGTGATTTGAAAAATTGGTGACACTTAAGACCGATTTATTCATACACATCCTGTATATTCGAGTGAATTGTTAACCTCCCAAGATAGCTGATACCTTATGAACATGATTTCGTTGAGATATATAGGGTGATCATGAAGATTTTCGATGATGAAAATGACAAAAAATCGTGTTTTTTGAAATCACCCTGTTATTCATGATTAACTCGGTGAAATTCCCTAATTATTTTTTAATATATTCATCATTCGCTCCTCAACGCTGTCTTGAAAATTCAGTTTCCTATCATGACGGGTGTCATAGTTATTAATTCAGGAACTTACCATTTGCATGAAGAGTTGAAGAGACTTGTTCACTTACATTCGCATAGTGGCCGATATTTTTCACAAATAGTGAAACGTGGGAATCTGGAGAAGAAAATGAGTTTAGTATTCATATACAGGGTGAACATAAGAAATTCAATAACAATAGCAGATATATGAATTTAATAATATTAATATAATGTACAGATAGTTAGGCGAATTTCGTTGGTATACAAGCTCTGCCAAAATGAGAAACGAACAATACCTAGGAGATGGGAGAATGATTCGGTCTTTCACGCTTCCATTTCTAATAGGGAGAGTTGAATCCTGGAATCGAAATTCGCCTAACTATCTGTACATTATATTAATATTAGTAAATTCATATATCTGCTATTGTTATTGAATTTCTTATGTTCACCCTGTATATGAATACTAAACTTATTTTCGTCTCCAGATTCTCACGTTTCACTATTTGTGAAAAATATCGGCCACTATCGTCACCACCAAGTGAACAAGTCTTTTCAACTCTTCATGCAAATGGTAAGTTCCTGAATTAATAACTATGACACCCGTCATGATAGGAAACTGAATTTTCAAGACAGCGTTGAGGAGCGAATGATGGATATATTAAAAAATAATTAGGGAATTTCACCGAGTTAATCATGAATAACAGGGTGATTTCAAAAAACACGATTTTTTGTCATTTTCATCATCGAAAATCTTCATGATTACCCTATATATCTCAACGAAATCATGTTCATACGGTATCAGCTATCTTGGGAGGTTAACAATTCACTCGAATATACAGGATGTGTATGAATAAATCGGTCTTAGGTGTCACCAATTTTTCAAATCACCCTGTATGAAATGAATGAATTGTGATTCATGATGGAATGAGGATAGTATATTGCATGCCTAAATTATTTTTTCGATATTTCATTATTACATCGAATTTTCAGACATCACTGAAATGTTTATATATGTTTCACTCTGTAAACAATTACATTATCTGAACCATCTGAATTATGTTGAGTAATATAGAGGTTCGTTGATGATATGAGCGAAAAAAATTGTACTTGGCATCTTTGAATTTTGAGAAAATAATTAAATGAAAAATACCGATTTGTAACTTCAACGCCCTGTATCTCAGAATCTGTTCATCAAAGAACTTTACGATTCTGCAGGTTCAATCAGTTCATCGAATTCTACAACATACTGAAAATTCAGAAAATTTCACAGAGAACCATTTTACGTACTAAAAGTGCGGGGTCCTTTATCAATTGTCACCAAAATCGGGACAGAGTCATAATTTTATACAGGAAATATTATTTTGTGTATCATTCGAGTGACAACTTTTTGATTGAATAGCTCATTAATTTATGAATAGTGTGGTTTGGACTGTCAGATATTTGTTGCTGATGAATTAAATTTCTTGCCAGTGAATAAATTTTTTTTAGGCAATACTTTTTCGATTGAAACGCCCTGTATCTTTTTTTACAACAATATTTTATTGATGCATATTTTGTCCTATCGCCATATTTTAGTCCAAACAATCTGCTCTCAGCCCATGTTAAAATAGTTATGACTCACCCTGTATATTATGAAATATTGATCGAAAAGTGTATATAATATGATCTCGAGAGAATTAGAGTGTTTGCTGCAATATTTTTCAATAAAATCAATGCAATTTTGTCTAATAGGCAAAATGCATATAATTGAACGATGAAGTGAATTTCGTATCAGCAAATTTTATTTTTCTGCTACCGACACGGAAGTCGTCCATTTCAATACCAAAATTAGCTCTTGAATTGACGTTTCTATTACTGACACAAACATAGGTATGTTGCTAGGCAACACTTTTAGTTCCTAGGAACTAAAAATGAACTTTAGCTCCAAGGAATTGAAAATGGTGTACTAGGTCATCGAGAATTAACAACATTGTTACGGTTAGTTATTCGGGTTGACGGGATTTGAATAACTTTCTCAATTGAAATTAATATATTTGACAACATATACAGCGTGTCTCATTTCAAACGGCCCCCCCTCTATATCTCAGCTATCAGTCGTGCGATCTTTACCAAATTTGTACCGGTATGAATAATCATCAATATGACCAGTTCTCCAGAGTCAAACATCATTTTAGACAGTGCCGTGCATTTTTATTGCAATGAATAGGGGTCAGTTTTTTATTGAATCATATTATGCACTTTTTAACAGGTAATCTGACCTCATATAGTTATTTTTGTATCTAGAGCGCGAAATGCTACTTTGGTGATCGAGATCTGATTTTTTCAACGAGGCGTAGCCGAGTTGAAAAAATAGTCGAGATGACCAAAGTATTTCGCGCTCGAGTTGCAAACAAAATTTTTTCTATAAACGTCAAAAAATATAGTTCTAAAGTAAAAATATGTTTAGCTTGATATAAAAAATAGTGTTGAACTGGCTTGAAAGGCCTCCCCCTATCCTCCCTAGGTACGAACGATGTTTCACGAACATAATAGGAATTTCCTTTCGTGCGCTCCAAGAGATAAAACAAAGTTATCGTTGAACATTCAGAAATAAATGATTTCGTGGATGTTTGCTCGATTGAGGACCATAAAGTTGAAATATAAATATCTCATATATTTTACATAACAATGCGCGAAGTAGGTACTTCGCGCACTGTTTTACATCGCGCATTGTTTTGTGCAAGGTATCATGGTAACGTAGGAAACTGAAAAAAGTGTCACTTCGCAATTCGTTATCAATGCGCGAACCTTGTCATTTTTTGACGTTTGCGGAAAAATATTGTTCTTCATGGTTTCAAACTCACATATGTGGATTTTCATAAGATGAAGAAACAAGCACATATAAACAGCATTTTTGCGAGCGTAATAATTATTTACTCGGAAACGGTGAGTTCAACATAAAAAGAAGTATAACTCGTTTTTCCTTCCAAATCATGATTCTCCACCTACTGGAGCCATTGAACGTTCCAAAATTCGTAGTTGATTTGAAGTCACTATTTATTCGAGACTGAAAATGAAAAAAATGAAGCCAATCCTGTTAATTATTTTTTGCATATGGAGGTTAGAAAGCATGAGTAACAATAATATGAGGTTAGATTTCCTGCAAAAAAATGCCTAATATGATTTTATGAAAAATTGACCCCTTTTTAGTTCAATAAAAACGCACGACCGAGCGCACGACACTTTCCAAAATAATGTGCATCTCTGTAAAACTGATCATATTGATTGTTATTCATACCACACCAAATTTGGTTGGAATCGCATGACTAATAACTGAGATATAAAGTGAGACACGCTGTATATTCAATTTAACAAAAAAATAACAAGAACGATATTGTTACAAGTGTAGAAAATCTTGTTTTTCTGTGTAGACTTGTACAGAATAGTTCAACTCTTTCAACATTTATGATTACTAATTCAAAAAATTTGATGTAGAGACAATGTATGATTAAATCGAATGCCCTTATAACACCCCCTTCTGATAGCATTCACCCTATACACGACCATGGTCAAATTTCAGGATCATGCAGCCCTAGGAGGAGCAACTTATCTCTTCGAACCTACAGAAGAGTACGATGATCAAGTTTGCAGCTTCCAGCTTCCGAAAGTGTTCTCCACTGAAACCATCAACCAGTTCACACAAGAGAAGACAGGCCCTATTTACTGGTTACCAGAATGTGAGGTAACTATAGGTGTTCGAAGAAATCATGAACCGCTAAATGGCGCTGAAAAAACGTCTGAGTAACGTCTATTTCTGAAGTGAAGTGTGGTTTTTGAATCCATATTTTGAGACAATTTTCGAAATTATTATTATGATATTTTATATGACCTATATGATAATGAATAGGAGATGAAGATCTCACATCCATCATGCGATGTTCATTGATTTATTCCTCTAATTTATTAATGAAGAATTTCCTCCATTTTGATCTCCTGTTGTTATTGTTGAAGAAATTTTAATTATTCCGTAACATTTCACCTCTATTCCCGTTAGAAGTAGAGTAAGTCTCTAACGATACAGGGATGTCCCGCAGTGGTTGTCCAATGCACATCTTGTCTGGTATATCCATAGGTTGTTTTATTCATGTCTCTGAGATATTTGATATCAATTCACATCAGAGTAATTGCGTTTCATCTTGATAAAAAAATATATAAGTAATTTCGAACCATGAGGGTTTCATAAACATAAAGGTAATCAAATCATCCTTTGACATTGAATTATATAAACTGACCAAGGAACTCTCATGAGAAACGTGCAAATCTAATAAAATGATGTATATAGATAGTGGATGTGAGGGTTCCAAAGTTAGTCTGGTCTGGGGCTACTCTTGACTTGACAAGAACTCGTCGTAATGGACATTATAATGTAAGTTGTTATTAGGTCTTTATATCCATTGTTATTCTTTTATATTCATCATCACTTCAATCAATCAATCAATCAAAATATGCTTTATTATCAAAGAATTATATCTTATTGACAAAGCGTGTATATATAAATGTAAATTAAATTAATAACATTTGATAAATGTATAAAAATAGTCACTATCATATAAAATTGATTTTAATCAAAACAGTCCCATATTGAAAGTCGCATGCATACACATACATAATAGTTATTTATGTATCAAGGGCGTAAAGTAGGCGTTTATGGCCTGTGGCGTGAATAATGGCCCGATGGCGCTAGCCGAGGGCCATTACACGCTGAAGGCCATAAACTCATTTCACGCACGTGATACATACAAAATTTTATGCACTAGTGGTTTATTTTCCCAAAAGTAATGACTACAGATTTCGATAAACTAATATTCCCCCGAATTTAATTTGTTCCGTATAAATTCAGTAATCAAGGGAAGCGTAATGTTCATGGATGATTTACATATAAAAATTATCGTACGAATATTGCAATTATCGTAATAGTTGAACACTTTCATCTCTAGAAGAGGTTCATTCTTCAGAATTTCACAATATGCATACCCAGTATATATACCTACCTAATTTTGACGTTGTCAAGCAAGCTGATGGTTGTTGTCTATAGCAAACAAGCTGAATTGTCATTCTTTGACTGAAAAGTTAAAATTAGTGACAACAATAATAGCGAGACCAAGCGAGACTATGGAATCGGATAAAGAAGAAGTTTATCAGATACCGCTGGATATATTAGAATCAGCGGAAAATGCAAAGCTCGAATTACTACCGGCAAAGTCAAAGAAATTATATGAAAAGACGCATGATGAATTTATCAGATGGGGTGATGAAAATAATGTGAAGATGATCACAGAAGATGTACTACTAGCATATTTTTTTGAGAAATCTAAGGATCGTAAACCCTCCTCTTTGTGGTCATACTATTCGATGTTGAAATCAACTCTGAATTTGCATAATAATACCGACATAAGCAAGTACCCAAGATTGATAGCATTTTTGAAAAGAAAGAATGATGGATATAAGCCGAAGAAGTCTAAAATATTGAAGAGGAATGAAATTGAACTCTTTTTGAAAAAATCTCCAGATGACGAATATTTAATGATCAAGGTATGATCCACCTAATTTATTCTTTGAGAAATTTCAAAACTGATGATCATTTATAGGGTGCACTTATATTTGGAATACATGGTGCCTGTCGCAGAGAAGAATTAACGAATCTTATGGTTGATGACATTCAAGATTTAACTGATGCTTTATTGATTACAATTAGAGAATCGAAAACTAAAATTCAACGAACATTTACAGTCATCGATACTCAAAACCAACCAGTTGATTATCTGGGTATTTATAGGAAATACGCTAGTCTACGACCCGCAGATACTGAACATAGGCGGTTTTTTGTATTCTATAAGAACAACAAATGTACAAAACAAGTTGTTGGAAAGAATATTTTCGGTCAGATCCCTTCGAAAATTGCAACATTTTTGAAGCTACCGAGCCCAAAAGAATATACCGGTCATTGTTTCAGGCGTTCTTCAGCCACTTTATTGGCTGATGCGGGGGTAGGTATCACCAATATCAAAAGACATGCTGGATGGAAATCAACTACAGTAGCTGAAAGCTATATCGAAGAATCAATTTCAAATAAAATCAATATTGCTAAAAAAATTGCCAGCGATGATATCGGAATGATACCAGATGATCATTCAAACCAACCATCGACTTCTAAAATTAATACTACTCATTGTTCTCGTAGCAATGCCGATACTAGGCAGCAGCTCCCAAGAAGTTCCAATAATTGTCTTCAAGAAAAAAATGAATATCCAAATCTCAGCATTAATAGCTGTACCAACTGTATTATTAACATAAAATTTTAATGTTCAGTTTTATGACATAATTTGATATTGAAAGAATTGTCAATTAATAAATAAATGTTGGTAAGAAGAGTTTTCCTTCATTGATCTGAATCTATTGACTCGTGGACAATATATAGGCATTCAAATACTGTATGAAGGTTAAATCGAGGAGGTGCAATGTTCAATTCACGAGGAGAACGAATCCCGAAAAATTTAGGAAAATGATCATATGTTTTTCATGAATTTCATGACCGGTTTTGCGGGCGGTAAAGTGCAACTTAACGCCCGCAAAACCGGGCGATAAATTGCACTTTACGGCCCGCTAGTGCATAAATATGTAAACAGTCATATACCCTTTTTTTAAACATGGAATTTCATAAAAATCATTTGAAATCCAAAACTTCAAAAATTGAAAGTTTAAAAAATATACAAATTCTAAAATTTAAAAATCCTCAAAATTAAAAAATTTGAAAAATTCAAAATATTTAAAATTCAAAATAAAACAAACAGAAGGTATATGATATCACAGTGTATAGTTTTGGTCTACTTATCACTCTATTCTATCCTCATAACTATAATAGGCTCTATCGGAAAGAACTCTTTTTACTGCTTTTCTGAACCTGGCGTTGGACGGTATATCTTTAATATTATTAGGAAGGTGATTGTACATTTTGCTGCCGTTATATATAATATGAATCCTTAACGAGAGTGGAGGATGGTAATGGTAGTTTGAGATGGTTACTTCGACGGGTGGCGTACCTACTCTCTGTAATGAAATTTTGTTTGTGTTTATTTATGAGACACACTGTTTCGAGTATAAATATTGACACTATGACACTACCGTGAGTAGGTATGTTGTGTTGCTTGAAGTAAAGTCTGCACGAATATCGAATATCTCAAGGCTCGTTTTTGTAAAACAAAAACACTTTGGAGAACATTACCACTGCACACTCCCCAGAATGGGATACCGTACCGCAAATGTGACTCTACCAAGGAGTAGTATACTGTCTTTGCGGTTGAGTATCCTAGTATATTTGCAGCAATTTTCACAACATAACAGCCAGAAGACAATTTTTTATTCAAGTTTTTCACATGTTCATTGAATTTAAGACCGTTGTCAATATATAGTCGTAGAAATTTAGAGCACACACTGTTTTCAATAGTCTGGTAGTTTATATAAATATCAGCAATTGCACATTTGAAAGACACTATCTTGGTTTTTAATATGTTGAAGGACAAAAGGTTCGAGTCGCACCACTCTTTGACTTTTATTATATCTGAATTGATGATAGGATGAAGATCAGCTTCCTTATCTTTTAGTAGAAGATCCGAACCTAAATCGACCTTCACCGAGCTGATAATAGAACGAAATATATTTTATCATGAATTTAGTATATTAGAAAACATATTAAAAATGGGTTGGCTAAAAAAATCCTAGGCGGACTATTTTTGATTATCTTTCGAAAAATGATTTTTAATTAAATGTTGCAACATCAGGATAATAAAAAAAAATTGTCCTGACTGAAAGTATAAAACGTATAGAATGTGCAGCCGTTGGGTTGTCTACTATTTACCTGGGCGAACTACTGGGTTGTCAGGTAAACACAGGTATATCAATGCCAGTTACTTTCACTGGATTGGATAATTAAAAAAAAATTATATCATCATAAGCGCTGTTTAATTACGAACACGTTGATATAGGGTTGTCTGCGAAAATTCCGGTCCTATTAGGGGTTTGCGAATTTTAAAGATTTTAATTTCAACGCGCGTGGAAGTGTGTGACAGAGAGATCCGAGGTAAGTATACTGTGTAATAATAAAGGACCCAACATCGCAGTCGCTTGTGATGGGACCCTGAATAGTAGAAAGTCCGCATGCACGGTGTGTAAACTATGGAGGGTAGAGGTACCTCTACTACCCTTCATATAGTAAACAGTGCGTGTTATTTTGGAGCAACTGATATTTCAGTAGCAAAAAAAAAATTAAATAATTACATAATAATTAAATATATTTAATATAATACTAATATATAAAAACAATATAATATCAATATATTGCGTTATAACCATAATAATATATCTATAATCTATAATAGACAATAAAAATATCAATTACTTACTTTGAAATTTTTTTGCTCTTTCTGGAAATAGAAACAAAGTGGACCGCCAAAAATTTGAATTAAGAAATAACAAAAAAGATAGACTAGACATCTTGTATTACGATTTAAAATTTTATTAAAAAACAGTATAAATACAAAAATAATATTAATGAAAATTAAATTCTAATAAATATTTTCTATTCAATATCTGATTCATCAGAAGTATCATTTTGACTCTCGAATTCGTCTGATTCATTAGATTCTTCCTCATTTGCTTCCATTTCGACAATGTCCTGGATTTTCAAAGGAGTTTGATCTCCGATAAAACCTGTTGGTTTTAATAAATCATCAAAATGCCAACCATAGTTTTCAGGATTCGACTTCGCACACTTCGCACACTTTCTACTATTCAGGGTCCCATCACAAGCGACTGCGATGTTGGGTCCTTTATTATTACACAGTATACTTAACTCGGATCTCTCTGTCACACACTTCCACGCGCGTTGAAATTAAAATTTTTAAAATTCGCAAACCCCTAATAGGACCGGAATTTTCGCAGACAACCCTATATCATCGTGTTCGCAATTAAACAGCGCTTATGATGATATAATTTTTTTTTAATTATCCAATCCAGTGAAAGTAACTGGCATCGATATACCTGTGTTTACCTGACAACCCAGTAGTTCGCCCAGGTAAATAGTAGACAACCCAACGGCTGCACATTCTATACCTTTTATACTTTCAGTCAGGACAATTTTTTTTTATTATCCTGATGTTGCAACATTTAATTAAAAATCATTTTTCGAAAGATAATTAAAAATAGTCCGCCCAGGATTTTTTTAGCCAACCCATTTTTAATATGTTTTCTAATATACTAAATTCATGATAAAATATATTTCGTTCTATTATCAGCTCGGTGAAGGTCGATTTAGGTTCGGATCTTAGACTATTTATGCCATAGTATGGTGGTATCATCGGTGAACAGGGTGACATTTCCTGAAATGTCAAGCGTCGTCAGATCATTAACATATAGTAAAAACAAAATTGGACCCAAGACCGATCCTTGCGGAACACCACATTGTATATTACCTAAGCTTGAAATTGATTTTGTCCTAACTACTTATGTGCGGCCAGATAAATATGTCGTAAACCATGATGAGTGTGCTTTATCTCGAAATCCGTAACGGTGAAACTTCCGCAACAGTATCTCATGATTCACACAGTCAAAAGCCTTAGATAAATCACAAAACACAGCCGCGGCAACTCCACCATCATTGATCCCAGTAAACAGTTCACATAACAGTGAAAATATTGCATCATTTGTGTTCTTATTGCACTGAAATCCAAACTGTTTGATGCTCAATATATCACAAGCCTGCAGAAAGGCAAAGATTCTCTTCTTAACGAGTCTTTCGATGATTTTGGCTAACGTATGAATGAGAGAAATAGGCCTAAAAATCATGGGAGAGTTCACTTCACCACCTTTATAGATCGGTATAACAATTGATGTTTTAAGAAAATGTGGAAATATGCCTTCTCTGAAGGATTCATTTATCAGAGATACTAGTTGGTTCAGGGCATTATTTGGAAGATTTTCAAAAATCCTAACATAAATGTCATCAATTCCAGTTGCGGTTTTATTTTTAATATCATGTAACTTCACCCATATTGTTTCGTGTCATTGAAAATATTGTTATCTTTGAATATAGTCTTATGCTTTCAGTTACTCCTAAACTATTAGAACCTATTTGAATATTACCTCTAGCAAACTATTGAACCAAGCATTACCCCCTATAAATCGATATGAGTGGAGTACCATCCCTATGTCGTGGCATAGTGGAAGTCCTTCCGCTATGTCATGACATGGTGGACAACAGTCCTTTTATTGAATTTTTTTGAAAATGTTTGTTTTTCTTCCCGACAATAATTGTGATGAAAATGAAGACTAGTCTCAGAACTTCTAAAGAAGGGACCATTTCGCAAACAGAAATCGTAAATGCCAATGGCCAATGGAGTGAGGTGCGCGTGCCTGATAAGCTAAAGGTCCCGGGTTCAAATCCCTACTTCACCTAGGGGTCGCCAAGACCAGAATTCTTGTATCAATACAACTTCTTGTCATGTCTTGAAAAAAGTCAAGAAAGTTCGAAAAATCTTGTCTAGTAGTATTTCTTGACATATCATTTCTTGTCTTGACTCAAGAAATTTCAAGATCTTGAAACTCGATTGACCGGTGACACCGTACATGGTGATTCCCCTCGAACTTATTGTTGCGTTACGTGCCAGGGATGCCATCTCGATTTTCATTTCATCAGTAGATATACCTTGTCGGAAATTCTGTAGATTGCTGTCGATTCGTTTCATATAAAAATTTCAGGATAATGAAATGAACCTATGACGTCAAAACATATGTATTTTTCTGTGACGGGAAAAAAAGTTTCACATTTTATCTATGTGACATTTAGCAAAATGTCACTTTTCATAAAATTACTCTTTTCCTGCGAAAAAAGTGAGTACTTTGTAACCAACATATAAAGCGCTTTAGGAAAAAATGCATGTATCTACAGAGCATGCCCAAATATCACCCAAGATATTATGAGAATATGTGATTAACTGAAGTTCAATATTAATAGGTGATTGTGTCATAAAATTTTTCATTCATTACGAATGTTTCAGTAGATTAGCAGATCAATATGGAAATCAGTAGATCTCCTGAAAATTCTGTTGGACTAGCAACCCTGTCGCGTGCTAACACGGCAATCTGGTGGTTCCTCACTCTTTATTTTTGTTTTCAAACGAAAGCAAACGACGTCGCGCACTTGCAATGATGCCAGTTTGTGAAGTGGTGATAAAAACTACATTATATTGATATTATCACACATTTCATCAAGAGTGACAAACGCACGTTTCAGCGTTTTCATTCTTAGTCAAGAAATTTCAAGATTTCCCGTTTTCTTTACGAGAAATCTTGGTATTGACATAAAATTACTTGTCTTGTCTTGAAATCTAAAATTACTTCTTGGCCTGATCTTGTCTTGAGATCAAGACAAGATACACATTTTTTAACGCAACGACATTTTGGAGCAGATCATATGATTTGTCCTCAATACACGTATGATTGAAATAATACTTATATTTTCACTTCATCGAAACGAGGAGAGAAAATCACAAAAAAAAATTAAAAAAACACGAAATCAGTACTGATTCCCAGCTGCAAAACGAAATTAATGCTAATTTTGAGTTCTAACTCAGAATGAAAGAAAACAATGGATGAACTTTCTACGCTATCGAATTATTCGGATCTTGATCTATTGTTTTTTCTCGACTTAGGTAATGGGCTTCGTCAAAACAAAATACGAAAATCAGACCGACGATTGGCCAGACATCCAGTATTTCTTCGCCTCCTATGCCGACAACACCGATGGCGGCCTTTTCGGGAAAAAAGCGATCGGCCTCAGCGACGAATTGTATTCGGCTGTATACGAGAACATCCTGTACAAGGAGTCCTTCAGCATCCTCACGTTGCTCCTGAGACCGAACAGCAGAGGCAGGATCATGCTGAAAGACAAGAACCCGAACAGCCAAGTCCTGATCTATCCCAATTACTTCGACGATCCCCAAGACCTAAGGGTCATGGTGAGTCATTTCAGCTTTATTTCAGTCCACTGATCTAGAAGGGACGTTCTTTTATTCACCCGGTGGCTCCATCAATCCACCAACTGCGTTCATAGTCCAGTCATTATATCCAAATAACGGACCTTACCCGTGAATAATTTTTTAGTGTTTTTTTTTCATAGGTGTCTCGGGAGGGTCACTGGAAGTGTAAATTCAAAATGGCGACCAAATCAAGCTTTTGCGTATGTTTTTGTTAAAAAACGGTTTTTCTTGAATAACTCGGCCATTTTTGATTCTACAGAAAAAGTTTGGGAACAGAAATTGTAGTAAATTCGGTTCTCTACAAGTTTGGTGCTCACAATTTTTCTGATAGGATCGATATTTTGTAAATTAAACCTGAAAAAAGCGACAAATTCGAAATATTTTCTTATCTCGTTTATTTTCAACTTTACGGCATAAATGAACAGAAACAAACTTGTAGAGAATCAAATTTTTGACAAATTTTGTCTCCACCTGTTTTTCTGAAAATCGATATTTTCGGAATTAAACCTAAAAAAAAACGACTCATTCGAAATATCATCATTATCTCGTTCATTCTCAACTTTACACCATAAATGAGAAGAAACAAACTTGTAGAGAATCAAATTTTGGACAAATTTGGTCTCTACCTGTTTTTCCGAAAATCGATATTTTCGGAATTTAACCAGAAAATATGTACCCATTCAGAAATATTCGCAATATCTCCTCTTTTTCAATTCTGCAGGTGCAACGAATAGGGCGAAAGTTGTATACAATAAAATGAAATTGATGAAAATATTTCGAATTTTTCGCTTTTTTCAGGTTTAATTTACAAAATATCGATCCGATCAGAAAAATTGTAAGGACCAAACTTGTAGAGAACCAAATTTACTACAATTTTTGTCTCCAAACTTTTTCTGTAGAATCAAAAATGGCCGAGTTATTCGAGAAAAACCGTTTTTTAACAAAAAAAACAGTTTTCGAACATACGCAAAAGCTTGATTTGGTCGCCATTTTGAATTTACACTCCCAGTGACCCCCCCGAGACACCAATGAAAAAAAAAAAACACTAAAAAATTATTCACGGGTCAAAGTCTATAATGACTGGACTATCATATATCGGGTGACACAGGCTTGTAGTTTTTATATTTGGAGAGATAAAAATTTGAAATTCACAAGAGTTATATTATCGATGATGGCGCTTCCCCTGAACCCAATTACAATTTTCTTCAACCACCTGAATGATTGGAAGTAGACCCAACTTTTTTTTTTAAATGGCACCCTGTATATTTCTGTAGCCTATCTTATTTGCCTTGAAATTCTCTATTCAACAATGTTTCACAATTTGATATTCATTCATTAATTGGCTGTTAAATTGCATTTTATTGAAATACATGAAGTTGGCTGTGGCCCGAATACAATGACATCTCGATGCTTGATGGGGTTAGAAATTCAAAGATCATTACTTAGACGATATTATCAGACTATTTTCCATATCCTAATCGGTCCCAGAAGATTGCCAATAATTTCATTGAGTTTAAAAAAATCATCCGAAAATTAATCACGATATTGAGAAAACTTAGATAGAAATTCAGTTGTTTTCATTTGGCTACTCGTAAGAAAACTATTTGTCTTCCATTTATGCCATGTAGCCATAATATGATCATCCATCCAGCATCGAAATGTCATTGTATTCGGGTCACATCCAACTATATATTTCAACAAAGTGCAATTTAACAGCCAGTTTGACGTAAACCACGCTTTCTTTTATTACTGTTGTATCAACCAAAATTGCAAACCATTCCATAGATGTACAGAGTTGGCGGATGAATTTTGGTGGCTTTCGAAATGACAGCGACAGCATAACCTCAAAAAACTAATGGGTTGCGTGCAAGAACTGTCAGATGACCGACGCTGGAGGCAAAACATTGAAACACAACGTCACTTTTCTTATTTGTTTACAAGTGATCGAAATAGTTTTCCACAATTATTTTGGCATATAAATCGTATTTTTCCGCTATTCATCAATTCGATCATGCCATCACATTGTGCTGTTGTAAAATGTACAAAAACTGCAGCGGAAGAAGGAATCCGGATGGTACATTATGATTTAAAAGTAAGTACCTACCTACTATAGTCACTCACATATAGTTTTCATTTTTGAAATTTGGTTATTTCTCTGATCTCTCATCGGAATTCCTTCTGCAATAGGAGCTAATAGAAATATACCTGAAATTTCTAGAATAATGCAAGAAGATTGGATTCTTGCAATCAATCGGGAGGACTGGTCTGACATGCTGACGATCGTGTGTGTTGTAGACAATTTCAATCTATTAGCAGTATTAGCTTGTATTGCAGAAGTGGCAGAAGGAAGAAGGAATTTTAATAAGGAATGACAACATTTCATAATGATAACTATGTGAGATTACTATTTACCTGAAAACTCATATTCCCTAGTCTCTTGCTGCATTTTTTGTGCATTGTACAACAGCACAATGCGAAGGTATGCTTGAATTAATGAATAACGCAAGAAACACGATTCGTATGCCAAAATATTGTGAAAAACTATTTCAACCTTTTGATTCCTCTGTAAACAAATAAAAAAGTGAGGTTGTGTTTCAATAATTCACAGAAAAGTGAGGTTGTGTTTCAATATTTTGCCTCCAGGGTCGGTCATCGTGCACGCGACCTATAACAAAATATTGGATTTGAAAGCTGTTTGCCATTTGCCTAAACAAAAATATGGATGAATTAATCGAAATCAGTCTGGAATATGAAAATAAAAGAAACGCTGTAATATTGACGCCAACAGAGAGTGAATACATTTCGAGGGGTAGGTACTTTTTTCTTTCACATCATGAATTTCAAAAAATTACTGCAAACATTCAGGGAACTTGAGTACCAAGAGAAATTTTTCATTGATGACTCTATCCATATCAACATAATTTGATGCAATGTTTTGTATATAGGTAGTTGGGAATTTTTAACCTATTTCGTCCTCGTCTACTCCCCAACATGAACAATATTTCATCCTCGGAATTATCAGAAGAACTGCCGAACTTCTGGATCTGATATCTCATGGACTTCAATGTGTTATTGTTTCAAAAAAAAATCACCACCCATGGATAGTCAAATTTCAAGCAATGACAGCCCTGTCTAATAGAAGCACATTACTTCAGAGGGAATCAGATGGCTACGAGGTGAAGAAATCAAAAATGTCGCTGTGATCTGTTACAGCCGTAGAAAAACCATTGTGTATAACTCGCACGGAATGCTAATTTACCACTCGATCACTATCATTCCGTGCTTGTTGAATACTATACTATTTCAAATACATACGATAATAATATTGTATAAAACGTTGTTATATACAAGTGTTAAAGTACTCGTGAGTGAACGATTTAATTTCGTTCTATAATGTGAGTTGAAATCAATTATACAACAATATTATAGAAACATCTTTTTATGAAATGGTATTGTTTCATTATACGCAGTAATTTATTAAAGAGTTCTTTAATAGGAGTTGAATAACAAATCAAATGTTATTCACCTCCTTATGCGTTCTACTTGTAGTTAAATTTCACTCGTTCCAAAGATCGAAACCTGAAAACCTGATAGAGCTGAGTTTCTTGACTAGCAAAACTTTCTTCTGATATAGTAAACTCTGATAAACATCATCACAACCCTATATACTTCTTCTGTCAACCCTTTGCTTACTTATGATGTGAAATTAAGAAGAATTATATACTTATCTGTTGAAATGATGGATGTGTAAATGATCATTACTTTTTTGTCATTGAATATTTTCCAGTCAAATGCATTCAGTAGCGTAAGCAAGGGTAGTAGATTCTTTTCCTGTGATCAACGCACGATGTTCTTTGAACATTATAGGGATTCCCTTTCGTGCGCTCCAAGCGATAAAAAAAAATTTGGAGGAAAGGGATGGGTTTTAGCATGTTTGTGAGTTTAAGGACATGTGCTTTTGACGCTAGTTCCCGAAGGCATAATTGAGGATTTCGACCAATCAGAATGCAGAATTCGGCTGTCTTTCCACCAAGGCAGATTGGGCTGATATGGGGTATAAATACTGAATAGAGGCTGAGAAAACTCACTTTTGATTCTCTCTCTTGCCGCGCTCTTTTGCTGATCTCTTAGTATTCTCATATCTCGTTCGATACCAGTATGGAAAACTATTTTATAGTAAGTTTTGAATAAACTGAATAAGTGTCCCGAAAAGTTTCAGTATCAAGTATTCGTATTTTGGGAATAAACGTTTTTGTGCTTACATTCGGTTTCCACGGTTTTATTTAATATTTTCCTAATTTCCAAGTCAAATAGATTAGTATCTTCTGCTTCTTTCTTTATGGTCAGAGCACCGAAGTCATGACATATAGGCCTATGTGCTAGGTCTTAGTAAATGTTCCTGTCGTACTTCCGTGCGCTGTGGTCGAGAATTCGACATGGAGAAAATTCCTATATTGAGTGATAAGACAAATTTGAATAAAAGGAAAAATAAATAGGAATTAAATCTGTTAGTCATTTGGAACGTTGTTTCGGATTCTTCCGGTTCTAATAATGAAATAGTTTCATTTCAATACATGATTTTCCAGACTAAACCCCAAAATACCAGAGTATCTCCGACAGAGATCTGTTTTGATTCCTGTAAATATCCAGCAATGAATGTACCAACCAGTATTCCAGTCTAAATCCAGAGTTTGTAAGTGAAGCCTACATTCAGGTTTGAGCAATAACATTGACCCCTGATTTATTGTAGGCACCAAGGTAAGTCTCTCCTGAGCCTGTCTTCACTGCCAGGCCTCCTCACAAACTCAATTTGTAGGATAAGGTGAATGGGCTTATATCACGAAAAATTTTTATTTCATAATTCAATAGACCTCACCCAAACTAGCTCACCACCGCAAACCGTTTCTTGCTGTGAGCTCCCTACGTTTTATAAAAAATTATTGAAATCCCCGATTTTTCGGACCTCCGAAAACGAGGCGATGATGTGACGTCAAAACCCTAATACTGAAACAAGACTATTCCAGACAGAGATGAATGATACATGATTTCTGACAGAGTGAATTAGCGCGAGATCACAGTTGAAAGAATTAATATATCAGTTGCCTCAGTCTCCGTCGGGCTTTTGGTATTTTCTTTTAACTATGGCGATATGAGGTTTTTACGTCATTAGGAGGGTCCGTTTTCAGATGGTACTATTATTTATGTCCAAAAATAAAACATTCCAGTTAATTTTTCGATCGAATCATGTCGTCAATCATTATTTATGTATAAAAGGATCCTTATAAACATGGTTTGAGTTGAAAGTTCTACTAAGGTGTACACGCCCATTGAATCACTTTCATAAAAAATCTGGCGCCCGAGATATCGGAATAAGTACCAATAACGCCTCCTCCCCCTGACAACAGCTCTTTATTACCCGCACAAACTTCGCTAGTTCGGCTGTTTCAGGTCAACAAATGAATAAAACATTAAAAAAAACATTGGTGTTTCTTTGACAGGTCGACGGTGCCAAGAAAGCCCACAAAATAGCGACCGAGACTCCGACGATGCAAAAATACAACGCGACGTTCAACAAATTCCGAATGCCCGGTTGCCACGATCTCGACTTCCTCTCCGACGAGTACTGGGCCTGTCAGGCGCAACACGTCACGATGACGATCTACCACCCTGTAGGCACGGCCAAGATGGGCCCCGACGAGGACCCTGTGGCAGTCGTCGATCCGCGGCTCAGGGTCAGAGGTGAGTGGAAAATGGAAAGTTGCCAGAGCTTTTAGGCCAACAGATATCTGCGTTATCTGACAAAGAAAAAATTCAAATAAATTGTGGAATTTATGGACGCAAAAGTTTTCCAAAATGGTGAGACCAAAAATCATCCTTGTTTTGAAATTGCACCTCTTTTTTTCCGGTTCCTCTTATTGAAGTTCTCATTCTCGATTCGACTACACATCACGATGGACATAGCGTTTTAGTCAAAATCATAAGAGAGTATAATATCGTATAATACTGTCAACTGCTACGCCATTGGAAAGAGTACAGTTTTGAGTCGCCCACTCAAACGGCTAATGTTTTCGACACAAAAAGTATACTCGTGGTCATAAGCTCTAAAATTGACCGTTTTTCACAAGAATCAACTTTCATAATGAAAACCAAGGTGAATTTTGGGAATTAATTTTTTTTACCAATTAAAGAAAATCTATTCACACTTCAGAACAAGTATCCAAACCAAAGGTTAACTTCATATTACAAAATGTGCTTCGGAAATCTCTGCTATCATCCCTTCACTAGCAATACCAGTCAGACGAACTAGACAAGCCCAGTCAGCACATCCTTTCGTTGTCAACCTCGAAAGATGTCGAACAGCACTTTACCAAAACTCCTTCATCCATAGAACGGCTAGGCTCTGGAACTCATTGCCTGAGGAAGTATTCTCAACAACATATACCTAATCTCCAGAAGTTCGAAAAAAATTCGAATACCTTCCTCCTATCCCTATCCTCCCTAGGAACGCACGATGTTCTTTGAACATTATAGGGATTCCCTTTCGTGCGCTCCAAGCGATAAAAAAAATCATATTAGGATGAATTATTGATTGTTAAAAATGTCCGCGGTTAGCTTCAATGCAAGCAATTTAAAAAAATTACCATGATTTCCAACATATAAGTAGATTTTTACTCGAAATCGGTTAAATTTAGAGCCTTCGACCAAGAATAACATTTTTCTGTATATAGGAAATATAGGCAGTTCAAATGGGTTGCTTAAAACTGTACTTTTCGAAGTGGCGTAGAAGTTGGGGAGGAAAACACTCACTACTCCTTCAAAATTCTCACCAATTATGATCTAAAAATAAAAGAAATACGCACAAAACATAGCTTATTATGAGTAGAAAATGCTTACGAAGGCCGTTTTTTAGGCGATAATCGGTTCCAGAAATATAAGCAAAAATCGATTTTTTTCTCAAATTTCAACACCTTGTATCTCTCAAATAGTGCATCTTAGAGAGTAAGTTGATAGAAACTTTTTCATATTTCTGAACGAGCTATCACATCCTGAAGTCCTGCGCATATACATTATGAAACCCTGTATACGCCATTGTCTGCGAATGATGTAAACGGAGAAATATTATCATAAAGTCGATTATGTATTTCTTTGAAATTCAAATGAGACGATCGGATTGATTGATAATCGTTCCTCCCTACATACTTACAGGGTTCATCATGTGACACGTTCGTTAGAAGTTTTCGATGTTCCTATTCAAACAAAATTCTGAGAATTTGAAACATCATAAACAGTGCTGCTTGATGGTCGCAGTTTTCCCTATTTCCAGAATAGGTAGAGAGGAAGAAAGTAACCTAGGAGTCTAGAGGTTGATTTTTGTGAAACATCGATTGATATAAACCGCACTCCGATATCTTTGTTAAACTGAACAGAATATTCCGTTAAAAATAACGAATACTACTCCCACTCTGCTACTTTCTCATTCAATTCCTTGTTTTATATCCTTGATCGTCATACAAATAATTATCGGTTTAAGAGAAAAACTCTCGCTTTCCATGGCTAAATAGGAAAAAATCTCATGAAAATGAAATTTTGAAAAAAAAAAATTTATATTGACATCAGCAAACATAACTATACATGTCTTGACATATGTATTTTTGAAAGCTTATTTTTTTCTGATTTTCTGAAGTCGAAGCCAACTATGGTTTATATTTGAAATAACAAAGTTGGCATTGATATTGTCGCAACCTCCGAACAACGATAAGGTCGCAACACATATTATGGTTCTAGTAGGCTATATGGCATTATTGAGAACACACGGTGCTTCCACCATAATGTGGCAACTCAGAATGTCGACCCTCCTTGGTGAGATAGAGTAGGCCCTGCCCTCCTATGGGTCGTAACTTAGCTTCTCGCTTGGCCTTTGACTTGATGAGAGGTTTTCGATCATTTCACCACCCAACCATACTCATCCTCAAATAAAGAGTCAAGACAGTTTTCATATACAGGGTGTTTAAAAAACTGACTTCCTTAGGGTAGGTATTGAAAAAATGATTTTTTTTACACATTTTTTACGATCATGTCAAAACTACTGGCAACACTGTAATGAAATTTTGTATGGATGTTTTCTGGAATCTGACACATCGCATGAATACGTTCTTCTCTGACTCTCAGAGATGGCGCTAGTTACATTGTTCATACCTTTTTTATACGTCCATGCCCTGTATCAATTATCCAATATTGTGATGTTTATGCGCTTGTTGATTGATATATGTTTTATTATGCAGGGATCAAGAATCTGAGGGTGGTAGACTGTTCTATAATGCCCTATATACCGAGTGGTAACACCAATGCCCCCGTCATAATGGTGGCAGAAAAAGCCGCTGACATGATAAAAGAGGACTGGGGAGTACTCCATAGATATGTCGATTCAAGCGAACAAGAAACTGAAAATGAAAATGGGGACGATGAGAACAAGAATGATGGTAAGTTTTGCAAATTCATGAATAATTATATGTGTCGTAAAGACAATAGCAGAAATATGTTGGATGTAGCATTTTATTCGTCATTAAGACAAATCCACAAACGAAATAAAACCTCAAAATGAAAAATCGAGGAAAACTCGGTCGACCACAAAATTCGATAACAATTAATTTTGAAAAAACAAAATATATGACATTTACTTCCCATCAAAATTCTCAACCAAATTTAGGCACTATCAAGATAAATGGAGAAATTGAAATTCAGAAAACTGACTGCATCAAATATATATATATATATATAGTATAATGGTCGACAATAATCTGAAATGGGATCATCATATTGATTATGTCACTAAGAAAATAAGATGCTTCATTCCTAAATTCGAACATTTGAAAAACTTATAAAATATTCGAAATTTAGAAATGATATACTATGCTTTAGTTCAATCTCAATTAGTTTATGGGATATTAGGATGGGGTGGAGTGAAGCAGATATATTTATGGAAATTGGAAATTGCACAAAAATGGATTTTAAAAATCATTTATGGAAATGATTATTTGTTTCCAACTGAACTTTTATATAAGGAATCTAAGAAAATGGATATAAATCAACTCTATATTTACAATTTACTGATTCATATTTTCAAAAATAAAAAGGACATTCAGTTCAAAAAACATATCTATGACATAAGAAATAAAAATAACATAACATTGAAATATAAAACAAACAAGCCATTTGGACGTAGAAATTATAAATTTTCAATTCCTTACCTATATATAATAAAATTCCAAATAATATTATAAAAACAAAATCACTACAATCCTATACAATAAAAATAAAAAACTGGATATTAAACTCCCCTAAAAATTATTTCATTTCTTTAATTAACATTCAATAATATCGTTAGAAAAATTTTAATAATAATTGTGAATAAGTATGTATGAATATAAATAATTATGCGTATTGAATGAAATGCTCAGTACACTATATATTATGGATTAAATCTTGTCAGTTGACAATTTTTCCCTTGTGATAATTTGATATTGTTATATATTTATTGACCTATGTACATTCATTTTTTTTATCCTTACTACAAGGTTAACTTCGTAAGGTTTTTCCCAGTTTATTCAAAATACCTATCTGTTTATTCCAATGTATATTTTGTAAACGTTCTTGAATAAACTTATATTATTATTATATTATTATTATCAACGTGTGCAACTATAGTTTCGGCACCACGGACATCTTCAGACCCAATGAAAAAGTACCTAGAAAATTACAAAAGTTTTCGAATCCTATGCAATTGTTAATCATGATGAATGTCAAGTCACCATTTCCAATTATTGTCGCTTCTCTGATGGCTTTACTAAATATGAAGCTGCTTTGAGTAGATTAAAAAAAACATCTTGTGAGTTTCCCTCGATATTGAACCAATAATTTTGGTGAAGTTCTTCTGGCTTTTCATTCTTTTCGAATACAAAAGTAGTTCAGGGCTGGACTGATTTTTTATTTGTGAGACCTGATAACATTTATATTATAAATATGTCTCCATAATATGTATGTTCATTCTTAGCAATAATATATTGTTAGATTTGAGATCTATCGTGATTATATAGGTACGTTTTTATTGTCTCTGAGATGGCCGTGGTGATATCAAATTTTTGGTCGAACGACTTTGATTCTTTTATCTTTGGAGAAATGTTGGACCATATGCACTTAGAGAATGGATTGTTTACAAGCATAACTTGAAATGAAACCTCTTCACGATTGACCCCTCCTGAAATCGAAATCTCAGGTGAATTATATTGATTGAATCTTCTTGAAATATGAATTACTATTCTGAAATTCAAATGACGCATTCTCAAATTCAAATGACTCTTTCTGAAATTCAACTGACTACATATTTTGAAATACAATGCATGCTTTCTGGGTTTCAATTGTACGAAAGCGCTGAACGGACATGATACTTTTTTTTAAAATTGCCAGTTTGAACTGGCAATTAGCTATAATTGCCAGTTTAAACTGGCATTTAGCTATAATTGCCAGTTTGAACTGGCATTTAGCTATAATTGCCAGTTTGAACTGGCAATAAGCCATAATTGCCAGTTTGATCTGGCAATTAGCCATAATTGCCAGTTTGAACTGGCAATTAGCTATAATTGCCAGTTTAAACTGGCATTTAGCTATAATTGCCAGTTTGAACTGGCATTTAGCTATAATTGCCAGTTTGAACTGGCAATAAGCCATAATTGCCAGTTTGATCTGGCAATTAGCCATAATTGCCAGTTTGAACTGGCATTTAGCTATAATTGCCAGTTTGAACTGGCATTTAGCGCTTCCGTACGAAAGGATCTAGTAATGTTATCGCCATCTAGTGACGCCAAGAAACGCGAACGATTATTTCGACCAATTATGGCTAAATGCCAGTTCAAACTGGCAATTATGGCTAAATGCCAGTTCAAACTGGCAATTATTGCTAATTGCCAGTTCAAACTGGCAATTATAGCTGAATGCCAGTTTAAACTGGCAATTATGGCTAATTGCCAGTTCAAACTGGCAATTATGGCTAAATGCCAGTTTGAACTGGCAATTATGGCTAATTGCCAGATCAAACTGGCAATTATAGCTAATTGCCAGATCAAACTGGCAATTATAAAAAAAAAGTATCATGTCCGTTCAGCGCTTTCGTACAATTGACTATTCTAAAATTCAATATTCGCTTTCTGAAATTCAACTGACTTATTCTGAAATACAATTGACACTTTCTGGAATACGAGTGACTATCCTGAAATTCAATTGACTATTCTGAAATATAGCAGATACTACCCTATACACTGTTTTTTCTTTCTAACCGAACCGATTTTCTTATACGTCTCGATACGTGTTTCGCTAACTAAGTTAGCATCTTCAGAAGATGATTGAAAATAAATATCCTTTTCTAGTGCTGGGCTAGATATATACTAGGTATATATATGATCCACACAACCGTGAAAGACGCCAACCGCCATATCACTAAACTGTCCAGAGGGCTACAAGGAATAGGTGCATTATCCTTATTCATTACTCTATTACCATTCTCAAATGTAGGCTACTATATACTATCTGATTTGGCCTTTATATAGGCCAAACCAGGCGACCTAAAAAAACAATTCTCGAAGAACATCTAGCACATTTGAAGATTGCTAGGTTGATGAATCGTGTGTAGCCGAAAACATGTTCAATCACAAACATAATACACATATTGAAAACCTCAAATTATTTGAGCTAGTTAGTAATGATAGAAAATTAGATGCATATGAAAACCTATGTATATTCAAAAAGAGAATAATGGATAAGGATAATGGAACTATTCCATATAGTATAGTTTAGTGATATGAGATTGAGGTTAACATGTGAACTCAACCATGACTTGGCGGTGAGCTTCTTTAGCTGGAAATAATATACCTAGTATATAAGTATGATATATTCAGTTTCAATCTTATTCTGAAAATGCTAACATAGTTAGCGGAAGACGTGTCGAGGCATAGAAAATGGGTTTGGTTAGTGGTGAAAAGGTTTCTCTCTTTGATATATAGTTGATGCTTCCTGAAGATACAAGTAACTATCATAAAATACAATTGATGCTTTTTAAAATTGAATTGACGATTTCTGGAATATAACTGAAATAGCTTTAATATATCCTTACTTATTCATATTTATGAAGACACTTTTACTCAGTTCATTTTTTCGAAAATAATCGGATCACTCTGCCTCTGTCAAACCATTCATGGGTGTTTTCTGGTACCAAAATGCCTGAGCTTTATACTTTGACTTACTTTGACTTACTTTGACTGGCAAAATATATGAATGATTGATTGATTGAAATATGTTTTCAAATGTTTCAGAAAATATCGAGCTTAAGACAGGACAGAGAACATCTGCGAAAAAGGAACTGATTATGCAAAAAACACCAGCCAGAAGGGATATGGACTATTGGTGAAGTGCATGAAAAAGACTCCTTATTCGAAAATATCAACTATGTTTCTAGACTCTAGATTAAAATCAGAAAATTATCGAAGTGAAGTTCAATTTCCTCAGAATTCCTACAGAAAACCAGGATTATAAGTAGTCCACTAACACTCATTATTTTTTATATGAAAAAAAAACATATTTCAAAGTACAAATTACAGTTTTATTTGAATGGGAAACGTGTAATGCATTCATCCATTACACTGTTTTCACAATGGCGTAGTTGAGTGTCCATAGGGTCTTAATCACCTTCCCGAGATGAACAAAATATATTTAAAAAATGGCACATCAAGATCAGTATAGTCAATTCCACATGAAACTTCATGATTTCCTTGAACCTATGTGAACATGAATAATTTCAGTGGCGTGTTCATGAGGAGCATCAGGGGGATCTGGATACCCCAACAGTGGAATTATGAAGTTAGTTGAGGTAGTAACAATGAATTATAGAGGTGAAACTTCCCCCATTTCTTAAATTTCGTTCTCACCCAATGAAATTCGTCATAGCAGCATTATCTGAAAGGGTAAAGGGCTTTCACGCTGGGTTGATGGTTGCGCAATTCTTGGTAACAATGTCGTGCCAAAACTGCACATCGAAAAATACAAGTAACTTTCGAAATGGGCGATCCGTGTTATCGATTTAAGTTGGCAAAACTGTACACCGATGCCAGATTTATTTGATATTTCTAGAAGCGATTTGTTGTGATCAGCTGATCTCTGCGAATTATTCATTACTGACAATTTGTACTTTCAAGGAATTTTTTGTGATTTATTTGTGGATCATAGGTGAAATTCGATTTATCCAAAATGCCTAAACCATTGAGTGCGTAGGCACAGAAGATGGTCCATTACTTCCAATGACTGCTGTGAGAGATGTAAGTTGAATGATGGTATCAATAATAATATTTTGTGTTGTCCGAATGATTCAAATATGATTTGTGTTAGTTTATTGTAATGACATAGTGGTTTCATGAGTTTTTGTGAGTTTTCCTCATGAATTATATTGAGAATATTGAAGTAGGAACAACTCTTGTATATTTCATAATTTCCAATATAAGTAGATGAACCACTATTCATTTTTCCACGAAATAAAATCAATTGATCGAATTTATATTTCATTTCACCAATTTATAGTGATTGAAAAACATTCAAACCATTCGATAACCTCAAAATTGAATTCGTTTTTATTATTTTCACTCAGTAAATGTGAATACTGATCAGTTTCAGTAAAAAAATCAATTCAAGACATAATTGTGTATTGGTAAAAAAATAAGTTATTTATAATGTCAATATCTGTGATTATTTGTTGATGTTGTTATATAATTAATCATTCTTCGAGTTATTATTCTTTATACGAATTTCATTATCTTTAAATTTCATATTCAGTATATTGTTCAGGTGCATGGTTCATCAAATACAAATATTGAAATTCATTTATCAACTTCAAGTGCTGATTTTGAAACATAAATGAAAGGCTTTTGAGTTGGTTTCAAAAAACATTATAACGTCCGACGATCGTAACACTAGACATATCCATATTCGAGCGGTTGGTCATTCAGTCATTTCCTTCCAACTGGCAACACTGTATGTGTCGACATATTGACGTCACTATCAACCCAGCGTGAAAGCCCTTTATCTTTTTGTATTGAGTGGTAAGTATATTCCTATTGAAAAAATACTTTTTGATAGAATGGCTTGAAGAACGCAATCTGGGTAAGCTAAAATGTGCACTCGCAAACCTAATCTGAGCTTTATCAAAGGTTCATTTCCATCTACATCATTTGGAGAAAATACATCGAATCAACATAAGCATACCCTACTGATATATGAACCTCGATTCCCTAATGCCTAATATGAATGGCCAAATAGTTCTTCATTCGTTTCGATATCTCTCTAAGCTAGGTACCTGATATGAACGTCAATTCCCTAATAAATGTCCATTTAGTTCTTCATTTATTTATTTATTTATTCATTTATTTATTTATTGAACAAATAACTTCCAGACAGAATAGGCTCTGGTATAAGGAAGTACATAATTATATACCTATAGGTAAACATATCATTATACTAAATATATCAACAACTGTAAATTGACAAACAAAGAATAATATTTGTAAAAAAAATGGCATGTACAATTTTATCCAGTTCGCTCAGAAATAATCAATTTTTTCACTTCATTTTTGAATGAACTTATATTTCTGCAATTTTTTATATTGTCAGGTAGTTTATTGAATTCAGTTAAGGCTGAATGAGTGAATCTTTTTTGTCCGATAATGGAGCTAGCGGCGTCAAGATGAAACAAGTTATATTGTCTTGTTTCATGATTATGAATTTCAGAATTCCGTATCAACATAAAATTCGACTTCAATTTTTTATTTATGATATTATATGATATTTTGAGAGTTTCAATTCTATATATTTCATCTAAAGAATACGTATTTGTTATTTCAAACAATTGATTGGTTGGTGTATCAAATGGGAGACGATACAATACTTTTAACGATATCTCTCTCAGTTTGAAGTAACTGAAATAAATGGTGACGATTATTCCAAATTCAATCATTATTCATTCTGATGTGATTATGATGAGATCAATATTTTTCTAAGAAAGAGGCGATTAAATCTTGCGAGGTCTGAAATAAGAGAATCACCATAAGTGAATCAGCAGTATGCCCTTTGCTTGGTCCTTTGCGATTGCCCTGTATGTTATCACCAATTTCTTCATAACAGGATGAACAAGCATGAACTATGTCTATTTATTCCAACGATTCCCAAATAGTTGAACCTTCAAAACCCTTTATAATGCATTTATTTCACCCAGAATTTTCACTTTTTTATATCTAGTGCATGTTAATATTGAAAATCGCAAAGATTGTGTGGAAATGACTTCGAGCTGTTTGTATTTATCCAATAAATAAGTGGCACAATATTTTTCAGTAGATTATAAAATATTTCAGTAGATCATTAGATCAATATGCAAATCAGCAGATCTACTTGAAATTCATTAGAACTGGCAAACCTGCAGCGGACGAAACGTTAGTATCTGCGTTTGGAGAGTAGAACGTAAAATGTGATGAATTTCCAATTTTCAAAATTAATTATTGCTATATGCTCCGGTGGGAGTGACTACTAGATTCGTAGTCCATGGTCATATTTGTTGTATAAAAATTGAAAAAATAGCTAGATTTGCCAAAAAATTGCTGAAAAAATGTTCATCTGGACGTGCTTTCATTTTTAGCCATAATAAGGTTTTCCCAACAATCATCTATGCGCTTTTGAAACTGGCTGTCGGCAACACTGCACCTACAATCTACACGAGGGTGCTGCACACTAACTACGATCTGTCACAGTGTTGCCAGCTGCTGAACAAAAAAACCGCTAGAAGTTGCTAAAGCGAGCGGAGCGAGCAGAAAGCCCGCTGCACGCAAAATTTTTGAGAATTTAGCGACTTTTTTTCGTGATTTAGCGACATTTTTTATCATATTTCCGCATTTTCATTTTATAACAGAAAAAATTGACAAAAAACTTGACTTATTCAGAATCTGGTCAGAATGAAAAAACCAAAAACAAAATGAATAATAATATGGGTGAATTTTTCTATACAATTCCAATCGGTACTATTAGTACCAATGTACCTAATTGGTAAATCACAACATACATTATTTCTCTATCGTATTTGAGGATTGTCTTTGATCTTATCACACATTGATAAACCTGTCAAACCATAACCATGTATCAACTCATATATCTAGTTCAACATCATACAGATCTGCGACTTCATTGCTATAAGTCACATTGGTTCCTATAAGTTTCAATACTGATTTAGGTAAAATGAAATATTCACAAGCAACACAAGTTTTTAAACCATCTCGAATATCCGAAATATCTCGAATTCCGACTTTATTCTCGGGATCCCGACATTAAAGTCGAATCCCGACATTGAACTCGAAGCCATTAGGTTTGTTACCTAACCGTGAAAGGTGCACTAACTGCGCAGTCAGTGTCATGGTTCACATGTTGATTCTGATCCTAAATCACTATACTTATTCATAACTCTCTTATATTTTTATCAATTTTTACTTATTCCACAGCGGTTTTAGAGGGTTTCGAAATCTGATTACTCATTGAAGAAGTTCATGGAGAAGTCCGAAACGGGTGTTCTCAGACCCATGTTATCAGGTATCATTGAATTTGTCTTTCTTAGCTCTATCCATGGATGGAATGAAATACAGGGTGTTACATTCGAGAATTTCGAGAAAATGATCGATTTGCCGAATACGTAATTACTTTTGGTTCTTCCGATTTTTCTTTATATTGACGATATATCAATATAACATATAGAATATGCTCAATCATGATGAAAACTGTGCATCGGAAACTTGTTTCTCAACGTTTCTATAAGGCTTTGAAATTTGACTATTTATTATTGAAGAAAGGTCCGAAACGGGTGATCTCATACCCATGTTATCATATATCATTGAACTCATCTTTATTAGCTCTACCCAAGGACGATATGGAATTCAGGGTATTCCATTTGTAAAAATGTATGTTTATTTTGTCAAAGGCATATAGACATTATTCCTAAAAAAAAGTTCCTTATGACTATGAACAACTCCAATTCTCTAAATTTTTTTATATCTATTCAACAATGAGATTCTTAGCTATTGAGTAAAATATAAACAATCACCCTGATTGTAAAGTGTGATCCAGTAGTTGACAATCAGTGTACATCCAAAAACGTAAAGGAGGTTGTCAATTGATCCTGTGATGATTATCCAATGGATGTTGAATTATTGTACATATATGAAGGTAGGTAACGTTCGGATTATTGGTCGATTATTGTACATTGAATGTACATCCTCAAAAGTTCTGTAATGAATGTTTACTCCCTTTTTTCTTTCGCGATTCGCATTCGTTTGTTCAAAGGGTGCAAAAAGATTGTACAGAGTTTAAAGTCGGGACCCCCGACTTTAAAGTCGGGATCTCGAGATTAGAATCGGGATCCCGAGAATAAAGTCAGGATTCGACAAAAAAAGTACAGGTGGCCCTTCAGCGCCTTCGTTCGGAAGTGGCGCAAATGATGAAAACTAACCCTGTCGCCTGTCATTCTCTTCTCTGCTTATCTCTTTGTCTCGAATGTTTCAATGTGAATTATTCATATCCGTCGTCACCATTCACCAATTCAAATGATCACAATATCTCCATATAAACCATTATATGATTATGTTGAAAACGCTTGAATTCCGACACGTCGCAAATCAGGTTGAAATGTCGCATTCACCTACCCTGAAAACTCTAGATTTAACGCTAAGATGACAACCCTGATCTGCCATTTGAAGATACGAGAAGCTGTCCGTAATCATCTCGCGGGCACGCCTATGGCACTTAAACTAGTACTGGTCGACTACCTATCTAATGTCCCGACCAGGTATGATATTATGAGTTCATGCTCATTTGTTGACTTGTTGAGGTGCAGGCTGCATCGGCCTGTGCATTATTGACTAGTCTATATTGACCGCGAATGCAACGAATTGAATAATAGATGATAAACTACTGATAAGATAATATGATGATTTATTAGGAAGTTGTAGTTTTCCTAAAACCAAGGAACGAAGATCAACAACAACAGTGCGTTGCAAGTTAAGGGGTGAGTTGGCCACAAGCAAATAGGTACAAATAGATTTTACCAATCTTTCGATCATCAACTACCCTGAAAGTTTTTCACTTTCCACAAATTTAGTAGTCTGATTGAAAAGGAATATTCTCAGATAAATTATGGACATACAAAAATGGATATATATATTAATATGAAGCAATACATTGAGAATTCGCATTCTCTATGTAATGAGAATATCTACTCTTTTTCAGTTTATTCAATAGAAAACAACTACTTTCCTGGCTATATGCCACGACGAACATTGAATTATATCTATTGAACACACACGATAAGAGTTTGAAAATAAAATATAAAAAACTTCTGAAATTGAGAATTTGCATTCTCCTTCAGACAAAAATATGTATATGCAAACATCATTCTGAATATTCAACAGAAAACAACTACTTTCCTGGCTATTTGCCACGTCCAACATTGAATTATATCTGATGAACATTCAAAAGGAGAACATCAAAAATAAAAAATATAAAATCCTCCGACATTGAGAATTGACATTCTTCTTCAAATCGGATGAATAATATGATGTATAATGATATAGAAATATAGTAGTCTGAATAATAAATATATCAATAGTTTGTTAGTCGACCACAGGCAAATTACACATGTGATTCTCCCATTGTAGGTTCTGTCAGATTTTCAAACGAGGTTTTCTTGAAAAAGTTTCTGATGCTGATGAGAGATTTTGTATTTTGTAACCGGAATAAAAAATATAAAAATATTGACGACGAGCGAAATCGTGCAGGGTATCCCAGAACATTGTCGTTCTGGATGACAACCTAGTTAGGTAGTTAGTAGGCAGGAGCTATCCCAGAGTAACGCGCAATAAATTCTACAGGGTGAACTAGAGGAAGACATGTCATACCAATTGAATCAAAATACATAGATAGATATTTCGCAGTCTCTGTGAAGAATACCCCCTTTTTATATTTAGTTTTGGACATAAGTGATTGACATTTGAAATTACCTCTCAACTTGATAGACGTCACGTTTCAACATAAATATTTTGCATTATCTACTTCCAGTTTCACCGGAAGTGGAAATAATTATCGAACACTGTACATCATTGCATTCTCGTATATACTATTACAAATAATTTCCGAAAAATGAATTAATAATTACATAGTCCATTATGGCTAAAAACCTAAAGGAGAAGTACGTGGTGAGGTTGAATAAGATAAATAATCCAAGAAAACAAGAAGACACAAATTTGCCTCATTTAATTGTTTTTCCCATATAGTTTTCTCATTACCACTATCAGATACAGCCTTTAATTCGGAGATTAACATTTTCGAAACAAATTGCTACGAGTTTTATCAGTCACAAGCTACTGACCCCCCAGTTTTCAAATCCTTACATTTCTTTGATAATTATTCGGTTCCAATTTCAAAAATTTTCAAAAATTTCAATATTAACATCTCCTAAAGACAAGATTTCTCGATCAAAAAAGTCAGGTGTGTACAGATTGAATTGTAATGATTGTGATTCTTCTTATATAGGCCAAACTGGTAGAAGTTTTGAAACCCGCGCCTCGGAACATAACAGACTCATCCACAAATTTCTCAACTCAGATAACCCTAACATTTCATCTTCCTTTGCAAATCATATTATTGATTTCAGTCATTCTGTGGATGTTAACTCCAATATGGAGATTATCCACATTTGCAATAAAGCTCCACGCCTAAAACTCCTGGAAATTTTAGAAATTAAAAAATGAATCAATAATCCAAATATTAACTGTCTCAATGACCAAACTAATTTTGAACGAAACCACATTTTTGGCACACTTAAATTCTCATGATCAATTTTGCCTTGCTTGCTTTTACTTAAGCCGGCCCTGTTTTGTTCACTTTCCTGAGATTCAACCTCACCACGTACTTCTCCTTCAGGTTTTTAGGCATAATGGACTATGTATTTAATTCATTTTTCAGAAATTATTTTTGGTAGTATCATAACTCATGTTTCGATATTTACTCATAAATTGTCTTTGTCATTTGGTTTGTCACTGTCATTTGTCTTGTTTTCTGTCAACGTCAGTTGCTATGCTCAACGCTTCGCCTTCTCCTTGGATTTTGGCCATTCGAAGATGAAACACCTTTGAGTGAATTAATTAAAAATTTTCAAAAGTTTGTGCCGATGTTGAACCAAATGATAGTTGGGTTCTTTTGGCTGTTCAGTCGGTTCAAAAATTTTACCATTCCATTACCGGACTGATTTTTGGCCAAATGACCACGGCTCTTCAATTTTTAATTTCACCTTATAATTTGATTTCCACGTGGCCTTATAGGTATGTTTGTTTCTCAATATCTTATTATCCTTGTATTGTGTCAAAACTGTGAGCTTATTCTCTGGTGGCAAGATGGTCAGAATGAAAATTGGAAAATTTTCTATGTGCTACTAAATTTTGTAACAAGGTCCCAAGGGCATATGTTACATCTCAATACCTGCCTATAAGAGGTACACGAAAAGGCGTATCTCGAAATCAACCTGAATTTTTCCACTTTTTTTCGCGAAATTTGAAAGAGTGATGAATAATAACTAAGTATCAACTGGATGTATTTCTGGTTGGAAAACCCAAACTGAAATACAACCACAAAGGTTCAACCATCTTCTTGTGAGAGAAGGACAAATTGTATCGAAATTTTATAAAGGTTCTCCTGTAAAATTACAAAATCTGAGATACGCCCTTTCGTGTGCTAAGAGACGATTCGTTACGTAAATATTATTTGGTTTTTTTATTCACATAACTATAATGGCATTTAGCGTACGGATATGTACCACGCTAAATGATCGATTAATCACGGATTGACGATCTGTGATTTATTCAAAATATTAAACACGTTACCATGGCAACACGATTTCTTAAACACATCACCATGGCAACACAGTTCATTAAACACAGCATCAGTAATTTGAGACATGTCTGGCCTGACTGTCAACTGTCATTTTAAAATTTTGTATCAGAATTACTCAAACAATGTTCGTTTGTATCAGAGTTCTCCATTAAAAATATATGCGGAATGTAGACAAAAGTGAAATCGAAGAGAATGTTCTGGTACTTGCATATCTCCAAGAAGTATAAAAATGAAGCATCCATCTTTGAGGACAATTTATTTATTCTGCGTTAAGCATGACAATTAACGTGAAACAAAGGTTAGTAAGCGATGGACTGGACACATCTACAACCAATATCACTTATACGTGTCTCGCTGGTTGCATGCAGTTGCATGTATTATGTTCTCAATTCCCATTCCTTTCGAATCATTTTGTAGGTTAGCAGGAATAGCAGGCATGTCAATGTAATTTTAGGAGTTCATAGAAAAAGCATAGTTCGTAACGCGTTTATAAACTCTTCTACACACTCGTTTATTAATCACTCGCTCCGCTCTGTTCCGCTCGTGCTCAAAATATTCGTTACTAAATGGATGTTTATAACTCTTGTTACATAATATACTATTCTTGCAGCAATCCGTGAACATGGATCCGCCTCTCACTTTGAACGACGTTTGCCCGAATAATCTAGAAGGCGTACCAGGCTACCTATTCCTGACGTTACTGAACACCTTAGTGGGCGCCAAATGCAACCTCGGTTCTCCAGATCCGTACCCAGCAGATTTCGCGCCCCAATTGAGCGACGGAGACGAATTCGATTTCATAGTGGTGGGGGCTGGATCAGCAGGTTCAGTGGTGGCGAACAAACTGACGGAGAAAGGAGATTGGAGAGTGTTGGTCCTGGAGGCTGGGGGGTATCCTTCTGCTACAAGTGATGTGAGTAGACACAAACGGAGATATAAACAAGCAATGGAAGGCAACAGTTAGTAGTTGAACGCTAAATTGAACCTGCGCATATAGTTTATGCATAGTCAGTTGAGAAAACACATCATCGCCAGCCGTCGGTCCCTTTGAAAGTTCAAAGAGTGCGACAGCGCGGCCCGACATTCGTTTGATGATCTGTTCAACTGACTTTGCATAAACTTTACCACGTGATCAGTTTGGAAGAGTTGGTTGACGAGTATGCCGTATGACAAGAAAAATACTAGCAAACATACACATTTCGCACAATACAGCAAATACAATCATCGTGATAATGGATGACGAACAAACGATAATAAGAATGGAGAGAAGCTGGCTCTGATGAAATCTACAACGAGATTGACATTTGTTTTAACAAGACTCCCAAACAGAGATCGAAGACATGCACAGCTGACGTTAATACATACTGCGCAGATGCCTCAATCAATTTAAATGATCTCTTGTTGGTCGTGAGACATTTTTTTTTATCTCTAAGAGGGCACGAGTAAATCGCTATATTGTTCGAAAAACATCATGCTGTCCTAAGGAGGGTAGGGAGAGGAGGTGGGTATAGGATTTCCTGCGCTGTTTCAATGATGTCACCAGGCAAATGGCTCTTCTCAGGATAGAATCTAAAAGCATCAGTATATGTTTGGGTGTTCAACCCCAATTGATAGATCAATACAAAAAAGCAAGCCACCAAATTGATTGAGCCACCTACACAGTATGTATCAACGTCATCAGTGCATGTCTTCGATCCCTGTTTAATGTTTACTTGTAGATTCTATCAGAGCCAGCTTCTCTGTAATCTCATGATCCATCGTCCGTCAGCCAGTTTCATACGTTGTTTGTGTATTTGGTATATTGTCCATAATGTGATTTTTACTAGTGTTTTGATGCCAATCTTAAAAAGTTGTTCATTCATATCGATTTATGAGGGGTAATGCTTGGCTTAATAGTTTGCGAGAGGTAATATTCGAATAGGCATTAATAGATCAGGGGTAGCTGGAAGTATAAGACTATATTCAAACATAACAATATTTATTGAAGCATGAAACATTATGAGTAGTGATGACAAATATAAGTAAACAAAAATGAATATAAAGACCTAATAACAACTTACATTATAATGACCAATACGACGAGCTCTTGTCAAGTCAAGAGTAGCCCCATACCAGACTAACTTCGGAACATCCAATATTTATATACATCAATTCATTAGATTTGCACGTTCTTCATGAGAGTTCCTTGGTAGGTTTATATAATTCAATGTCAACGGATGATTTGATTAACTTTATCTTTATAAAACCCTCATGGTCCGAAATTACTAATATATCGTATGTTCTACTCGTGACATTATCACACGGCATATTGCAGTAGCAGCGATGATATATGGAATGTTTCAAATTATCCAAGGCCGGACCAGTACGATATAATATAATAACGTTATATAAGGAAGGGAAATATCGTTTCTGCATCAGAAAGGAGACTACTTTTTCCAAACAATCTAACCTAACTTGGCCTCCTAAATGAATCTTCCTAGAAAGTATAATTTTCGGAGAATTACCTGATAAAACAAAAAAAAAATTGACCCCTTGCATCAGGAATTGAACAGGGGCCACAGTAATAAGATACACATTTCACTGTACCATTCGCTTACTTGGAGCAATTCACAATGAAGAAGGAAAAAATATAAGGTGTTGTGAGTGACGTCGTATGCGCGCAAGAATTCAGAGAAAATGGTGTAGATTTACGCTTGTGCACTGCGAATACTTGTCAACCAATTTTTCCAAGCTTGTCACGTGGTATGCACGAGTTCAATTCAGCGCAAATCTAATAGCGTATTCGACTGGCTGCACTATTGCGCATTCAACTCCAATTTTTGTCGTGATTGTTTGTTCGGCTGGTATGCACTCAGACTGTACCAGTATTATTTCTATCCGGCTGAACAGGCACTACTCAAGGGTAGAGCAGAATTTATGTTCGACAGCTAAAATTGTTCGATTGTTTTCGCACAACAATTTCTGACGATGCCTAAGTCACGGGCTCAAAAATGCTGTAAGTTAGTGGGCATTTATAGTTGCATACAACATTTTTTCTACGATCGTGCAAAAAGCAATAAATGATTCATTGAGGTGCGGCACTAGGTACAATTCTGTTAATTGTCAGAATTAATTTTTGACTGACGTTTCTATAACCACAGTTGCAATATAAAAAATGTTTGTCATGATGACAGCACGTTGAAGTAGAATGACAGATGAGTGCAATAAAAACTTTATTGCACTAAGTGCAATAAAGAACTTCTTTTTCCACTAAATATAGTTCAATAAAGTTCTGCTTTTTGCATGAATGTAGAAAAAATACATTGTCATGTTCAAATTTCGAAATGAATGTAATGAAACTATTAGCAATTGATTGCCTTATTGTCATTGTCGAGCAACAATGATGGATTCATAAAATCGAAATTGGATGAAGCAGTGAAGGAGAAAATTAATGATACCCAGACATTTCAATTAAATATTGGAATACTAGGTATTCCTAGTAAATGTAATTATTCACAAAATGTCTACATATATACTTATTATGCCGCAAATAATTATCCTCTCCATACTTCGAGATTTGAAATATAATTTGATAATTTGTCAGTTTGGAAATCAAATCTTTGGTTAGATCTGGCTTGATCCAGCATTAGGATCCAACAGCACAATGTCGTAAAATTGAAGGTCGTTTGCAAGTTTCTCGATGGCGCCTACTCTGATAAACCTTTGATAAACATACTTGACGTGGGTAAATCTCGCTAAGCTCATCCTGGTTACAATCCATATTTACAGGAAACATATTACCGACCGATAAATATTTGGATACGTATATGATTTGGATCAGAGCAGTGAACTGATTCCTGATCAAAGGATCGAAACGTCAATATGTCAAAAATATTCTTGAGCTGAAAAAATGGTTATTTCTGAGATTGGGGTCAAGTGTTCGTTAGGGACGTGTTCCCTAGTTTTTAAATTTTGTGTATAATACCTAATCCACCATCATAGAAAAAAGAAAATCTCTGTTCTACAACAGTATTATTTCAGTGATTTGAAATATTAGCGTGAACTGGTGTGAATAAATTCTAAGGTGAGTAACTGTCACCATATCTGCCTATTATGATTTTCGATATTGGTCTATTTCAATAGTTGATACATTCTTTGTTCTGGTTCTTCAAAGAGGAAATCCATCAGATTTCATGCTTTAAATAGGTTCATGTCATGAAAGAAGTGAAGCTTATTAAAATCGGCTACAAAAATGATTTCTTGATTCTATTTCAAATTGGAATTTGAATGAATATGTTGAGCACAGTATTTATTCGACCACAGAACAATGATGGAAATAGATTCATCCCTCACAGAACCAAGGTTTTGAACGATTTTCCGATTATGGCGCCTCTATCGCAAATACCTGAACCCCACGTCCAAAACTCGCTTGCAATTGTTCCATATCGAGAGTTAGTCTGACGAAACAATTGAAGAGTGAGCCCACCAGTTAAATTCCTATACATCTCTGTCGTAAACATACCAGTCGAATATGTCAATATTGAACTTCATCAAGATAAATGATATTGAGGATTGTGAACGGCTATCTTTGAATCTGAAACGCGTTGAACAATGGTGTTGCAGTAACAAATTACCTTTGAACGCTAGCAAATGTAATGTGATGACATATACACTTAGAAATCAACTCATTTTATTTCCGTATGATATTAGTGATACAATACTTCAACGTCCGCCCACATTTACCGATTTAGGTGTCACCTTTGACACAAAACTTTCATTCACACCGCATATTGAAGCTACTTTGTCTGCTGCAAACAGGATGTATGGATTCATAGCGCGGATCTCTAGAGATTTTTCCGATCCAGCCACATCAAAAACATTATATTATGCCTTCGTCAGATCAAAACTGGAATATGCATCTTTAATTTGGAATCCGTCTCATCAGCTGTATATAGAGAAAGTTGAATCAGTACAACGTCGTTTCCTAAAACTTCTTTCCTATAGATCTGATAATGTATATCCACCAATCGGGTTTCCTCATGATACATTATTAGCTAGACATGCTATGAAAAGCCTTAGTTGCCGTCGTGATTGTCAATCCACAGTGTTCCTTTTCAAAGTGGTGAATAACATTATCACTGACTCACACATTTTGCAGAAGCTGAGTTTCACTGTGCCTAGACAAACTTCTAGAGTTTTCAATACATTCTATCTTCCGACACCACGACAAATATTCTGAAATATTCTCCTCTCCATAACATGTGTTCTATATACAATAATTCATCAAATAATCATCCAGATATCTTTCATTGCTCTATCTCTACGATTTAATCTTTTTATTTCAGCTGTATTATTAGTTATTCTTATTTCCCTGTTCTGTAGTTGGGTTTGACCTGTAGAACAGTGTAACATTAAATAAATAAAAAATAAATAAATAAATAAATAAATAAGACAGTGCCAGAATAATTCGCATTATCTACATGCATCTGCTCTAAATGCATTCGAACTGAACGAATTCTGTACGCTATAAGAACTAGCATTGTCTCTTCTTCCGTTGTTTATAGGTCGTGAATTATCATTGATCATTGTTAATATTTTCAGATACCAAGCCTACTGTTCGACCTCCAGGACAGTCCAGAAGACTGGCAGTACGAAGTGGAACGCTCGAAACATTCTTGTTTGGGCTTCAAAAACCAGCAATGCAAGTGGTGCAGAGGCAAAGTGCTAGGTGGCAGCAGCAGCATAAACGCAATGATATACGTCAGAGGGAATAAGAGAGATTATGATGGATGGGCAGATATGGGCAACAATGGATGGGATTGGGAAAACGTTCACAAGCATTTCAAACTGTTAGAGAATCTAGAAGATCCGGAATTCGAGAATAGTACGCAGTATGGCAGAGGAGGATATCTAGATTTATCTTGGTATGATTCAGGTAATACGTTATAGAACAATCATTATAGAGATATAGTGAAGAAGTCTTCGAGCAGAAGCTTGTAGAGATTTGAAACAAAACGAGACGTGGTGGTCGAATCTAAACTTACGACCTCGAACGACTGCCGTTCGTGCTGCCATCTTGGAAAAATGGCGCCCAAAATCAGTTTTTGGTGTTCCTCCAAATTTCAGAGAGGAGGCTTCTTATTGAAAAATTGGTATATTGGATTCTGCTCCAAAACTCGAATAAGTACATCTCTAAGTTACACGACTATGAAGTAGTCTCAAAGTCAGAAGTATTAAATATGAGTAGTGCTTCTATCCGATATGTTCACATTATCCACGGATTAACATCTTCGTGAAATGTTGTACAATGGATTTTTTGAACACCCTCACCGCTCCGTTTCATAAATCAGCGTGGCCGGTTCAGTACAAGATTCAGTACTTTTGTTGATGATTAGTCAAACTCTATATTGCTCCAAGGAGTTAGTAATCTTTGGTATAATGTAGTACACAATTCAATAGCAACCAATTTCCGCCCAGAAGAATGTAGAATACTTTCCGAAATTGACTGAGTTTTCTTGCTTAACACACCGGCTCAAATCCATTCGAGGTATCTGAGGTCTCTGGGGATTAGATTAATCCCCCTCTTCATCTCGCCCTCTTCGAATAGAGGACTTTGAAAGACATTCCTAAATGTTTCTGAGTAACCTACAAGTCAGCAATCTTTCCTAAAGTTTTTGATTACCGGCTTCTTCATGGGATTTGGATTCAGGTATTAATGTATTGTAAGTAATTAAAAGGGATAAAGTAGTTAAAACGTTTCGACCATGGCCAATCTTTAAAGGGTTTCCATTGAGAGACATTGTAACATGAAATAAGAAATAGAGATACGTACCTCAACCAAATTCATATTTCCCAGTTTGATATGTTGACTCCACTTTTCAATCCTTTTCTAAGTTTCAAAACGAACCTCACAATAATTGCGCCAAAGTTAGTGAAACACTCAGATATTCAATGTTAAATTATATTAAGAAAGAAGAAGACAACTTGACCTGACATACGTTCTATACCAATATTGTTTCATGTCATTTTTGTCATAATTCAGTCCCTGTCGAATGTCTATTTCACTGTCGAACAAGTCCAAATTGAACTAATGAAATTGCAGTTTTTCCCCGTTTTAGAATCTAAGAATAACATGATAGCACCGCTCGAATTTTAAATTTTTTCAAGACAAAAAAAATTACAGAAATGTTTGTTTTTTAGGCATAAAATATAGAAAATAGAATGAATAGGAAATATGAATTTGGTTGAGGTACGTATCTCTATTTCTAGTTTCATGCTATAATGACGTCTCTCAATGTTAACCCTTTACAGATTGTTTATTGAATTGACAAAGCCCATGTCACTGGGCGAAACGTTTTTACTACTCTATCCCTTGATTCCCTTGTAATAACTTACAATACAATAATTCCTGAACCCAAACCCCAAGAGTAAGCCGTTCAACAAATATAATTACAGGATTCAAGAAAATACCCCTCATCAAAGAATTCCTAAAGATGATTATATTCTGTTTTACTCGGTATCCTATAGTGAATTTCAACCGCTCTCCTCCAATAACAGAAATGTGTAAGAAACTATCCTGGCCTCCCACGCCGAGACGATGTGACGGGAAAGGTTCGTCAGGAAGTTTTCCATTGTTGCCGTTGGTGTAGAGCACCTCGCCTCTGCGTTAGTCTGCAAAAGCCAGGCTTAGTCACTGAAGTCCAGCAAGATTTGCGATAACCTCCGTTAATCCGCAGTGATCTCTAATGAATATGTTGATTTTGATAGATTCCACATCATGTTAAAAGAGTTGCCTCACGTTCCCAGAAGATTCTCCATATACCTTTAAAAGAAAAAATGATACATGCCAAATATTCATTGACTATTCCTATAGAATAGTCATATCTTGCCGATATCATAAGGTGTTTTTGAGACCTCATACAATTATCAAATTACCTTCACAGCTATTTGGTTTCAGGAATACCAGTAAAAGAAACAATTCTAGAAGCTGCCCGCCAAATGAACTATCCCACATTGCGAGAAGAAAACCCTCTCAACCCTCTGGGATACTTTGATTCGATTCAAACAACATCCAATGGCATGAGAACGAATGCAGCCAAAGCTTTCCTTGGGAAAGTGAAACACCGGAAGAATCTATTCGTCGCATTAAACTCTAACGTCAGGAAAATAATTCTGAACGCACACACCAAAGCAGCTGAAGGAGTAGAAGTTACTATCGCAGGAAAAACGTTGAAGTTGTATGTGAAAAATGAGGTAGTACTTAGTGGAGGGGCGATCAACTCGCCGCAGTTACTGATGCTATCAGGGATTGGTCCAGAAGATCATCTGAGACATGTCGGCATAGAGTTGGTAAAGAATCTACCAACGGGCCAGAATCTACAAGACCATCCCTGCTTCACTGGGTTGTATCTCAAAGTGGACAATAACTCGATTCGACCAAGATACCCCATGACACCAGTAGATGAAATGTATGAATACTTCACGAAGAGGACCGGAGAATTGTCCAGAATCTCGTTGACCAACATGATCAGCTTCATCAACACCAAAAACGACTCGGTTTACCCGAATTTCGAGTTCCACCACATCCTCTTCTATCCAAACGACCAGTATCTTCTTCCGACAGTCAACAGAGCAGCAGGTTTCGACATGAAAATAACTGCTAGTCAAATGTTCCACAATAAGAACAATCCCACCTTGGCCTTTTTCGCCACTCTCCTAAGACCAAAGTCACGAGGTGAAATTCTTCTTCGAAGTACTGATGTCTTCGACAAACCCATCATTCGATCAGGGTATTTGACTGACGAAGATGATGGAGATATGGAGTTATTCCTAGAATCCATTCGGTGAGTATTCATATATTCTTCATAGAAGTTATAGATGATTAGGTAGATTTCATTGTACTGATGGTATCATTCCCTTCCAGATAGCTTATCTCTATTATTATTCCATCTGGCAAATTTATATTTTCATACAGAACATCCTGTGTTTGACTTCTGATAAAGAGTTTGATGTTACCTACCAACATTGTAAAGATATAAGTTGTGTACTTTGACAGAATCTGTTTACACGCATTTGAAAAATACCGTATGTATGTAGGTTGACCGAGAAAATTATTTATATCCTATTAGTTTTTTCTCAATAATTCTTCGCTGTGGATAAATCAGTTGATTTGGTCATTGAATCATCAAATAAAAAGTTGGAATGATCATTAATTAATAAAATAACCTTCCGTTCTATTCTTCAAGTTGTTCGTTGCTGAGTATTGCCTAGTCTTGAATGTGTTGGGTGAAACTCCATTTATCAAACCGATTATATCTGAAGTGCGCAATATGTTATTTAATTTTTGCGTCAGTGCTTCGATATGTTTGGCCGATTTAATTCATATTACACTAGATCTTCAGGACCTGTTGCAACTCTGACGTTGCTTCCACCCCATGTATCAACTCGAGAGTACTCGCTTGGCTATTTGGCGCTTGGTATATGTTCATTTCATTTCAACTCCAACTGCTTGATGGTGATAAAAATGAATGACAATTGTCCGGCCAACCCTCTAATTACACTAAGACTAATATCTTTGAGAATACAGGTGGGGTCGCAAGATTACTCTAGTGTATGTATGTCCGTACTCAATTCTGTCTAAATGTGAATAGCCAGGATCGGATTTGGGATCATTAAGAGATTAAGCTTTTGTGATTAGAATCGATAGAATTTGTTAACATGAATAAATAGGTATAGGATTATTAAACTACAATAACTGTATTCAAAATGAAACAATATTATTGCTTTATCAGGTGAATACATATTCCAACAGTAGTCAATTTCTCATTGGTACTCTAGAAATTGTCCTAGGGCTTGATTTTCATGCCTCAGCTGCACAATTGACAACATACATGTTTTCATTAGAAGTCTCTTTTTCATTTTGGAAATAATATTTCTACATTGCTCGTTGAAAACTTCTCGTCGAGCCATTTTCGAATTCCGTATCACAAGCTGGAAACAATAGAAGAAGTAACACAACACACGTCAAAGATGATGAACACATCCAAAATGAGGCAATTGTCTGGCCAATTTCGAGTCCCTCTCTGTTAATCTACCTAGTTTGGAAAAGAAGTACTCCTTATCGGCAATCCTTCTCTAGTATAATCAATTCATTCAATTCCTCCATAACATTAATGGTAGCTCAAGGAGGAGAGGTACCTGGGAGTATCTTAGGTATATTTGAAACAAGGAAATCGTTTGGACGTATATGTTGTGTCACACCAACGTTTTATGGCGGATTTCACCTTCCGAAAATGTCCCAACTTCAGTATTATCTAGACCAACTACATCCATTCTGAAATAGATAGAATACTTTTTCAACAGTACAACGAACATTTTATTGAATCAAGAACACATGAAATTGTGCTAGAACGACGGATCCGCATAAAACCATATACGTATTAATAAACAATACGGATAATAACGGGTGCCAGGATGAAGCCAAAAATATGAAACAAATGAATATCCATAAGGATTTGGTGGCATGATACGCATGCGCCATGCGCTATTATTGTAGTCATCAAAGACATGCGTTTCGGTGGACAATGACGTTTACTAGCCTTTCAATCAAAGCAGTATGTGTCTGATCGTTTCAAAACTTTTCCTTATTGATAGTCATTTGTCTTCAAAAATCGGCTTCATGTTTCGCTATGGAAACAGATAGAGATTATCCGTATTGATTATTAATACGTATATGCATAAAACAAACATAAAATGAGTGAAACAATAAAAGCAAGAGAATATTTTTTTTTAACTTACATTTTAGTTGACGAGACCTCGTACCATCGAAGTAGCATAATGCCACTTTGGAAGTCGGCAACGGATTATCGGAGATCAAGTAACTGCCCGAAAATGAATTGATATTCGATTCAAGAATTATAACGATTGATTTGGTTAATTGGTTAATTCGATTCTTCCACTCTTCATAGTGTTTTGCAATCTCTTAAGAACTAAAATCTATGAAATTGAATAAACCGAACGAAAATTTAATCTACTGACTAATCAGATCTGGAAAAATAACTGGATCTCATAACTAAGAGATCTACGATGAACAGAATTGCCCCAATTATCAGCAGGAACGAGACAGCACCGTTTCGGCCCACCAGGTATCATCAGCCGCTCTCGGTCTGCTGACACCTGGGACAACTCAACGCTTCGGGTATATCAGCCATTTCAAAGACTGTTTATAGATTAGAGATGGCAGCTTCCTACAGTATAGAACGAGGCCACAAGGCCCTACCTTAGAACTAACGCCACTGCTCGATGCTCGCTCAAAGTTCGAGTTTTTAGAACTGTGTACATATAACACACATTACCATAAATTTCGAGTGGAAAAATATTTGAAACTTAGTTCCTGTAGGAATATCGTGCGTTCTTAAGGAGGATATAGGGAGAAGAGGTAGGTGTTGAGTTTTTTTGGAACTTTTGAAGGTTATAAGTTCTTGGAAATACTTTCATGATTGAGATACAGAAGTACTTCGCTACGAAGTAGCATTAACCAAAATTCAAAATCACCTAAAAGTTATAGAAAGCTAATCAGATGTACAGGTATTGAAAAATATTAATTGTTGATGCAGTAATGATAGAAAAATAGTTATTTCGTGAATGACAATTCAATGCTGAATCACTATTGTCGACATTCAATTGAACATCATTGACAATGAAGACAACATCTTCATTCATTAGACTGTTTCTGGCAGTGCTCACAAAGAAACCACAGAAGGTATAGATGCTCGTATAGATGAATCTATCTTATGTGGATCAGCGGAACCAAATCTACTATCAATGTGCTATCAATAATCTAACTTTGTGATTGACAAAACATTTCTGACGATAAGGAAAAGATAGTCGCACCAACTCTCGAGAAGTATACTTGTATGAACTCTGATCTTCATGAGCTTGAAAAATCATTCGTATCTGTGATATATATTATTATTATAATTTTCATGAATCCTCCTCATACGTGACAGTATCAATGTTCCCCAGGTACACAGAAAGACTCATCGAATCGGAAGCCTTCCAGAAACACAAACCCGAACTGGTCCAGCTGGACCTTCCAGAGTGCGACAAGCTCCCCTTCCGCTCCGACGCATACTGGAGATGCTCGCTGAGGCACCTGAGCACCACCCTGTACCACCCTGTGGGCACCTGCAAGATGGGTCCGAGGGACGACGGTACTTCGGTGGTGGATCCCCGGTTAAGGGTGCACGGCATCAAGAAATTGAGGGTGGTTGACGCTAGTGTGATGCCGAGGATAGTAAGCGCCAACACGAATGGGCCAACCATGATGATTGGGCATCGCGGTGGGTCGATGATAATAGAAGATTGGACAGACGGACACGATGAACTGTGATTTTTTTTTTCATCTTCAAGAACACGTGATAAAGGTTGTCTACAATTTGTAATTGCTTCATGCTTTAATTGTAGTAAACATATATTATCAATCATTCATTTATGTATTTGTCACTTGTGAAAAAGCTACTGTGAATATGTTTTTATTGTTCGTTCCCATATCATATCATAATTTCTTGTCAAACGACTGAAATTTTGAAATTATGTCGTGAACAAAGACTGTACCAGACATTGGCGCACCCAGGACTCAGGCCTGGGAGGGGCACAATGTGTCTAAAAGACTTGCATTTCGACCCTAATAAAAAAGGGGCAAATAAGCAAACTGTCGAAAATTCAACGAACATTTTTTATTTTTCAACTATACAAACTAGGTAGGTAATAAAACGGGAATTTACAAAACAAAATCCAGCCTCCTAGGTCCTCTCTCTGTCAAAATATTCAATACCTCATTCGTATCTACATGTACCTCTCTATGGATATTCAAATTGGCAAGGCCGTTCAGCCTATTTTCTCCCATAGTATTTATTAAATATGATTTAAGCCTTCGTAAAGTCGAAAATGTTCTTTCTGCTGTAGCTGTTGATACTGGCAATGTTGAAAATATTTTGAGTAATATAAAAATATATCACGCTTTGCGGATTCTTTTTCTAATCTCAATTGCGAAAAAAAATCTTAGGAACCGAAAGTATTTTACTATAATTTGGTAAATTACTGAATAATTTTCGGTATACGCTGATCTTCATGTTGATAGGAATACCGAAAAATTGGTAGGTTCCGCTTTGGCAATGGTTGTGTGTGTTCGCGAGCAGTTCTTTGGGGGGGGGGGCACGTGCCCCAGTGCCCCCCCCCCCTTTGTGTGCGCCACTGGTACCAGAGCATATAAGTACGCCGGGGCCTAACTTTTACGATGCCGCCGCGCCGCCGCCAAATATTCAATTTTCAATTGTCAGTTTTTTTTCAGATGAATACTAAAATACTTTTCTTGATTTTTTGATGCAAAGTCGTCAACGGCATCATCATCATCATAACATGTCACTGTTATTACTTAACTTCCACTCTTTTTAAAGTTGAGAATGACCTTTCACCACTGGCATTACTAATCATCAGGGATAGTAAAAAAATTCTCAGTAATTGCCAATATTCAATGAATAAGGAATTTATTGTGATTATCCCTAAAACAACGCTTATAGTCGTGTTCATATTTTGATAATCTATTTTTGAGATTCTAACTCTTCTTTTTCGCGTATCGAATATAAAAAATATAAAACTTATCATTCCTGTCTTGAGATCGTGAAGTTCCTAGAGACGGTTCTGTCGGTTCTGATTCTGTCTCATTTGAATTTAGAAAAAATGAATGTATTTTAGGGCATTTCTTGACAACTTCGTCTGACTGCTTTTGTTTATTGATCTTCTTCCGTTTCCAGAATGCACCACCTTCTTTTTTACTCATTCTCTTAAATTTCAGTTTCAATATTTATTTTTTATTATTAGTACCATTACCAACAATACCAACGACAACCTATTAGATACTGAACTCTGATTTTGTTTTTTGTTATTGAGTTAGACGAATCACGAAATTACCCCTACTCTACTGAGTAGAATGCGGTTTTTCTTCACATCATCAAATAAAAGTATGTACTGCCGTGTATTGTAGCGTTCAACCAAGACACAGCTGACGCTAGATGAGCGCATGTTATGATTTCCACAAAAACAGTATCTCAACCCACAACGACTGTATTGCTGCTTGCTTTTCCTCTTTTCTCTTTTTCTCTACCGCCTCTTGAAATTCACCGCCGGGGGCTGATAGTCTCATAGCCCCCCCCCCCCTCTAAATCCGGCACTGAATGGAGGACACTTTGAGGAGTGAAATGATGATTAAACATCACGTCATTAGAGGATTCTCACAACGCTGAAGTAATGTTGCGGATCACTCACTATTTCATCGCCTCTTTCCAGAATCTTTCTTATAGAAAACTTCATCATCTCTCTCATATCCCTCCTGCTATGCTTTCTAACTCAGGGTTAAATTCTACGTTTCATTTCGCGGGGGTTATGTTGAACTGAAATGTAATAAAATAAGGTAGAAAAAATCAGTGACAATAATGTTTCTATCCAAATGCTTCAGGAAGTGAAAGAAGATTTCTTCAGATATGTAATCAATCGAATACCTTACTCACAGAATAACTTACGTGAGATATCCAAAAGCATTTTTCTCTCATTTTCAGAGCATTTGAATAAAGGCTTGTCTTTTTTCATATTATTTCATCTTTGATTTTTTATTTCAATAGTTAAAGTAATGAAAGCTTGTTTTCAACAATATTTTTCATTTTATTTTTAATAGGATCAGTCCATAATAACACAACTTGTCGGCTATTTTGATTTCATGAATTCCGACAACGAATTCTGAATTTCCAACCCCAAAAACCCTCACATACCAATTTCGAATCGAATCGAACCATAATCACAAATCTGGTCAGCCACATTGGAGCCGCCATAAAGCATTGTCAACGGTCATCTGCCAGATTCTGAGTTGATCAGACGATCAGAAGTAGGTAAAAATTCAGTTGCGAGATTTGACCTAGATAATTGAACTTAACAAGGGGAAGCTTTCGTGACTGTTCTATAATAATATTCTTGGAAATATTAGCTTTCGAAAATGTTTATTTTCTTTATCAAGACTAACTGAAAACATCTTCAAATGAGTCAACCATCATCTATGCCATTTTTTTGTCAAATCATTTCATTTTTATTTATACACCTATGTTTCCTTTTTGTGCTAATTTTATATAGAATTTCATGTTTGTAAGTATACCAATTTCATTTGATGTACATTTATATTCTAATATTATTGTTCCATTCGATGTTTTCAGTTAGTCTTGATAAAGAAAATAAAAATTTTCGAAAGCTCGACAAATAACGAAGAAATCTAATTAATTCATTGGTCCAGACTGCATCCCACTAATATTTCCAAGAATATAATTGAACTTAAGTACATATACCAAAATCGCAATTTAAATGAAAACTTTAAAAAATAAATTTTATTTGCTAATAGTTCATTTTATCTAAATGCACCTTTTCATGTAAATAGCCCTGAGATTTCATAATTTCATGTCAAAAAACTGAAATTGCGATGAACAAAAAAGTTGGGGTTATTTTTACCCCCTACCTCCCTATTTTGACACACCTCTGTATTCAATTTTGGGGTGATTTTAACTCCATTCGAACCGGCACTGAATAGTGAGTGTTGGAGATAATAATACAAAATCATTCTCCGAGGCCCCCCTTTGAGGGGCTGTATCTTTATTGGGGGTCACTTCAGAAAAAAATGTTACGGAGGTTTTCGTAACTATTTCACACACTCTATATGCTACCAAAGTTTGACCACCTATTTTAAAATCCCCTTCTTTATTATCAATCATTCATTTATGTATTTGTCACTTGTAAAAAAGCTACTGTGAATATATGTTATAATTGTTCGTTCTAATATCATATCGAATTCGAGCCAAAATCTCAATATCAGTTGGCAACCCTCTTGAAAGTGTAGGTAATAAAATAAGAATTGACCATCACCGGAAAGTGAATGACCGCATGAACCATTGTCATAAAGTGAATAATGACGTGATATCGGCGAGACAGTTGAAGGGTTTTTCCTGGCGTTTTCCCAATAATTTGGTATTCTTTTGGAATGTAAAATGGCAACGCTGGAACATTCCGAGTAGTATTTACTTTTCTCAAAGGATTATTGTAAAGGATCTGGGTTACTTTATATAGTTTTCGCGCAAACACAACCATAATGACTATAGGAAAAAGCCAAATACTCAATGGTCACAAAAGAGAGAGACTTAAAGTCATACCACAATAGTTCATAAAATGAACGAAAATGGTAGATAACGTGAGAAAAATAACTACTTTCTTGGCTATATGCCACGCAGAACATTCAATCACATCATCCCGAAATCTATGCATGCAATAATTCGTATAGACGAATAAAATCGCAAGTGTTTTCTTCCCAAAAATGCCGAGCTGCGCCTGAGTATTTCAGGGACGCGTGACTACCTGCAGATTGGTTTCGAACTGTTGGCTCTTATCAGTGCAGGGCTGTCCCAGATAGCATTCTTGACCGCTATCTGGTGCGAACTTGGCCCAACGTAAACGCATCTCAGCATTTATACCCTACGAGGCGTTCAACAACCATAATAGTCTCTCATCAGAAGAAAAATAATCTGCTAAGTGAGATTTGCTGGTTTAAAACATAATATGTAGAATGTTATTTAGAGTTTTCTTCGAACGGATACCAGGCTTGTTGAAGTCACCCTCCAAGAAGCTCTCCCCTTATTTTATGTGTTATGTAGATACCTATGATGAATAAAGGAATTTACTCAAAAAGTGAGTGTCCCACTTTTCTCTGTTTGAATACTAAAATTGAACTGAAAATTCGAGGAAGGGTAATCATCACATTACAAGAGATTTCTGAACATGCACAGACTGAAGATGATTGGTCAAATACAGTTGGGCTCCTGCTTGTGCGTTTCCAGGTTACGAGATAGACAGCATATTGAAGTGATTTTTTGAACAATTTTGTGGAAGTTTGTTTTGGAGTTTTGTCAGGCTTGTTTGTGTCACCTGATGATGTGGAGCGAAGGTGAATGTCTTCTTCTGTTATTCTGAAAGCTTTACTTTCATTATGGGTTGACGAGTTATCAACTACTTGAGTTTGATCATACGATTGTGGGATATTCTGCGATTAATTGAAAATCTTTCTCAAGATTTATAATCACTGTTTTCCATCATCTCAATAACCTCTTGGTTGGGAATACCTTTTTTTTTTGAGAAAAAAAAGCAATAAGAGAGAGAGAAACTGCTTTCCCGACTGATATAGTATTCATGTTTTCCGTATCACTGAAAGATTTTTAAGATCAGAAAGCCCTAAAACACCAAATTTTGTATGATTTCAGGATTGATGATAACAAATATAATTGAAGAGAAATGGACTTGGGAGCTTTAGAGGGCTGTAGCGCCGTTAGGAAGTATTTTCTCCTTTCTATCTGCAGGATTGCCTGCCGGAGTATACGCACGATATTCTGGTATACACTGTATAAGGTTCGGATTAGGAAGCCAAGTCCAAGTTCTAACACAGGGTGTTGACGTTTGGGATATGTTTCCTGAAAAAATCGAGTTTTCATCAATAAGTATTGTGAAAATCTTGAGTATACCGATTTGAATACATTTTCTGAGTTTGTTGGGAACTTTATGAAGTCTCTTAGTACACTCTGTAGATTTTATTGCACAATTTATAATTTTTTTTTCATTTATAGACATCTTCATGTGCTTGAGAATTTCTTTTCCAAGATGTATGTTAATGAATTCATTGCAAATATTTCAAATGATATCCATTGTGTGCAATATAATTTCGTAACGGAATAATATTTTTATATTGCTAGCATTATAATCGTTCACACGTTCACAATTCTATCCTAATAAAATTCGATTGATCAATTATCAAAATTGAACAGCAAATTCTATCGATATCCATTCATTGACAGAATCCATTACAAGAACTATATGAACTTCATTATTAAATCATAAATGATACTTTCAGTTTCCATCGAGTAAGATCATTATAAAGATCGACACAATTTTGAGTAATGCTAATCTGGATATTATTCAAATATATAGGGTTTTCACGAAAAAAAATACATACATCAAATTTAAAGCCTGGAAAGCCTCAAGGTGTATATGTACTATCGAATGGTGCCATTGGAAAAAATATTGCGATCAAATATAGTTATTTGTTTTACTAGGCAGAAAAGCACAAGATTCAATGCTGTGGCTGGCGTTTCATAGCCAAGGCGTAGCCGAGGCTAGGAAACCAGCCAAGGCATTAAATCCGCTTTTCTGCCGTGTGAAACATATAATTTTTCTCCAAATCCGTACGATTTCACGCAAACGCCAAATAATCCATCATTTTGCGTTCACCCAACGTCAGCGAGAATTGGGGAGAATGAAGCGGAGTTGCCACAGATCATCAGAATATGCATAGTGAAATAGAAAATAAAAATTCTCACTAATAAATGAACTTAGTTCATTGTACCAGTATATCACCTGATGAAGCTACTGTGTTAGCAAAACATGTCATGTCTTTGGTAATTTTGTGGAAATCATATCATTCATATCGTTTGTGGAGTTTCTACATTTGCCATAGATTTCCATCAAGGAACGGCCGAGTCAATTGAAAAAAAAAAAGATGTATTCAGAAGAGCAAAATATATTGCAAGCAACTCAAATACTTTTGACGGATTGTTTGAGGTAATATAAAAATAGATTCAATTTGAAATATTCAAGAAAATCTGGAAATAAAATTATTTTCCTTCGCCCTCTCACGACTCAACGGTGCATTCTCGTTTAGAGGTTTCCCCCTGTAGAATTTATGGAACGTTCTCCTGGGACACCTCATACATATTAAGATTTTTAGGAGAAAAAAAAAGATCTCTATAATATAGGCAACATAAGAAAGATGGATGCATGAAAGATCATCACTAAAAATGTTATCGAGAATAAATGAGAATAATTTTGAGGCGGCAATTCAACTATATAAAACAGTGAAACAACCCGTATATCGATCAAGAAAACAGATCTTAAGACGGATTTTGGTGGAACTTCTTTGATAGATCAAATTCCTGACATACATCAGTTGAGAATCAAATTTCTGTCAAAGTGTTTCTATTGTAAGGTTCGGTTCTGAAAATTCACAGTTTTTCATCACCATTTAAAATGCATGGAGTAGTGGAATACGACATATCGCCTATTAGAGGTCCCCTTGCGAATGCATTCGTCATTTTGATCAATGCGTTATTTTTCAACATCAGACTCATTGGTCTGAATGATATGTATCCGATGGATTGCAGCAGAAAATTATTGAATGTAAGTCAAGCAATCAAGCCTATATATCATAGTCCCTACAGTTATGGAGATACCGAAAAAAGTTTGGCAAACCTGCATTTATCACGCGCACTGGTTGTCTAATACAGATGGAAACATCTCGTTAGGCCCAAATTTGGTAAAAGTGCACTTATCATGCGATGGGGTTTTTTCGAAAAATTTTTTTGGTACTTACGTATTTTCGTCTGAAAAACACGAATTTTATAATGAAAATGTGAACAAAGCACTATTTATCAAGATATTTCACTATAAAATTACAAATTTCACCATATTTTCCGCCTGTCTTCTGGATCACATTTAGAACAATTTGCCCTTTTTTTTCCATCATTGCACAATTTTTATATATCACACAATGTTAGACACATTTTTTTTATTATATGAGTCAACTAGAAATATGATTTTCTTGTGATTTATCCATGTTTAGTGAAAAGAAGGAAGAATATCATTTGAAATAATGGCGTGTGTAATGTCATTCCAAAGCAATCTATTGACATTTGACATCTCGTATTTGGATTGCATATGGATTAAATGGCCGTCATCTGGTATGCTTGCTCACTAAATAGGAAAAACTCGCCATAAAAATCATATTTCCTGTTGACTTTTCTATCTCAAAATGTGTCAGTGAAGTACATCATGAGTATATAAAGTGTCCAATGACAAAATAATAAGAGCAAGTACCTGTAAATGCATCCAACACAAGGGGGAAAAGAAGGCAAGATTTCGAACTTTTTCTTGAAATATCTCGATAAATAGTGTGGGTTGTTCACATTTTCATTAAATGAAATTCGTGTTTTTCAGACGAAAATACGTAAGTACCGAAAAAAATTTTCGAAAAAAACCCCATCGCATGATAAGTGCACTTTTACCTCATAGTCCCTACAGTTATGTAGATACCGAAAAAAGTTAGGCAAAACTGCATTTATCACGCGTACTGGTTGTCTAATACAGATGGAAACATCCCGTTAGGCCCAAATTTCCATCTACCCACATTTCAATTTGCCTTCATTTCGCGATTCACTCATACCTTGCTTCACGCGGACATTTTGATTCAGCCACAGTCTTCAAACACACACGAACCTTGCTACCAAATCTGATCGATGTTGAAAAATATATTTCTTCCAAGAATAAGATTCATTTGGGCCAAGTTAGGTTAGATTGTTTTAGAAAAAGTATTGTCCTTTTTATGCAGAAGGGATATTTTCATCCCTTCCTTAAAAAAGTACCTACTGTCTTCTTAGGGAGAATGTTCATTTAGGTCGAGTAAGGTTAGATGGTTAAAAAAAAGTAGTGTTTATGCAGGAGGGATATCTTCCTTCCTCCCTGAAGAAAGGGCTTTCAATGAGGTCTTATTGCTGGCACCAAACCTTGACTTAGAAGAGAATTCATAACTGTCTTCCTGATTCCTCAAATGTTGTAAATTTTTGAAATGAAATGAAAAATAGAAAACTTGGCAACCACGCATAGACTCACCACAGGAATCTGGTTTTTGTTTACTCGTTACCATGACGATCATTGCCATAGCAACAGTTTTTCCATAGCTGATTTCAGCTAAACTAAACATGATACAACTTGGCAACCACGCATTTCCTCATCATAGGATTTGGATTTTTGTTTACCTGTTACCATGACAATGGTTGCCATGGCATTATTTTTTCCATAACTGATTTCAGCTATACTAATCCCGATACAACTTGGCAACCACGCATTTCCTCACCACGGGATTTAGTTTTTTGTTTACTCGTAACCATGACAACAGTCACCATAGCAACAAATTTTCCATAACTGATTTCAGCTAAACGAAACTTGAACCTTAAAAATTGGGAATTAATATTTCATCAAATGTGAGTTGATCGAATTATTAGTCGACTAGCTTGAACCAAAACCTGTATGATTTCCTCAGCAGTTTGGCAATTTTTTTCGACTAATTTCAGTGGACTAGTATTGCAAAAAGTGCGATCCAAAAGTGACTGCAATACAGGGGTGTCTTCGTCCCAAGTGTGATTAATTGTCCAACAAAAAATGTTGGATCATTCCGACATTGTTATCTTTTATATAAGTTATTAGTTATCAAGCGATGCGATAGAATCAGTTGAAAATATTTTTGAGGCGGCAATTCTTCAACTATGATCTGAAAAAACCACTTAGGTATACAGCGTGATCCAAAATTCGATGTCAATATTTGACAGGCGTATATTGTTGAGATCAAAATAAGACTTCTTCTTTATATAAACAGTATATATTTTTGCATGCTCAATGTATGTGAAAAGTAGGATGAATCGATATAAAACCCTTCAAGATGTCCACAGTTATGAGGGCGCAATGTCGATCAAAATATTCAATAATTTACTGTCAGACATCTTAAGCATAAACAGGTTCAAGATAGAATTGAAGAACTATTTGATACCCAAAGTTTATTACTAACTATAAATCAGTATTTTTCCAGTAAACCCAAACTGTAATCGAGATGGAAAATTCCATGTTAGTTTCAACATTGTTTTAGTGTGGACGCTACAAGACATTTCGATTTCAATTGTAATTTCATTTTATTTAGTGTCCTTTATTATCTATTGATAAAACATCGTATTTTACATTTTCTGACGCATCTTATATCATACATGTCTGTTTGAACCTTTTATATGGATATGTCTTGATCTGATAGGAATTAAAGAAATTTTGAATTTTGAATTTTTGAATGTGTCTTAAAATACACCCCCTTCGAGTTGATGAAAGTGTGGACCCTTCAACTTCCCCAAAACTGGATTGACGCAATTTTTGAAGCAAGAAGGAGATGAAGTGTTAAAGAAGACATCAGTGGCAATAGTGGCATGCCAATTTCCAGATGAATTAATCCATTATTTTAGTCAAAATTTTTTTTTACCCAACTTACAGTTTACAGCAACTTACAGTTGCTGTAGGGAGAGCATTTTAGGGGTCGCCAAGACAAGAATTCTTGTCTTGTCTTGAGAAAAGGTCAAGAAATTTCAAAAAAATCTTGTCCTGACGTTTTTCTTGACATAAACATCATTACTTGTCTTGACCCAAGAAATTTCAAGATCTTGAAATTTCTTGATTGACCGGTGACACCGTACATGGTGATTCCCTGGCAAACTTCTCATTGCGTTGTGTGCCAGGGTTGCCATCTCGATTTTTATTTCATCAGTAGATAAGTATACCTTGTCAGAAATTTAGTAGATTTCAGTAGATTTATTATATTATGCTATACAAATTTCTGGATGATGAAATGAACCTATGACGTCAGAAAGATATGAATTTTTCTGTGACGGGAAAAAGTTTGACATTTTATCTATGTTGACAGGTAACAAAATGTCACTTTTAATGAAATCACTTTCTTCCTGCAAAAAAGTGAACACTTTTCCATCAACATATCATAAATTAATTCACAGAGCGTGCCCAAATATCACTCAAGATATAATGACTCTATGTGATTAACTAAAGATCAATATCAATAGGTGATTATAACAATAAATGAGTGCCATAATTTTTTCCAGTAGATTATGGATGTTTCAGTAGACTAGTAGGTCAATATGCAAATCAGTAGATAACCTGAAAATTCAGTAGAAATGGCAACCCTGTAGCGTGCTAACACGGCAATCTGGTGGTTCCCCGATCTTTATTTCTGTTTTCTGACAAAAGCAAACGACTTCACGCACATTAAATGATGCCAGTTTGTGAAATGGTGGTGAAATAGCTATTTGTGTATTTAGAGCGCAAAGTGATAGATTGCCGCTCCACAAAGAAAGTTACCGCGCGATGCGGAGCGGAGCGCGGTAATCTTTGGAGAGCGGCAATAACACTTTGTGCTCGAAATACACACAAGATTTTTTCTACTAACGCAGCTTTTAGAAATAACTACCCTGAAAGTATGAGCGATTGAAATAGTTGAGGAAGTTCTTATCCATATTATCCCATATGTCCAAAGGAAACAAAAAAAAAATTAAATAACTGACAAGCCAGAAAAAAAATGTCGGGCCTACCGAGAGAGAATTGAAACTGGACCACCAGCGTGGCAACCTGAGCTTCATACCTCTGCACCATAGTACGATAAACTCTGCAATCAAATTGAACATTACTCATTGATGCGATGTCTTTCTGATGTCAACAAAGAGTTTAAATATAAAGTATAATTCATCGTTTTCAACAGATATGCTTCATCGGGAGCTTCTTGTAGAAATTTGTTGGTATATATCTTGAACGGTGAATGTTTTGGATTTCTCTCGCTTTATATCCAATAGATTGTTTCTTGAGAAATGCGATAAGTTTCAGATACTTATTGATTCCGATATTATCTTCAACATTCAAGCATGTATACGTACCATCGAATATATAGACCAATGAGTTGATGACTTCAAAGTCTTTGATTTTTTACCAAAATAAGCCAGTAAAACGTTTTCTGAATACATATTCACCATCTCGGAGTGGCACCAATTTATGAATGTATCATATTGTAATTCATATTTCTTCCTTGATTTCACCGGTAAGAGATTGAAACTCTTGCGTTTTCTGCTATGTCATCAGGAAGGAGGTGTGTTTGAGGATTCACTGTCACTATTTTCCATCATGAAAGAATTGGCGGTTTTCAAGAATAGATAAGTATAGGTTACAGAGATGTGCGAGCGTTTTTTCAATATTTCCGCTCATGCACGAGCGCAAATGCTGTCAAAGAATGACATTTCTGGGAAAACGTCAACTTTCTGCTGGAATTTGAAAGCGTCAAAGGCTACTTTGTTAAGCGTTTGTAGAAAAAGTACATTATATTGATATTATCTCTTATTTCATCATGAGTGATAAATGCACGTTTTAGCGTTTTTATTCTCAGTCAAGAAATTTCAAGACTCCTGTTTTCTTGACAAGAAATCTTGGTGTTGACATAAAATTTCTAATCTTGTTTTGAAATCTAAAATTTCTTCTTGTCTCGATCTTGCCTTGAGATCAAGACAAGATCTTGAAATTACCAAGAGGTTGGCGACACCTCGACATATGTTCATATGAAGAAAAAGCCCTATTTTGATCCCAACAATATGTTCTTAACATATTTGAATCGAATTTTGAATCACTCTATATAACTATTATCTAATCAAAATTACAATGAAACATAAATACTGGGAAACTATGATTTTGGGTCACCCCAATGAAGTAATGTGGAAAAAAAAGTATCTGGGAATATTCTTCATATAGATGATGTACAAATATTGGCTCATTAGTTAATATTTGTACAATTTCTGGGTGATTATTTACGCTTGTTATTTGTTGTTTGCGAACGTTGCAAAATATTCCATAATTTATTTATTTTCCAAGATTGAGATCAGAACAGCATGGTCCCATGCACATGTTGATTGATGGAACAGTAATATTGAGTGAAATATCCATGGGCACCCGTTTCAATTTTTCTGAGGGTCAGGATCAGATTCTATAAAGTCATTTCACTACATATTTCCCCAGAAGTTGCTTTATTATCCTATCTTTATTATCATTATTTGGTAAAATTTTCGAAGCAGTTATAACTAAAGAATTATTTTTCAAAATCAAGCACTGCATAAATGAGAATCAACATGGTTTTTACCAGGGAAGGTCAGTAATCACAAACTTGATGCCGTTCATCCAAAGTATTTACGAATCAATGGATGGACATCACCAAGTTGATGCCGTGTACACTGATTATTCTAAAGCTTTTGATAAAGTCCATCATCCCACTTTGCTAGTTAAACTGAACAACTTCGGTGTACACGGCAAACTTCTGACTTGGTTGAGTTCCTACTTAGAAGGCAGAACACAATCTGTGGTAATAAACGGGACTGAATCAAATTTCTCAAAAATTACATCCGGCATTCCTCAAGGCTCTCACTTGGGCCCGATATTATTTGGCCTCTTTATAAATGACATTGGTTCCTGCTTTCATAGATCGCACTACAGTTTGTATGCTGATGATCTGAAAATCTTCTCCTCCATCACGTGTCCGAACGACTGCCTGGAGGTTCAGGATGACTTGAACAGGCTTGGTATATACTGTCAATCCAATAGATTATTTCTCAATATCGACAAATGTTACACTATTACTTTCTCCAGGCTGAAAGACACCATACATCACACATATAATATTAATAATAATAATTTATCAAGAGTCGGAAAAATTAAAGATCTCGGAATAGTATTGGATGAAAAGTTAACATTTGAACAGCATATTGATTCCATAGTTCGGAAATCACTAAAGAATCTTGGTTTCATATCTCGAGTAACGAAACAATTTCAAAATCCGCATTCATTAATAATACTGTACAATTCATTTGTGAGGAGCCACCTAGAATATGGATCTTTAATATGGGATCCTTGTTACTACAAATATATAGATAGAATCGAAAGAGTCCAAAAAAAATTCTTAAATGTTCTTAACTACAGATATAACAGAGATCTTCAATTTTTGCCGTACGAACGTAGACTAAATCACTACAAAATGTGCAAACTAACCTCTAGGAGACTGGTCGCAGGTATGATATTTCTGTACAAGCTATTCAACAATAAAATTGATAGTACCGAAATATTGGGAAAAATAGATATACGAGTCAAATCCGTTTCTTCTCGATCCTGTTACTTGTTTTATGCACCCTATTTCACTACGAACTATGGAAATAACTCACCCATCAGCAAACTACAGAGAAATTATAACACTTTTTTCAGTCAGATTGACATTTTCAGTATCACCTTGCGTAGCTTGAAAGTTATATCATACTCTATACTGGGTCAGCAGCAGTGACAGTGAATTAAATATTTCCAAACTATAGAATGTAAATTGTTTAAAATAAAAATACTTATCTATAGCATAACATGAAAATATACTACTATCAAGGCATTTTCTTTTTTAGCAAATCAGGTATTTTTTTTTTCTTTTTTTTCTTTTTGTTTTAGTTGTATCATAGATCTATGGTTGTATTTTGCTCTCATGCTATCACTTTTATAGTAAGACTGATTTATTGTATGTGCCATTATTTTCCTTCGAGCGACCCTGTTATTGGCATTAAATTGTTTGTTGGGTCGCCAAATTGTTAAATAAATAAATAAATAAATGCTTATGTACAGAGGGTATCCCAATTTGGGCACTTTTACGGGGTATTTTCCTCATCAGTAAAGATAGAGCATGCAGTTTTCGCGACAGTTTGCTACTTTTTTATGAAATTAATAATGGCGCAAGCAGAATTGTGATAGCTATTCCGGTTGTCGAGATACAGGGTGGAATTGAAAAATATCAGAAGGCGTCCAAGAAAGCACAACTATTTTGTGTCGCACTGTATATCATTTGTGACTGAACTAACCTATTATTCATTGAATTTCATATTATATCATATTCAAGACTGAGACTGAACTAGAAATGACATTTACATCAAAAATTGCTAAAAAATGACCACCGCCTACTTCGAATAATTTTTTTTATGCTCTGTACCTCTGTTTCTCAAAAACCCAGCCGTTGCAGACCCAGACCCATGTTCATATAAAGTATTTATCTTGAAATCAGTGGAAGATCAACCCTTTGAAGTTTCTACAAGTACTTAATATATCCTGTATATTTTTTGTAATAAGTAATTCTGAAAATTACATCTCATTTTTATTTAATTATTATTGTTTTTGATCAACAGAATTCTATTTCTGACTGGAAGCTATTTTCTCATTAAACAAGAAACTTTGATAAGTTTCTAATGGAACGGAAAAATATTCGTAATTCTTTGAAATGACTCATGATTATTAATGCAAAATGGTACCTTGAATATCGGAAAAGAAGAATTTCTATACCTATATTCAACTGTTTTCTATGTTTTGAGAAGCGAAATCTCCCCTGGGCTCTTGTAAATTCAACTCGGTCTGTAACAGAAGTCATGTAAAAAGTTGCAATTCGCAAATGGGAGTCAGCAGTCAGTTTTCTCGAATACGAATAATAATTGTAAGGCACATTCATCCCAAATTTTCTCGATTTGAGATAATCGACATTCTCATGAAATCACAGGAAGAAGAGAGTATTTTCGACTTTATAGTAGTTGGCGCTGGAGCAGCAGGTTGTGCTGTCGCTAACAGAATTTCGGAAAAGGAAACATGGACGGTCCTTCTCATCGAAGCAGGAGACTATCCTTCTCCAACTTCAAATGTAAGTATAGTTCAAATAATGTTGAGCGTCCTCATGGTAAAGTTTCTCACCAAACTATTTTCCACAATTGAATGAGATGACGGTTTTTATGATTTCTAACTCTGATCAACCTGAGCTGGGTTCAATTCAACTATATACCGCATAGGTTGAGATATGATGACTGTTCCATCATGATCTTATTTTGTCTACATTATATTATTATGATCTCCCAAACATTTTCACAGCAATGCTAGTGTTGTTTTCAAGAGCGCTCAATATAATCAATCCATATCCAATACGACTTTGTTATTCCCAATAATAGTTTCAGGCCAGTAAATGCTTTCTTAGATACTATCCTGGACAGTTTGTAGGCATTTCCATTGCCTTCTACCTATTGGTAAAAAAATCGCCATTAATCGATTCTTTGAGAAGCAGGGATATCATAGTCAACTCACTTGAAAACTAAAAGAACCAAACCACTGAAACAACTTCCAATACCAGAAATCAGATGGTGGGAATGTACCACCAGGCATAGATCTTTCACTAGGTCAAGCACGATTATCGATCCCAATTGCTGTTGTTCTGCTTCAACATATTGACTAATTCTTCCAGGTTCCAGCACTATACACGACCCTGATCGGTTCGAAAGAAGACTGGAAATTCATCATGGAGAAAGAACCCAAGGCATGCAAAGGCTTTGCAAACGAAAGATGCACCATAAGCAGAGGCAGAGTGCTGGGTGGCACAAGCACCATCAATAATTTATTGTACAGTCGAGGTCAACCAGAAGATTTCGATCAGACCGAGTTCCTATCTTGGGATTCCGAGACAACTACGAAAATATTCCATACCATGGAGGGTCATTCTCCAAACAGCACTACTTTCATCCACTTGGATTTCACAAACTATACTGAGACTCCGAAACAGTTGCTAGAAGAAGCCTACCTCGCTGCGGGATACAGAAGAATGCCGAAACGCCACGCTATCGGATTTATGGATCACCTGACGTTGAAGAAAAGTGGAGAAAGGATTAACATGGCCAAAATATTCCTCACACCAGTAAAGAATCGCCCGAACTTATTCTTCTCTAGAAACACTGAAGTAGAAGCGATCGGAGTAACAGAACCAGTCGACAAGCGTGCTAACGGAGTCAACGTAACTATCGATGGAATAAGATTTTTCCTTAGAGCCAGAAAGGAAGTTATTCTCACCGCTGGGGCCATAAACAATGCTAAGCTCCTTCTGCTTAGTGGTATCGGCCCAAAGGATTACTTGACAGCGAAAAATCTGCCTTTCTATGCTGACGTTCCAGCTGTCGGTCAGAACCTCCAGATGCATCTCACCGTACCAATATACGTGGCTTCCGAACCTTCCAATGCAAACCAGAAGGAATACTACTTCGATGAGGAGCTCATAAGAGATACATTCGATTATGTCATGTACAGATCGGGAAATTTCAGCAACACCAATATAAACGAGCTAGTAGCTTACATTTTGACGAAGAAAATAGGAACGACGTTTCCCAACCTGGCAGTGCATCACATGTATTTCCGAATCGGCGATAGAAATCTACTGAGTTGGATAGACGCCATGAACTACCACCCAAAAATCATAAATGCTTTGATAAATTCCAACAGAGGAAAAGCTCTGATATTATTTATGGTAACGCTGCTCAAACCTGTATCGAGAGGGGAGGTTCTCCTGAACGAGACTCACTTCACCAGCAACCCATCTATAAAAGGAAATTTCTTCGCTGATGTCGAGGACTGGGACTATCAGACGATGCTCAGCGGATTCAGCTTCATCGCTAATCTGACCGAGAAGCTGAAGCTGAAGACGCACCATTCTGAGCTAGTTGACTTGGATATTCCCAACTGCAGAAACTTCAAGTTTTGCACGCCTGCGTACGTGAAATGTTACATTCATAATATGGCTTTTCCGGACAGCGAGGCTACTGGTACCGCTAAAATGGGCGCGGACTGTGATGAAACGGCAGTTGTGAAAGAAGATTTGGAGGTTAGGAAAGTGAGGTGTCTGAGGGTGGCCGATTCCAGCGTTCTGAATTTCTTGCCCACTGGAAATACCGTCGCTACTGATGCTATGATTGGTTATAATCTAGGAGAGATCCTTCGGGAGAAATGGGTCAAAGATTACGTGTCTGTCTTCCGTGGAGTCAAGCAAGAAGATGGTGTGCATTAGTTTTTTGCTTTTTGAAAGCTTCATTGGATTTATAAAACTCATGCTTCAATAATATATTGTGTTTAATGAAATATTTCTCATTCAGAAGTGCTTGCAACATAATAATATTGAACCTTCAATTCCAATTTTGAAAACGTAGAAGGCGTTTTACGGTGGATGAATATAAAAAGTATCTGAAGAACAGAAAGACAAATCATTCTAAAAATTCATAGGCGTGAATAATCAAACATTCTTTTTCCGTTCGAAATATATTCATTAATACAGTGTTGCCGCCATTATCAGAAAAAGATAGCTAATTGATATTTCAAATGAAACAGCGCATAATATATTATGTCATTTTTGGAATTCCTAAAGGAGTCCTAGCCTGATTACTTTTTTTGATGATTTCCTATAAAACCTGACAGCTATGACAATGAAAAATCTACAAATGGGTTGATGATGATGATGAATGTCAGTTTCTACACATTGTTATAGTGCCTAGTTCAAATTTATTTCAATTACATATTTTCATTAGGTGAATAGTTACTTATAAGTTGTGCAAAGTTTCCTTGATTATGGAAATAAAACATGGAAATTTCATCCGACGATGAAATGTTATATTCTACTACCCCAGAAATCCAGGAATCAACAATCGAAACGACAAGATGCATGGAAAAAAAACACAATGCGGAAAGCTTCTCCGAGGTAGTTTTATTGCCCTACATTGGAGAATTGAGAAATACGGATAAGCCAAATACTCTCTGGGTAATTTATTCTATGATAAGAACGAAGAGAGAGCAACTCAAAGTCCTTACAACAAACGTTCATAAAAATAAAAAAAACATTTCAGGATCTTTTTTCATTTTGAAATACCCTATATTTTATTCTATAATCCTTGAGAGATTACCTACTATAACGAATTCAACGATACTGGGTTCGATTAGGATATTTTAAACTATTACTTCGATAAATACGAAGATATTCGCGTTCAAAATTGACAAGGAAAGAAGTTTCGATATTGCTTCTTCACACCCATTGAGCAAATGGGAACTTCAAACGTGAATATCTTCGTAATCGTTTGGAATAACTCTAACGAACCTAGTATCGTTGAATTTGTTATAATTATCTCTAAACAGTTATGGAGAAATGAAGGGTTGATGTTGTTTCCAGGAAAACCGGTAGAGAAGAAGAAATTCAGAAAATGTGAGAAAGTGCCCACTAGTGAGCAATTTCAGAAATATATCTAGAAAAACAAAGGAGAAAAGAGGGGTATACCATGATATACATTTTGCTGCCTGTCAGCAAAGCTGAAATGTCGAATTTTTTCCCGTCACAGAGGAAAGCATTTGTTCTCTTCTCATTTCGAAAACCATCTGCATTTTCAACAAGGAATGACTCCCAGAATTGTACTATGCTATGCTACATACAGTGTATAAATGTAGATAGGTGACCATATTGAATTGACTCAACCATTATGTAAATACTGATTGCATACAACTTCCAAGAGTCAGTTATCAATATAAAAAAATCCATCAGTATAGAATGAAAGTAATTCGATTATCATTGGCCAATAACTGTCCTGAATTGACTGCAATGTAATTCATTTCCAGTTGCAGCACCCTTCATTTTAATAATATGTGTACGCTAATTGATGATAGTCAAACCACTATAATAATCATTAGGGTTTCACAAAGTTCAAAAGCGATTGATGATACCTACTTTAAGAAAGTTGTCAACATACAGGACGTTCCAATTGGATTGTCTTCTATTTTGTTCAAAGCAGCAATGGAGCTGGGTACACTTTAGCTGACGATCCATGAACGAACGTCCAAAGTGGAAATATTTGTTATCTAGTCAACGTTGAATGAACTAAATATTTTCCACAGTACAGTGTGCGCCTCTTAAAATGGAACCCCCCTTAACTCCTTTGTTTTCAGAGATGTGAAAAAATGTTGAATCAAACATTTGTTTGAAACGACCCAAACTTTTCCCGAAAGGACATCAACTTTGGAACACCCTATATATTTTCTGACATGTCGATAGAGCATTTTTTTCTGATTTCAAAAATATATATCAGTTGCATAATTATGTGGATGAAAAGTAATTGAGTTATTGATTATCAAAGTTTACCAAAATACCGAATCTTCCATTAAAACTGTCTATTCATATTTCGTTGTACTGAGATTGATCGATTTCAATTTCATAATAAACAATACTATGACATTTCCATGGAGCTCGAACAATATACAAACGTTATTTCAAATCCCACTATATTCAACTTACATTAGATGATATTAAGTGAAGGTTTATAATGCGGTATTTTGGTAAATAAATTTTGAACATAATTAACTCAACTATTATTCATCCAAATATGCAGCTCATATATATTTTTGAAATCAGAAAAAAAAGGTCCTATCGACATGTCGTAAATTATATAGGGTGTTCCATTGAAACACGACACGGCATGTCCACATTGAATGAGATAACTCACTTTTTTCGATCGATTCTGTTCGGATCTTGTTATAACATTGCTGAGATAGCAATATTGTTATATGAACATCACATAGTGCTATGCAATTCTGTATTCTGTTTGGATAGTAACTGCAAGATTGGAAATAGGTTCAAGTGATAGGCGACTGAATTTTAGATCGCAGCGCCAAAGTGGCCGGTTGTGAACTATATGAAAGTACATTGTTTTGAAATGGTTCATTTGCTTGTGTGTATTATTTAGATTTTTTGGTAGTGATTTGAGCAAAGAAAACTTCACTTTTGATAGTTTATTTGTGTGTTCTTGGGATTCGAGGGAGCTTTTCAGCAGATACTAGTTCAATAAAGTATGTTTCACTACGTCAAATATACAAATGCCTCAACTTGCAAAAATAAAATTTGCATACTAACGGGAGCTCTAACGAGCACACAGCCGCTTTTTTTATTTGTTGAAGTAGATCTCGAAAGGGAATCATGATAATAAGGATAATAATAATACGTCTTTATTCACCAAAGTACGTACAAACAAGAATCCAAGTGGAGAACAATTACGTGTGTCACGCTAAGCTGTTTTTAAACTCAACTTTTGTATACAAGAGGATAACACAAAATAGTAAGAAGAAAGGAAGAGGTACTCAGTGATAGTAGTTAGTCAAAGAATCTCTATAACGTTCGAAGAACATCGAGAGAGAGAGTAGGTATGCAGGGTGATAAAATTACAACACTCAACTTTGTTTTTTCTCATGGGCGCCATAATGGATCTTTTCATTTTTAGAACGTTTTTTTTTTTCTGATTACAATGATGTATCACACGATACGAATCTTTCCTGTTGATAAAAATTGGGAAAAAATAAAACATTTTTGCGAAGAGTGCTTTGAAAGGAACGCCAACAGTGTTGTCTAACAAACTGAATTTTGACAGTTCAATTGGGTATGCGAACAGAACTATTGAATTCTTGAGCTTATCCACATAACGCAAGGAGGGTTGCCGAGTGTCTGTCAGCTGTCTTCCCTGACAAGGTAATTTCCACCAACGGAGACATACGTTGGCCAGCGCCGTCACCTTATCTCTCTCCGCTGGATTATTATTGTTTAGGAAGTATGGAAGATTCGATTTTCAAAACTGTACCGATGGATATTGATGAGCTGAGAAGAACCATAATCACTACTTCAGGACTAAGATAACGAGACTGGACATCTTGCGAGCAATTCAGAATCTGAGGAAACGCGTAGAATTGTGTTCAGAAGTGGAAGGTGGAGTATTCGAGCATCTTTTATAACTTTGTTTTGTTTTGCGAAGAATGAACTTGTAGCTCATCACGTCGTTCCTAGTTCAAAACCATAGTTTCCGAGTTGACGAGCTTGACGAAAATGTGAACGTTCTAGGTCCAATTTCGAATTAACTGTCGGAATTTAGCTTGTTAAACAAAACTGTTGGCGTTCTGTCCAAAGCACTCTTCGCAAAAATGTTATTTTTCCAATTTTGATCAACAGGAAAGATTCGTTAAAATCGTGTGATACATCATTGTAATAAAAATAAAGAAAATACTTCTGCAGAATACAAGAATCCAATATGGCGCCCATAAGAAAAAACAAAGTTGTGTGTTGTTACTTTGGCATCAAGAACGTCATGGAAAATAAAATGACAGATTCAGATTCCTTGTAAAGAAGTGCCTCAAGAATGTCTCTGTCGGAAACGTCTAGAGTTTTCCGTTTCCGCTTGAAAAAATAAAAACGAAACTTATAAGTTTTCGTTTTCTTCCAATAATTCAAAAACTAAAGATGACATCAAATTTTCTTGCAGATAAAAGTTCAGCATGAAAATGCCCTAATTTAACCGACCTCATATCTCTTATAATAACTGAGATCCTCATGGTGGAGCTCGAAAAATGGACACCTTGTATATTGAGAGGACATCTTGAGAAGCTCAGCTTGGGAGAAGGAAACGGATTGAGTTTTTCTGAGGAAGAGGAGGAAACCTCTAACCACATACTTATGGAATGTGGCACCCTACAAAACCCAATAAAGGTATAAGAAACCTAGGAGCACACATAATGGAGGAGGAGCTACCCCACCTGGAACCACCTCATATCCTGAAATTTCTAAGGGATATACGACTAGAGACATTGCTATAGCTACGGAGGACAACCTAACCGGGAATAGCAAAAAAGGGGCACAATAGATCCGTTAGATTAGGTCAGGATTGATATGTTAGACTGTATGTCAGGGATCGAAAGACAGGACATAGACTAGATAATTCTGAGGTATCAAGAGTAAGTCGCAGACTTGTATCTGAATCGCTAAATGTCCAATTTTATTGCTACAAAAGGAAGAAACTCAAAGTCATTACCACAATAGTTGATAAAATGACCAAACATGGTAGATAACGAGAGAAAAACAACTACTTTCCTGGCTATATGCCACGCAGAACATCACATCTTCCCGAAATCTATGCAACAATTCGTATAGACGAATAAAATCGCAAGTGTTTCCTTCCTAAACGCCGAGCTGCGACTTGCAAATTTCTTTTTTTTTCCAGGAAGGAAACACTTGCGATTTTATTCGTGAATACGAATTATTGCATAGATTTCCGGAGGATGTATTCCAATGTTCTGCGTGGCATATAGCCAGGAAAGTAGTTGTTTTTCTCTCGTTATCCACCATTTTCGTTCATTTTATGCACTATTGTGGTAAAGACTTTTGAGTTTCTCTCTTTTGTAACCATTGAATTCCACTTCGAGTTGGGAATTATATTGTTAATTTGTAAGTATACCATCTTCGTAATCCAGTATCAAAGAACCATAAACTATCATCTGAAGATATATTACATAGACAACCTTCAGAATCCAATATCTTCTGAACTATCATTTCGTTTCAGGACATCCGGTACAACCAGTAATGTCTTCGAATTAAAAGGACCATTAACCTAGGCTTCTTGTATGCTTATTGAGCAAAACGATCACATAACGTTCGGCTATCTTCATTGAGCAAGATGTCGAAGATTGGCTCAATGAACATTTTTCTTCGGCGCACGTAGACTGGCGTACTCAGTATAACGGTGACTTTCACGTGTGCGCGACAACCTCCTGAAAAGTTCTTCAGTGAACAGGTGATTGAAAGTGAGAGGATTCGTTATTATTGTAGTTTTCTGAAGGATATTATTTTAGTGGAAATCAGTACCAGTCATGGTTTTTGGGGATTGTTGAATTGGTGAGTTTTTACTTATGATACCAAGAGAGCATCAATTGATGAATTATTGAAATAATACTAAGATAAGATTACACTAAATAAAAAAAGAAAAAATACCGACTTCAGTTATTCACAAAATAGTGATGAGGCAGCTTGTGGTAGTTCAAACTATTATTCTTGACTAACTTTATACCACTAAAGTTGGTGGAAATATATTTATTTATAACCATATATGTGATGTTGTCATTACTAACGTCATTGAAGGTTGGGAAGTGTCACATTAGACACCTCTACTTCCCGCCCTCACTTCCCGCCCTTACTCATGTAATAATTCATCAGGTATGTTCAGAACGAAACATAGATTTATTAATTTTAATCGAAATATGATGGTTGTAAATAAAATAGTATACAAACCTCGGTAGGAAGTTTCATTCCTGTCTCGAAATTATAGCTACTAACTACTACTAACTAATCTCACGACAGGAATGAATGACTTTCCACCTCGCTGTATAATATACTATTGTTACGAGAAAATCCTAGCAGTATATAGTATTGACGAATACATATTCATAACATTGTCAGGTTAAATAAAACACAACGGGCGTGTACACCTTAGTAGAACTTTTAACTCAAACCATGTTTATAATGATCTTTTTATACATAAATAATGATTGACGACATAATTCGATCGAAAAATTAACTGAAATGTTTTGTTTTTGGACATAAATAATAGTACCATCTGAAAACGGACCCTCTTATGACGTAGAAACCTCATCTCGCCATAGTTAAAAGAAAATACCAAACGCCCGACGGAGACTGAGGCAACTGATAAATTAATTCTTTCAACTGTGATCTCGCGCTAATTCACTCTGTCAGAAATCATGTATCATTCATCTCTGACGGGAATAGTCTTGTATCAGTATTAGGGTTTTGACGTCACATCATCGCCTCGTTTTCAGAGGTCCAAAAAATCGGGGATTTCAATAATTTTTAATAAGACGTAGGGAGCTTACAGCAAGAAACGGTTTGCGGTGGTGAGCTACTTTGGGTGAGTTCTATCGAATTATGAAATAAAAATTTTTTGTGATAAAAGCCCACTGACTAAGTTCATTTACACAAAAAATTAAAAAAAAAGTCGACAGCATAGCTCAATTCCTCGTTTTCACAATTTCATTAATTATCAAATTTGTAGAAATATTGAGAAGGAATATTCTCAGATAAAATTATGAAGATGAAAACATTTATATACAGGGTGTTTTTTATATATTGCGACAAAATTCAGGAACGTGTTCTTTGGACAAAAATTCGCAAAAAAGTTCCTTCAAACATAGGTCCTAAACCTTTTAGATTTTGAGCTACAGGGTGGTAAAGTTTTAACAAAAAAATGATTTTTTTTCGATAACTTAAATACCCCTGTAGATATTTGTCCAAAGATTGGTATGCAGGGTCTGTGTATCCAGAGCCATTTACCAACATACTTTTAACATTTTTATGTTCTCCAGTGGCGTGTGTGCGGGTTTTCCGCTGAATACTTTTATAAAGAAAAATGGTACGCCACTGGTTTTTCTTGTATTAAAAAAATATTTTTAAATTCCCCGTTTCATTTGCAACATTTTTGATTCCTTGGACTTTGTCCGTTAGATGCACGGTTTTCGCACAAAAAATTAGAAACCATGGACATGTTGCTCAGATTTGATTAGACTTTCTTAATTCTAGTGATTATTCTTTTTTTTATTTTATTGCAATTTTAATAATGAATGATAAAATTTTTATTAATTAATTTAGTACAAAAGCCAGCCCAATTTAATAAAATTGTAATTGAGGATTTGAAACTTTTGCTTCTACAATCTTTAATTTAAAATACAAGTTTTTAAGTGATAAAAAATATTTCATTTTTTATTATTTATTTGAGTAATATTATTATTTTTACAAAAGTTGTTCAAAGTGTGCTCCTCCAACATCAATACAAGAATCTAATCGACGTCGCATTGATTGGCGGACACGTTCAAAAATTCCTGGTGTCTGCCGAATTATGTCACAAAACGTTATAATACGATTACGCAATTCCTCCACATTATCAATTAGATTTTTATGAACCAGTGATTTAAGGTGTCCCCACAAAAAAAAAATCCAGCGGATTTAAGTCGGGAGACCGTGGGGGCCAAGGGTTAATACCTCCCCGACCTATCCAACGATTTGGATACGTAATATCCAAATACTGCCGAGCCACTAAACTAAAATGGGCTGGAGCACCGTCATGTAAAAAAAACATTTGCTGTCTCAGCTGAATGGGGACATCTTCTAGCATCACTGGTAATTCATTTTCAAGAAATTCTTGATACACTTGTCCAGTCAACCTTGCTGGTAAAAAAAATGGACCGATGAGAAAGTTTTCAATAATGCCGACCCATACATTATTTGAAAACTGGTGCTGATGACGGTTTTCTGCCACAGCATGTGAGTTCTCATAATGCCATATGTGGTTATTGTGGAAGTTCATAATTGCGTCCCTGGAGAAATTAGCCTCATCGGTGAAACGTATTTTTCTTATAAACGGTGCATCTTGCCTTATACGTTCTTGCATCCAACGACACAAAGCCGTTTTTTTCGGAAAATCGCCTGGCAAAAGTGCCTGCACCCGCTGAATATGATACGGGTATAAAAGGTTTCTTTTAAGAATATTCCAAACTGTAAAGTCACTAATGTGTACCGTCTGAGCAATTTTCCTAGTGCTTGTGGTGGGATCTTCCTCGAATTCATTGAGCACCTGTTCTTCAATTTGAGGAGTAACTGTTCGGGGATGTCCGTTTTCAGCAGCGAGTTTTTTAAAGCTGCCGGTTTCACTTAGACGTTGGTGTAAACGCGTAAACATGGAGTGATGAGGAATAACACGATTCGGGTAACGTTCAGCATAAATACGCAAGGCTTCCCGTGCGTTTCCGTTAGCCAGTCTATAAATGAAGTGCATATCGCTCATTTCATTATTTGTGTAATTGTTAGCCATTTTTTTAACAAATTAATCTTGTCAACTTGTACTTAAATTATTAACTTTGACATAAATTTTGACGTCTTAAACAAGAATGTGATAATCGTTGCGGCGGCGTTGTCCGTAGTTACGTTAAAAAAAAATTATGTTCACAGGCTACTTCGCGATTTTGGAAGCGTGAAATATTAAATATTAACACGTTACTCATATGTCACTTTTTTAACATGTTAAATAAAGTGACATATTATGAACTACAATGAAATTTTGAATAAAATTTTAAAAAAAACTTACTTTTCATAACGATCATAGAAAAAATAAATTTTAGCGATCAGTCAAAGTAAATGTTTTTTATTTTTTTGTGCGAAAACCGTGCATCTAACGGACAAAGTCCAAGGGATCAAAAATGTTGCAAATAAAACGGGGAATTTAAAAATATTTTTTGATACAAAAAAAACAGTGGCGTACCATTTTTCTTTATAAAAGTATTCAGCGGAAAACCCGCACACACGCCACTGGAGAACATAAAAATGTTAAAGGTATGTTGGTAAATGGCTCTGGATACACAGACCCTGCATACCAATCTTTGGACAAATATCTACAGGGGTATTTGAGTTATCGAAAAAAAATCATTTTTTTGTTAAAACTTTACCACCCTGTAGCACAAAATCTAAAAGGTTTAGGACCTATGTTTATAGGAACTTTCTTGCGAATTTTTGTCCAAAGAACACGTTCCTGAATTTTGTCGCAATATATAAAAAACACCCTGTATATAGGTGTAAATATATGAAGAAATACATTGGGAATTCGCATTCTCTATATGATGAAAATATCAATATCTTTCTCGGTTTATCCAACAGAAAATATTTACTTTCCTGGCTATATGCCATGACAAACATTGAATTATATCTATTAACCACACACGATAAGAATTTGAAAACGAAGTTGAGAATTTTCATTTCCCTTCAGATAAAAATATGTATCTGCACATGATCTCATTCTGAATATTCAACAGAATACAACTACTTTCCCGGCTATTTTCGACGTCGAACATCAAATATCTATTGAAAATCCAAAAGGAGAGCATGAAAAATAAAAATCCTCTGAAATTGGAAATTGACAATCTCCCAAATCTGATGAATATTATGATGTGTATTATGATATGAAAATATATAACTTACCAAAATGTTCAGTATTGAAATGAAAATTGAAATGTATAGGAGAAGTATACTTGAATGAACTCTGATCTTGATGAGCTTGGAACTTCCAAACAAAGCATTCGTATTAGTGATATGCGAGGTGATATGGGAATTATATCTCTAACAAATAGGTCATATGACTTTATTTCAATCAACTTATTTTACCTCCAATCGCAGATTCGTGATTAGGGTTTCTCGATTCAGAATCTCTTTTCAAGTCCTGTATGATGAATATTAATTTCTCATACATCCAGAAATTGTAGAAATACATGTTCTCAAAAAAAACTCGGAGTACTATGCAGTATCAATAGCTCACGTTATATTATATTATTAGATATTAGGTTAAATAAAATATGAATACTTAAACGACTCAAGTTGAATGAAATGATAAAAAATTAGTCGATAGTAGATCAATCTCTCAGCTTTTTACAAATTCATTCAGTTAGAGTTGGTAGCAATGGTAGCTTATGAATTCGACATTATCTGAAATTGAATGTAAATGTTATTTAACCTTGTACAGTGTGACCCAGTTCTAATGGAAACACCCCTGTATCTTACGTAATCGTTGGGTAATGATCCTGAAATTTGCTGGAGCGAGAGAAATACCCGAAATGCACTCTATGACCAAGTTAGGTAATCTTCAGTGATATACACTGCTCGCCAACAGCCATGGAACCACCCCTAATAACAGACAATGATATCAGAAGTCAAAATAGGTCGAAAATCACTTCAGATTCGGAATTAGGACGCCTAATTCACTAACTATTCATATTTTTCCTGAAACTTCTTCAGTTCCGAAAAATTAAATTTTGTCGCACTTTTTACGGAAGCACCCCTGGATCTTATTTAATTGACTTTATCTTTATCTCTGGCACCGAACAGAAACAGAAATTTCTGTTCGGTGCCACTGGACTTTCCCTTCCTCCTGCAAATTTCAGAACCCTACCTCAATAATTACGTGAGATACAGTGCTTCTATGAAAAGTGAGACAAAATTTAATTTTTCTGAACTGAAAATTTCCTCGGAAAACTATGAATAGTTTTGGCGTCTTGATTCCGAATCCGAAGTGATTTTCAACCTATTTTGACTCCTAATGTCATTTTCCGGAAATTGGGGTGGTTTCATGGCTGTTGGCGAGCAGTGTATATCACTGAAGATGATCCCACTTGGTCATAGAGTACATTTTTGGAAGATCTCATGCTCCAGCAGATTTCAGGATCCTTACCCAACGATTACGTAAGATACAGGGGTGTGTCCATCAGAAGTGGGTCACACTGTATAAACGCCAATAAATTTCCATTGTAATTTCATGCTCCTTTCCGAAAGAAGGAGGAAGAAAATTTCCCGAAATTTGTTTAGTTACCATGGTAACGATACAAATTAAACACGCTTTGAATTGCTCGAAAACGAGGGGTAAATCTCTGACAAAGTTTGGTGTACAGGGGGAAGTACGGGAAGTACGATGAAGTACGAGGAAGTTTATAGTACTTGAAATGCTCACGGTGGTGTTCCTGTCGCGTTATAGTGACGATTGATGAGTTATCTATTTTAACCTACGACCACTATGGAAAGTAGGCAAGAACACACGGAATGCAGCCTCAGTAAGTAGCTCTTTACGCACAGTAAGCACATCGCACAGTTTTCGTTTATTCTGCCAGTATAGGTATGCCATGATCGCGTAATCGCCGTCAGCAGCGGATGACATAACTGTCAAGAATTATAATTCAGACTGTTTGTCCAAACTTTTTTGATGTACTATATGGCAGTAGATGAATTATAGTACGTAATGCGTGTTATAAAGCGATTTCGCACTCATAATTACGCACTCACCACATATTATGTAATATACTAAAACTTACGACCACTGTGGTGAATATGAAGAGTACACATGCAAAGCTTCAGTGAACAGCTCATTACGCACGGTAATCAAATAGCACAGTTTTCGTAAATAAAACGCACAGTTTGAATTTAACCTCAACAAAAGGAAATATCACAATTCAGTAAGCATACAGAGATATACAGAGATGATTTTTCAATGTGATTCTGTTAGTCGAGGATGGTCGAAGTAAATGACTGATCGTAAACTCTGCTTAAGAAATTGTCGATAGCTTCGTCATTTTTGAATTCAGGATAAAAGTTCATTGAGAGTCCTTGTTCAGAATCGATTTTCCTGTCGATGGCGATTATTTTACACGGGATGTCCCATTTAGAGAAATTGTACTATTTGACGTAACTCGTGAATGCGAAGTTAGATTTTTGTTTCGTTTAAGTCATCGTAATCAGCCGAAAATATTCTATTAGTTTGTCCATTCAACTGCGACTTTGTAGCTCTATAGTAATAACTAAGTTAGCAATAGTGCCGACTTGAGTTTGAAAACCCTGTAAATACTTACATACATAGTTTCAAGCCATCATTCTAAAACTTTGACAATATTTTTCTTTTAATAATTATCTTTTTTTTTTTAGTATGTTGACTAACGATACACTCATTTCAATGGGGAAAAGAGAACAATCTTAATTTCTTCACACAAGATTGTGAAAATAATTAAAATATTTCAGATGTAATAGAGCATGAATAATATGAGAGGCCTATGGTTTTCAAGTTGAATTGTAAATTGATACGTTCATTCCCGATCATCAGTGAAACTTGATGACATTCTGATACAACTGTCAGATACGAACCAATGTAACATCGAGGGTCATGGCAAAAACTTTTATTTTTCATTTCATGCTATCTGGCGTGATGAGGATGAAATTGTTCTCTTATTATCATCGGAACACAATTATTGTATTACAATTATTATGGTCAACCTATTCAGGAGAATAAAATCAGATGATTGTAACGAGATTGAAAAATATTGGAAAAAAATAATGATTGCTCAAATAACTCTGTATGCGTGAGCAAAAAATTTAATTTATGGCAATTTTCTTGAATAACATTTTTCGATAGGTACCTCTAATCAATTTGCCGCCATACCAGTGATCACGTGACATGTATCAGAATCGAGTTTTATGTTATCTGACATGCATACCAGATCCGCAAAAAAGACCAATACTCAATAATAATGAATTTTTTCTTCATATACATTATTGTTTTTCATGAAGTCAGCATATCATGGGAATAACTTTCAATAATTATTTATTTCGAAATTCGACGTTGGCGTTGGGTTTTTCCCTGAAAAATATGGAGAATGGAGTTACATGTCGAAAGTTGCATTTTTTCAAATTCTTTGAGTTTCAAGAAAATTTACTGAAATTCAACGTTCCATAACAACTTTCAGTTTTTGATAGGTTTTCAATGTCTACGAAATGTTTGTGATAATGAAAAAAATAAATCCGACAATTCTCCGTGTATGGTAGCTTCATCATGCTATACTAACTTTCAATCGCTAATTATTGAAATGACTGTTATATTTGATGCAAAGTTGATGTATCGTCTATCATTCAGGGGTGAAATTTATTTGAATTGATTCCTTCAGTACCTACTAAAATGATGACAAAGTCATATATCAAAATACCATCAAATTATTTTACGTATCTAACGAAAGTTAGTCAAAGTAATGATTAGAAGACATGAAAAAATATCGAGAAATAAAAGTTGCAATAGATCGTTGATATTCCAGAAAAATGTGTGAAATTGAAGCCGAAACAACTTTTCTTCGTAGACTATTTTTGAATTCGAAAGAAGAAGCCTAATATTCATTCGCGATAGAAAATGATCCCCCCACCTGACGGCAAAAACTTGAATACTTCTGAGCGGTTTGTTTTTATGAAGTGACAAATAAGCTCAAACAAAGAACAAATGTGAACCAATGAGAACAAAATGAACAGACCACTCTGACAGTTTTCAAAAACTCCGATAGGTGGCGTACGCTTATGTTTTATCGCGAATTTTAGCGAGCTATACGTGACTCCGACCGAGTAGGCCATATTTCATCTTCTTTCAGGCAAAAGTAAACGCGTGTCAAATTTCAAAATATATTATCATTGAAAGTTTTTTCCATATGATGCCAACTTTATGAATGACACTGTATCACCGACTTCATGGATGAAATTGTATATTTCTTGGGAAGTAACCTGAAAACAATTGCATTTCTGCAATCAAATGTGGTAAATGACCATCTGATCAAGTATAGATCATTCTGTAGGCTTTCTCTGTCCATGATAAGAAAGTGATATTCCGATGTAAGTACTGTCGAGGTGAACCACACCATTTATAGTTCATCAATTGACACTTATACTCGATGAGGAAGGAATTCCGACTCATATTTCCCAACAAGAATAATTCATCATATTTCAAATTTTATTGCATTCTTACGTAACGACTTTCAACCTAATTAAATTATTGGGCGTAGTGACGATGACCCAATCAACTTAATTACATTTTTTTGGAATTGATGTGGATTAATAATGATAATAAAAATAATGTTCATTTCCACAGAAATTATGGGTAGGTTACATATACATCTATATAGTGAAAATATTCAATAAAGTGAAAATGTACGAGGAATTTGCAGTTAACACATCTTGATTTTCAATTTGAATGCATGGATTTGATGAGTATTTTTATATTCATCGGGTGTCATAGTATATCAGATGCGATCTTTCAAGCGTATTTTTGTAGGTCTTGGAGTTATGATTTGATTACACTCGTTACGTGTGTTATAATGAATCACAAAAATTATACCGTAATAGCACACTTCGAGAACCTAGAACTCATTCCATCAACTATTGCGAATAATGTTAATGAAAGTTAAAGAAAAGTCCAATACCTATACCTCTTCTTCCTATCCTCCCTAGGTACGCACGATGTTCTTCGAAAATTATATTGTTTGCGATGAAGTTCAAATCACCCCGTAGATGAGAATGGTGGCGATTCATCGGATTTCGTAGTCTTCATGCCATGCGATCGAAGCGGGCACTTATTCATCACCATTAGAACGAGACAGTATCGTCGTTCTATTTTAAACGGGTTTCTTCATACAAGCAGTGTTCGCCAGTCCAGCAACTCAAAAAATACAACTTAATAAATAAATGAATAAATAATAAATATAATAATATACAATAAAACTTCTCAACCTTCTATGACGTTAGTAATGACATATATGATTGTAAATAAAATATTATAACGTCACACTACTTCTCATCTGTCAATTCTCGCGACTGTATGCAGGTGGCGCTGCTGAGACTGCCGAGATTTTGCCGCTGAACGTCTAGCAGAGGCCTATAAATACTGTGACATGTGCAAGAATGTTTATTTAATTTAACTTGGATGAAATCTCAACAGTAAGTAGTGACTAGTTTACCCAACTAGTGTTCTATATCAAACTAAAATGATGAATAAATGATCACTCCTTATTAGCACCTAAACACAAAGTAGTGTCAATTTGAACAATGCAGGAGCAATTTGATTTGACATCCAGGTAGATTGAATGATTCAATCAATTTCTGGTGGATCCAACACTCTTTATAGTGTGAAATCTATACTCTGTAGTATATTTCAACTCTCATCTTTTGTGAATATGTAATATTCGGTTATTGAATTTCACTCTAAAGTGATGACATTGACACTAGCTTGGGTCATGAGTGGAATGTTCCCTTTCGAAATTGTTTCTTTCAGCACTATTTTTGTCTTGATTCAATATATTCAGAGAAATAAATAGAGTAAGTTTTAATGTGCTTGCATTGAAAATGTACACTAATTGAAATGAAAAAACCACACTATAATATACTGAACTATAGAGTTAAATCGTTTACTATAAAGCTTAGTATGGTCCTCCTGGGAATAGGTATAGTGTTAAAAACCACTCTATTATTTCACTGTGTACCCTCCCTATCCTGCAGTGATCCTAAAAGATAGTATTTAACTCTTTCCTTTCCAATAATATTTGAATTCAGCGTCACCAATCAGAGTGTGTGACCACCACCTTCAAGCGATTCAAGTAAATTTCATCTCAAAACTATCAACGTCTGTTGAATACGAGAATCGAAAACAGATTTCAATAAAATTATATTTTATGGTCTTTCTTATTATGATGTAATACTGGACAAGGCTATGGGTCATATATGTTGAAATGCATCGATAATAATTCACATTTTTCAGGTGAATGAATTATCAGAGCATTCACTCTATCTAGCGCAACAATTTTCATATTGATTACAAAACCCAAGACCTTTTGCGAGCATTTCGTAAGATTCGCGCTAGTAATGGATTTATTGATAATTATATCGTTATTTGAATAGGGTGGAGTGGAGTATTATGAAGGCTTCTGAAAATTCGATATGCATGAACCATCGGTTCGATGACCTGGTTCATAGGATATTATCCTTCGACAGCGGCGAAATATTCGGATCAGTTTGAATCGCCGCACGATTCGCGTAGAAGACACTATCCCAACCAATTGCATTTTGTTAATGACAGATTCTGTGCAACGTTTTTTTCATGTATGCATCTTTGATGTCATGATTTTTATGGGTTTTCAACATGTCCTAGACCATTATCTGATCCATTTTGAATTCTCTTTGAAAATTGAAGATTTCAAACAATAGTAGATTGTTTAATTAGGATCAGAAGTGACACTTTGTTTGACAAGCGAATTCTGCATTTGCGAAGCCGAGCGAAAACAAAATTTGCGAGTCAAACAAAGTAACCACCACTGTGACTAACTCGACAGATTATTATGATACCTTGCACGAATTCAATACTATACCCAAAACGTGAATGCCGTGTGCAATGCAACAAATAATTGGAAATATTTTCAACTGCATTTACAGATCAGGTTCATTCGACATTCAAGGATGTTCGAATTGTAGTTTCAATATGAATACAACCACAGAGTGACCCATTTGTGTATTCGATTGAATCGATGAATTAATTTGACCAGGTGTCAGCCCTAATAGCAAATACCGAGCCAGTGCCAGGTATACAAGGTAAACAATATCGTTGTGTGGGACAAAAAAGTATTGCTGGCATTGATCATTCAAAAACAAGTTATCCAATCAATCAGATCCCAAAAATACCGAATGGAAAAAATGTAATACAGATCAAGCTGGTATATGAATCTTGAAGGCTATCCTGATCAAAACAATAATACTCAACGATAATATGGTGTTTTTATATCTCCAGCATGCGTATGAAATGCCAAGACTGCTGAAATCGGAAACACATCAGGTAAGCGTTTCAACCCAAATAACCAACCGCAACAATGTTGTTTATTATTAATGACCTAGTACTTCCTTTTTAATTCCTAGGAGCTTAAGTTCAACTTTAGATCCTAGGAACTAAAAGTATTGTCTAGCAATATACCTATATGTTTGTGTCAGTAACCCTAATAGCACACAACGTCCTAGGGACGTCCCTATTTGGTACACTTCACGTCCGAATGTCCCGAACCAAAAATAAGTGTCCTTGGGACGTCCCATCCCGTACATCTCACGCAATGTCCGAGCAAGTACGTCCACGGAATGTTCCAGCTGGTATACACAACATTTCAAATGTCCTAGAAATAGCATCCCTTAGAAGTCCCAGGTGGTACATATTGTAGAATATCCATGCAAGGACGTCCTTGGCATGTCCCTGATGGGATATGATTTCAAACGTTCCTTTAGGGACATCCATCGGATGTCCTGAGTAGTACATATTCTGGCATGACTTCAGATCTCATATAATGTCCCTTCTAGACAACCATGAAATGTCCCTGATGGTACATTCCTTCGAATATCTCTTTACAGACGCCCTTAATATTTCCAGGATCGTATAATTGAGAGGTTTAGGGCATAAACCGCGCTCTGAACCACCGACCTTTGGGTTCGGAGCCAGCGTTTCCAACAATGGGATATGTTGCTATATTAATATTGTGATAAGATAAGTACCTACCCACCACCTACCGACCTAGCTAGTGACATTAATGAAATTGTTAATTGTTATTGACACATCGCCTATAAGCAACAAAACAAAGTCATCGATCAACATACCTATATGAAAACCGTGCGATCGCTCTCTTTACGCACACGTGTGTAAGGAGAAGCTTACTGCCATTGTTTTGTGTACAATATCCATCACTTACAGTAGTATTCGTAGGAAAAATGTTTTTTTGATAAGTAGGTAATTATTTGTTTTTTTTTTTCAAATGTTTTGACTAATATTGGTTGAAATATGCAGTTGTTTCAAAGGTAGGAGGGAATTTGATTTTCAATTTGAAAGCATTTTACCTTGAATAATGAAAAATTGTGCCTGCGGCGCTTTTCTCGGTTTTTACCTCTTGCATCACACAAAAGGAAATTCCTATGATGTTCGAAGAATCATCCTCAGAAATACATCCTGGGCACGTCACTGGAATGAGTAGATGAACATAATGTTCTATTTCATCCTCATGAACATTAGATACTTAGTTTTCTTGAAAAATTAGTATTCCTTCCTATCATCGGTCTATGAATGTGAAAGTGATAAAAAACTTTCTTGCGTGACTGTGATCCTAACTCAACCTTAGATGATGTAAATATATTATCTAACATATAATTAGATATCTATTATATACAGTAAAGTAGGCAAAAGTCTGGGAACGGTAAAATGTTCCAGAAACTGTCAATCACATTATATACAGGGCGCTTATGGAAACCAGAATACCACCAAATTAAAAACTTAATTAATGAGAATGTTACTGAAGTTCAGTTTTCTATAAATACTGAATAATACACAAAATCATCTCCACGAACAATGATATGATAGCAAAACTATTCCTCACAATTGCATAAATTCAATTATTAAACTAGCTTCCGTTAAAAAAATGCTAGCTAACTTTACTAAAACGTATTTTTCTCACCAACTCATATTTGAAACATAACCCCTTCTTCTACTTGCCCCTTCAATTGGATATGACAAAATATTAGAATTGAATGATTAATTATTTAACAACATGAGATAACCACGAAAGACCCTCAAAAAACGACATTATGGTGGATAATACTCCACCCTTACATTTGGACGCTTACATGAGAAAGTAGAAGGAATAATGGATGCATTCCATCTTGTCTAACAAGAAGCAAGTCGAAACAGGAAATCACATGAACTCTGAGATGAATGAGATATGTAAATGTTGGTGATAATTAAAATCCGACCAAAGAGCTGTACTGGTTGTCAAAATTTTCCAATCTACATTATCAGAATGTATATAGTTAGATAAAAAGAGGAGGAAATTATGATTATCATTATCTAATTATGCAGTCTGCTGGTGTAGGTTGGAAATTTCTGGAAATTACCGGAAATTTATTCGAGGAAACAAATATTTTGGAGAAAATTTCCGATTTCGTATCGTTACCATAGCAACAAAACAAATTACTTGAACATTTTTTCCTCTTTCTTGGGGGACGGAGCATGGAATTACACTGGACATTTTTTGACGTTTAAAGGTTGAATGACATTTATATTCAACTTCAGATTATTTCGAGTTCATTCTATAAGTCCATGAATAAAAATCATTAATCAACAGTTCACCATATGAATTGATCGAAAATGATTGGTGTGGAATTTTCTTACCAAATACCACTTTTTGCTTCAATTGATCGAACACGAATATTTCGAAAATTCGTGTTCTCGAGAAAATTTCCGGAAATAATCGAAGCTCTCGTGATATTATAAGTGAAAATTGGTGGGGAGGTAGATTACAACCAGGAGAAGGTTAAAGGATACTTTTTATCCCGGAACCATTAGGCTCGGAAACTACTGGATCAATTTGGCTGAAAATTGGTTGGGAGGTAGCTTAAAACCAAGAGAAGGTTATAGGATGATTTTTATCCCATTACCATTATGGAATTCAAGATGGCGAATCTAATATATCGGACGAGTTTTGTAATTATGGTCCGATTCTATTCAAAATTGGTATCTGGGGGTTTTCGGGGTCGGAGATTATGATTCTTTCATCAGAATTTGAAAATTTGGGCGGAATTTGGAAATTCAAGATGGCGGAACCAATACGGCGTATGAGTTTTGTAATTATAATCCGATTCTTTTCAAAATTGGAAGCTATAGGGGTTTTCGTGATCAAGGATTATGATTCCTCCGCGGATTTTGTAATTAGGATCCGATTTTATTAAAATTTGGTATCTGGTAGTTCTCGGGGTCGAAGATTATGATTCTTTCATCAAAATTACGAAATTCAAGATGACGGACCCAATATGGCGGACGAGTATTGTAATTATGAACCGACTCTCTTCAAAATTGTTATTTGGGTGTGTTCAGGGTCGGAGATTATGATTCTTTTGTCAAAATTCGGAAAGGGCGGAATTTGGAAATTCAAGACGGTGGAACCATCAATATACCGGACAAGTTTTGTGATTATATCGATTCTATTCAAAATTTGTAAGTGGGCGTTTTCGGGAAAGGATATTATGATTCTTTCGTCAAAATTGGGAAATTCAAGTGAACTAAAAAGAAGTTGAAATAAACGGTAGTTTGAAAAACTAAAGAAACACGCTTAAATAGATAGTAAAACTAAAAAGAAGTAGAAAATAAAATAATAATAGTGTCTAGATGAATAATGAACTGAATAAATATATTCTAGAAATAATGTAAGATAGCAAAACGACGTTTGTGAGATCTGCTACACCACACTCTGAATATATTGATGAAATAAATGAATATAATAACCCTGTACAATGGGAATTAAAATTTGGTTCCTTTTGCTTCTTCTTCTTGTTATTTTCTTCATTTTTTGGTGATTTTTTGGGAAACTTCAATTTTGTCTTGATATTTTCTTAGTTGAAAATAATTATTGACATGAATAACCCTAACAACAGCTGATTTCCTTCAAGATTTAAGGAAAAAGATACAAGTTGGCCAACTTCGTAAGCCCTTAAGTTATTATCAAATCCTCAAGTCAACTACATGAACCGATGTATTGAAATCGCGAGATTCAACTTCTTAAGGTTGGGGTTAAATTAGGTCCTGCATGAATCCACCTTTACTGTTACAGTAAATAGCTCGAAGTTGATAATTATCATTCAACTGTGACGAAGCGTATCGTATATCGACCATTGAATAAAATCTCCACTTCACCCAGATCGAAGGCTGCGTTATTGCAGTGAAAGATTTTGCTTTCTACTTTGTTGCTTGCAGAAGTTCATTGCAAGATTGTCCGTGAACCTGAAGTGAGCGTGAAACGTAATGAATTATCCACGCCAACATAATTCTATTTCATTAAAAATGGGAAGCCTCAATTAGACACGTTTTCTAAGTTTCATATCGTATAAAACTGAACTTTCAACGGTTGATGAAATATTCAGATGATTATTCATCTGAAACTCATCCAGGAACATGCTTGAAATATGTTGGATCAACAAAACAGAATGAATGATCATAGCTCGCAGAGAGATCAGAAGAAGTATCTCTCTTTGGAGGTGGTAAAAATCCTTCATGAACACTGTCTCTACCACCTGCCAAGGCTCGTCTAAACGGAATATCCGATGTCACTTATTTAGGCTCGTTGTCCCATATTGCATCTCTTCTCGAATATGCCGTTTTTGAGTACACCTTATACGATCCATGGTCGAAATTAGGCTGCCAAACTTCACCAGTGGCTTCAACGACAAAGAATAGTAAAAAAAGTTTCAATGAATATAAATCGAAAAATTTCTCCTAAGGCAGATCGCTTCATGTGGTGGTGGACGGTGTATCGTCTGATACAATTGGCATCAATTCCGGCGTTCCACAAGAATCAATTTTGGCACCAACATCATTCCTTCTTCATATCAATGATCTGTTGAGAGTAACAACTTGCCCCATCCACAGTTTTGCAGATGATAGTACCCTCCATACTGCGTTCTCTTCCAGAATTCCCATTTCTTCCCAGGAAACTAAGAACTCACGGCGCAGGCACGTCAATGCTGTCAATGAAGACCTTGCTGAAATCACAGCGTGGGGAACCAACAACCTAGTTGAATTCAACGCCACCAAAACTCAAGCCTGTATTTTCTCTAGAAAGTCGGAACTCAGTATGCCCGACATTGTTATGTCTGGCACCACCATTCCCACCAATCCCACCATATCTATGCTCGGTATTTCCATCAGCAACACTCTTTCATGGGATAATCATGTCAGATCCATCGCAAAAGCTGCTTCACAAAAACTCGGATTCTTGTTTACTTTACACCTCAACAGCTCCTCATGATCAACAAAGCGCAGATACAGCCTGTTCTATAATACTGTTCCCACATATGGGGTTCAGCACCAAAACATATGCTGATGCTCTTAGATTCCATCCAGAGAAGAGCCATCCGCCTGGTGGGTGACGCCACACTCACTCACTCTTTGACATCATTGGAACACCGTAGAAAGGTCGGCGACCTTTCACTTTTCTATCGATACTTCCACGGGAAATGTTCTTCGGAAATCTCTACTATCATCCCTTCACTAGCAATACCAGTCAGACGAACTAGACAAGCCCAGTCAGCACATCCTTTCGTTGTCAACCTCGAAAGATGTCGAACAGCACTTTATCAAGACTCCTTCATCCATAAAACGGCTAGGCTCTGGAATTCATTGCCTGTGGAAGTATTCCTAACAACATATAATCTCCAGAAGTTCAAAAAAAATTCCAATACCTACCTTCAGTCCCTATCCTCCCTAGGAACGCACGATGTTCTTTGAACATTATATGGATTCGCTTTCGTGCGCTCCAAGCGATAAAAAACATACTATTTTCAGACTGGTAGATTTCGTATTGAGAGCACCTCGTATGTAGGAAGATGTAGTAATCCATCTGTAAACAAACCTATTTGCCAAAAGTGAGAGAATGAGGTAATGAAGTTTCATAATGGCACAAGAAATAATGATATGAGGAAACATTCATTCTTATAGAAATATTTGTTTCTGCTTGACACGCACCATTTTATAAGCGGTCGAAAAGTAAATAGTGGTTGAGACCGACTCTTATATTGAATGTTTTCAGTGGAGATATCCGCTTTAAGATTCAATGTAATAGTATAAACACTTCAGAGAAACTGACTGTTTTCATTTTCATTCCAGGTCTCGTCTAAAAATGGAACACCCCATTTCTTTCTCAGCCCCTGTTAACAGAAGGGAAATCAACCTACTGATCCTCTCATCATTCTTACACACGAAGTTACAAGAAATCAAGTGCATCATACGCATATGGTGAAGGGCATTTTAGATATTCCTTACAATCAAAACTGCTGCGCGTGCCATTAGATTTGATCTAGTCATTTCAGCAATCCATCTTTGTGCCACTGTTTTCCTCAGTATGATATGAAAGGACAACAAAACCATTTAATCAGAGAGTGATGAAAGGAAACAGGAATTGAAGCAGGTGAGTTAGGGGTGATACATAACTTGAATAGGGGCTAACATAATTTTTTTGTCCACAAGCTCGCGCTACTGAAACGTGAGATCAGAGTTGGTACCATTTGGCCTCTTCCTACGTACCTTCTTCTCCGTCAATGTAATAACTGATCGTGAAATTCCAAACTAAGAGTAAAAAATCCTAAGTCTGCTCAAGTCCTTCCATAACTTCATGTTGCTGAGATGGTAGGGGAGGAAAACAAGAAGTCATTCAAATTGACAGCTCATATTGTCATAAATCGATGATTAACTTTTCACTCTTCCGAATCTTACTGTGATAGCCATATAATCTCTACAGCCATATTGATATCTGCAATCGAAATCGACCAAGTACATATTTTGTAGAATGTCCAGACAACCCCAAAATGGCCATGATCGCACAATCCTCCATCTTGACCGCCGTCAATACCACCGTCGCCCTCATCGACGCCAGCAAAATAGTCGTCTTGCCCTTAGCCCTCATAGCAACTACTTCCACTACGACCAGTTTTTTGTCTTTGGCTTACCCCTTAAATACCAGCTCCTGAACCTTCCTTAGTTCTGGAATAAAGCAATGTTACCTGACATCACAACATGGCGCAATCGTCGTTTTTATCAGCTGATCGGGGGACAAAAAGAGCTGTGTGTGAATTTTCTTATTTTCTCTTTTTAAAGTAATTAGTGATTTCTTCGAACTTGCAGATATCATATGGGAAAATATGAGTTATATCGCGAGGAATCTGTTCATCCTAGATCCCTTAGTTATGATATTTAGTTCGATGAATGAAAGTCAGGTAGTGCTATCTGTCAGAAGAGTGGTTTACTTGTAGTCCCACTTTGCAACATTGTAGGCATAAGGAGCCTGCCCGTGTTGACTAGAGATGGTGGCGTCCCATTCAGTATATGATGTGACCACAAGGTCCCACCTTCGAACTAACGCCACTAGATGACGATAGCATGACTTCATCATGCGTTATCCGGTGAATTATTGTTGATTCAGCAAAGTTATAACAAGATCAGAACAGATTCGACCAGAATGTACATATTTTGCAGATTGTCCAGACGACCACGAAATGGCCGTGATAGCCCTCTCCACCATCTTGACTGCCATCAAAACCTCCGTCGCCATCATCGGCGCCGGCAAAGTAGCCGTCCTGCCCTTCCTCATAGCCGCCCTCACATACTTCCACTACGACCAGTTCGACCCGGAGAACCGACCCACAGACAAAGAGACCGTCGACGCCGCCTACGACTTCGTGATAGTAGGTGCAGGGTCGGCCGGGTCCGTGCTAGCCAACCGGCTGACGGAGGTGCGCGGGTGGCGAGTGCTGCTGCTCGAGGCCGGCGGACAGGAGACCGAGATCAGCGACGTGCCCATTTTGAGTTTGTACTTGCACAAGAGCAAGGTGGACTGGGGATACAAGTGAGTGTTTGGCGGTGTGAGCACAGTCTCGTCGACCTGCCAAAATTCAATTGAATTGAAAACATAACAGTAGGTATAACCTAACTTGAGACCGACCGAGAGGCGGGGCCTATGGACTGCGTACACTCCCAATATCGTTCAGGCACCACCCCTCACAGATCCACTGAAACCCCACCCCCTCTAGCCCTTGGACTCCCTTCATCCACTGAAAGGCTCTACCTTTTCTAGGCCACGCCTTTCGTTCGGTCTGCAGTAAGGTTACAGGCCACGGCTGAGACGACGTGCTTATTTTGAGTTTGTACTTGCACAAGAGCAACGTGGACTTGGGATACAAGTGAGTAGTCGCGGGTGTGAGCACAGCCTCTTTGACCTGCCAGACAACTGACAACGCCGCAATGCGAGATCCAAATAAAAATATTATGACTAATCCAGTCTAAGCACCACCCCTCACAAATCTTCTGAATCCCTTCCCCTCTAGACTTCGGTCCCACTTTTTCCACTGGAAGTCCTATCCCAACGATAACTTGGCCTCCCTCTGAGGCTCCGCCTTCCCTAGGCCACGCCTTCTGATCGGTGTGAAGTAAGGTTATACCTACGAAAGTGCGAGGGTGGCGGCCGGCTGGTGCTGCTACTCAGACTAGCGGGCACGAGACAGAGATCATCGAAATGCCCATTTTGAGTTTGTACTTGCACAAGAGCAAGGTCGACTGAGGAAGCTAGTGAGTGTTGTGTAAGACCAGTCTCTTCGACCTGCCAAAGAACTGACAATTCTGCAATGCGAGATCCAAATGAAAAAATAATGACTATAGAAAACGTTGGACCTACCTACACAGCCAACTATTTTTCGAAAAATAAAAAATATTTGAACATAACAGTAGGTGAAACTAGAGACCGACCGAGAGGCGAGGCCTATAAGGAGGGTTGGGCTTGATCATAACAATGCCCCCACACACGTCCAATCGATTTCAAGTATATCCACCTCTCACAGATCTGCGGAAACCCCACCCCTCTAGGCCTTGAACTCACTTCCCTTACTGAAAGCCCTGTCTCGTCGATGCCTCCCCCTCCCTCTGACGCTCCGCCTTTTCTAGGCCACGCCTCACGGTCGATCTGGAGTAAGGTTGTACCCACTCATAACCTCAACTGAATCGTACCACTCGATCACTAGGTTATTCTTCACACTGGTTCTCAAGATTCCCAGGAATGATTTCAAAACGATCAATCAGTATAATTATGATTGAAGTTATATTCATAGGGATGATTTCATGATTCCTCTGGATTGTATCATATCACTTCATTTCAGTCTGCTTTCCTCTCTGTGTATTGAAACCGAAACAACATCCTATAATCTAGAGCACCTATCTCATCAACACACCAACTGGAATTCACAAAATCTCGTTTCCAGGACGGAGCCTCAAGACACCGCATGCCAAGCCATGGTGGAGAAACGCTGCAGCTGGACCAGAGGCAAGGTCCTAGGCGGGTCCAGCGTTCTAAATACCATGCTCTATATCCGCGGCAATAGAAGAGATTTCGACCAATGGGCAGACCACGGCAACGACGGATGGTCGTACGAAGAGGTGCTGCCCTATTTCAAGAAGAGCCAAGACCAAAGGAACCCCTATCTGGCTAGGGACAAGAGACATCATGCTACTGGTTAATACGATTTTCTAACACTGACAATTTGGTCTATTTATATTCTCACTAGCAAATTTCCTTCAGAATCATTTGTTGCCTTACACATGATATTTCCTTACTATCCCGGAAATCGTTTATAGTACCTTCTATGGGTTTGATATCGAGTGAATTTCATTTACTATGGAACTGAAAGGGTTAATTCACAAAATCATCTCCACAACGTTCAATAATCCAAAGAATGTTGTGGAGATGATTTTGTGTTTTCTAACCCTTTCCTCACTACACTCAACTTAGAAAAAAGTATGGACATCTACATAAGGATACTATGAAACTTATGGAACTACGATGAGTTGAAATCGTTTTCTACTGGATGAATCCTCGTAGCTGCCTCTGTGTCTGCAAATCAGTGATAGAAGTCTGGCATTGCCTCTAGAATAAGTTGATGACCCAATGCAGCTAAATGACTCGACTCATCACGTTATTCGTTTCGTAATCCACTGTAAGAGTCCATATTATTGTCTCGAACCGGAGTGATGTGGGTCATAAAGTGAAATTACTCCAAGTCGCCTCTACAACGTTCAATTATAAATCATCAAATTATAATAGGAGAGTATACACCTCAGCCAATAGAAATAATCGTGGAGAAGAAAGAATGTGAATTGAAATCACATTGTTATGAGAATAGAAATTCAAGTTCTGAAAATTGTTCTTATTCATCATTCGGTTGCCCCCTCACGAGCAACCCTCAGAAGTCTTCAAGAGACTTGGGCGAGCAAGGAATGACGAGGGTCTTATCTTTTAACGTGTGATCCAAAACACTTTCTTATGCTATCAGAAAAATTTTTGCGGTTGTGGTAAAAATCGAACCCACCTACCGGCAATCCAACGTGGATAGAATATTGCCGCTTCAACCACGAGGCTGCGCTGGCAGGCATCACTTTTTTGTTACTTGTTATTCATTTGCATGTTTGGATAATACTATGCTCACCTCAAGAACTTCAGTTATTCATCTTGACGTTGATGCCCACAAATTTTCTTTCCCCAATTTCTTGATCTGAGTACTCACCTGAAACGAAAAATGAAAATATTAATATCAACACAGCTAGATTTCAACTATGAAAAATATCATTGTTGTGATCATTGAATGTTCAAAATATATTCTAGGAGGATACCAGACCGTCCAAGACAACCCATACAACACCCCATTGGGCATCGCGTTCTTAGAAGCTGGTCAGGAAATGGGATACGACATACGCGACATCAATGGTGAAAAGCAGACAGGTTTCGCTCTCTACCAATACACGATGAGAAGGGGAGCCAGGTGCAGTACAGCAAAAGCGTTCTTGCGCCCAATCAGGCTGCGAAAGAACCTTCACATCTCCATGTACTCCCACGTGATCAAGGTAGATACGATATTAATAATAATAATAATAATAAATGCTTTTATTGTCTCAATGAAACAGAAGGCAGAGTTCAACTCGCCGATAGATCGACAGCTGCTCTTCCACTCAACCATATTACCTTATTATTGGTTTCCCTGAGCACAACTTCCGATCCCAATAAAAAAGATTTGCGTTAGGGCAATTTCTCTTTTGAAGGAGGGTTTGTAACTCACATTTCAACTATATCAGAAGGCATGCATGTAATTAGATCGTCTAATCATGATTTATTTCCGATTTTGACTACTTAGAAATGTGCATTTCCAGTAGTTAATAGTCATACTCGAACGTATGCTCTTTCTCTTGTGATGGGTCTGCGCTATTAGTTAATCTGACAGCTCTCTATCAAACAGTTTTCTGTTATCTCGGGTATTTTTTTATGGAGCTACGCTAGTCCAACAATAATCAGGCAGACAATATTTGCCAGACAGTTATATTTTTTATTTCTGACAGTGACATTATAAGCTTATATCGTCATAGTTACGATATCTATTATGAGGGTCATAACTCCCTTGGGATGTTATAGATGCTATAATTCCCTCTAACTAAAATTAAATAAGAAATGCATAGCAACAACCACGCAGTAACGTAGCAATAAGGAATCTCCTATTCGCGGTAGTCAAGATCATCATCTGACGTTCTGATGACATTGAAACTATACGGAAAAACATGTCTAACTTCCAATCGGGAAGGTATCTAATGACTGAAATCAGTCAGAAATAAAATTATCTATGTATCACGGGAATTACTGAGCCTCAATAACCTCAGGCAATTGCTGTCCCTCGGGCCAGAGGCCCTCGGGACGCAAACTTTGCCATCGGTAATTAAGGCCCTCATAATTCCCTTAATACATAAATAACTATTGTGTTCAAGTTTAAGTAGTTATAGGTGGTTATAGCATGGATTTCGGTATGATGTTATGTTATGTTATTTATTTATTTGTTTGTAGGAATGCAAAGAGGCCCTGCCCAGATAATGCATTCACAAAAAACTTAAAACAGATTTCAACTAAGTTTAAAATAATCTAACCTGAGATCCTATGTTAAAAATACTTATAATACCAAAACAAAAAAAATACCGAGCTACTTGTAGATACTTAATGAATATTTGAAATGAATGGCATCTTTGACAAGATCTATGACAAAATGCTACATATTGCAGTTCTGAAACTATACATAGATAAACGAAATATGTCTAGATCAAAAAATAAACTGTTATAAACGCTGAACATTCTGTGTAGGGGGGAATTTTGACAAGAATTAGTTCTGCAAGATGGTTCACTGAAGAGTTGATAGTTCCTCAAGTTTCGGGAGGGAGATGTGAAACATACTTTTGATACCAGTGCGTGAGAATTAACGAGATTATCCAATATTTTGAAAAGATAAATCATATCTCTCCTAATCCAAGAGTTTTCCTCAGATATGAAACTGAATCTCGTTCTTGAATATCTTGACGAAATATTATCTGCATCATCAGCCTTGTAGCTGAGAAATCTTAAAAAACAATTTTGTATTCCTTCGATTCTGTTTTAATGTATGTTATAGTGAGGATTCCACATAACTGATGCGAAGTTCAGTTAGCTGTGTACTAATGCAAAATATAATGATTATATTATTATATGATATTATGAGTGGCATGAGCCAGGGAAGTATTTGTCATCTATACCATCAAACTTGAACGATGGAAACTTGTGATTTTTATAGACCTCTAATCGCAGATTCGTGATAGAGTCTCAATTCAGAATTCATTTCCACGCCCTGTATGATGAATGTCAATTTATCATACACCCAAAAGCTATACCATTGTTGTTCATTTTCTTGCACACTCGTGGAAATGACTTGTTCTTCAGTTTTTGCTTCGTCATCAACATTTCATTCCACTTGCTGGCATTTTTGCTATTCTGAATTCAGTGACTTGTTGAAAATATGTCCAGAAAGTCTGAAGTCTGAGCGATTGATTATTCATCATAGGTGCTGATTGATCCAACCACCAGAAGGGCTTACGGGGTGGAGTTCATAAAAGGCGGACAGAAGCAGACGGTGCTAGCGAAGAAAGAGGTCATCCTGTCTGCTGGAGCTATCAATTCACCGCAGCTACTGATGTTGAGTGGTGTCGGACCTCAAGAGCATTTACAGGAAAAAGGGATACCGGTGATACATGATTCTCCTGGGGTTGGTGAGTTATATTCACTCATATAAATATGATAGAGAATAATGATCAAAATAATCTGAATGACAGGAGAAACCTAAAAACTCTAGTGGGGATCAGAAACTTCGCCGATTGGAGAAGTCGCAAACTTTTTGGTTATAAGAATATTCGGTTTCGGCGTTTAAATGAATGATAAGACATTGAGAAATATCTGATACATTTAGATACTGAAAATAGAAAATTTACAACATATATTCTAGGAAGAAAAATGATTTCAAGTGATCAACAACATACAAAGTGGTGGAGATATCTTGGATATTCTCTTCTTGCTTCAATAACTCCTTTCCTCTATAAGATGAACTTATAACAGATATTTACATAGAAAATAATTCTATGAGTTTGTTGTGGAACTCTTAGTCCAAAGAATTGATGAATATCAATAGACGCATGGAATCATCCTAACTGGAAAATACTACCAAATGTTTTCTTCTCAGGGCAGAATCTTCAGGACCATATATCTTCGGTCGTGACCTTCGTGATCGATCACCCTATCAGCTTGGTCATCAGTAGACTGGTCAATCTCAACACCGCTTTCCGGTACGCTCTGAAAGAAGATGGCCCTTTGACGTCATCCATCGGACTGGAATCTGTAGGATTCATTTCCACCAAATATGCAAATGGGTGAGTTAGAATAGTTTGATGTCGGACAACTGTCACTTGAAATTTTGTCCATATATAAGTTTTATATTGTTGAGAAAAATGCTACAGCTGATAAGCCTGTCTATCTGTTGAGCAAATCTCAATTTTTTTAAGGTACTTCAATACGCCCTCATATCAGAAGTAGGTCTCTTAACTAGTAACATATTGCCAATTCTAAAACTATTGAATTTCAAAGAAATAAGTGGAAAATGTATACGTTGTTTTTTATTCAAGCTTCATCTAAAAGTCCACCAGTATTCTGTGTTGATGAGGTTCGAATCACGTCATTCCACCAACTAATTACTTTCAGCAAATCTCTGTATTTTTTCTCAATGAGAAGGTGATATATAGTGATAGAAACCGATGGATCAGAAACGAGACAAGTTGAAACTAGACCACTAGCCACAGAAAACAACTGGCACTCCTTGGTGGACCTTATTCCATGACTGAAAATGGTCTATAACCGTGTTGTATGCATTATGACCTAACCGGTCTGATCTATTGTGTCCTATTTCGATGCGAAGCCAGTGATCAACTTCATCGACTAAATTAAGCATTTTTTTTCACAAATAGAGAGAAACTCAAAGACATTACCACAATATCTCTCTATTTGTGATCATTGTATTCCACTTTGAGTATTCAGCTTTTTCCAAGTTAACTGTTTTTTAGTTCTCACCGACCATTATTACAATATATGGAATGGTACCTCGCAAGATAAGCATTTTCCTCTGGCTACTAGTCTCAACCTTCTGAGGTGTTTTCTCAGCTTTTTATTGCTTAGGTGATGCAATCGTTAAACCTCTCTCTTGTAGATCCCTCCAGTAATTGGATCTTTGACTATTCATATAATAACCGTGTTATTCAGGATACATTTTCATCGCATCCAATTGGTATTTCGAAGGCATAATGTTATATAATTCTATAATAATGATGATACCTATTAATTGTTGAAATAGTGGAAAGTTAGAATCGAGTTCCTCATCATATTATGCCATCAAACCTCATGATTTGTTTTGCAGATCAGATGATTGGCCCGATATGGAATTTATGCTGACCAGTGGCACAACTTCTGCTGATGGGGGCACCCAAGTGAAGAAGGCCCACGGACTCACAGACGAGTTCTATGAAGAAGTATTCGAGAGCATCAACTATAAAGACAGTTTCGCCATTTGGCCGATGATGTTGAGACCGAAGAGTAGGGGAGAAATCAAACTGAGGTGAATCGAAATTAATTTTATCAGGAATCTGTTTATTTATTCATTTATTTATTTAGTCTCAAACAGGTAGAAAACCTTAATACATGAGAATCATGATGTATATAACAACAGTACCTATGATCACAGTCTAAGAGTATATCATTGCAAATATTCTACAATAGGTAATTGAAATGATCATTTAAAATCACTGGTGGCGCGAACACACTATAAAAACTGTTTATTCTAAATTAGAGAAGTATATTTTCATACCATGATAAAATTTTGAGGAAGAGAACAAAACTGAATTCTGATCATTGTTATAATGGGAGAACAGTTATTAGTTGATATATACAGGGTGTTCATTTCAGGACTTCCCACCCTAATTTTCTCGAAATGTGTGTATGTTTTTGAAAAATTCCGAGACACGTCAACTACATTTTCGAGGGGGACATGGTTCTGAAATATTTTCAGCCCCGCGGCGTTGCCGCTTCTAACGAAAAGAAGCAACAACTTTGTTATTTCAAATGGAACACCCTGTATTTTATTGCATTTTTAGATTCTCCCTGAAAAGCTGATTTCATCAATGCATCACACTTGGGGTCTAGCAGGAATGATTACAGAGATATAGGGTGTTCAAAATCGAGATTTTACAACTTTAGGATTTTTTTGTGTCGAAACTATTCATTATTGGTCAAAACGGCTTTCATGTCCCTATCTCAACTTTTGATTTACTATCTACTGACATTTATTTGAAACAAATACAGGGTGATCAAAAGTCTGAATCTTGAACCACCCTGTATTTGTTTCAAATAAATGTCAGTAGATAGTAAATCAAAAGTTGAGATAGGGACATAAAAGCCGTTTTGACCAATAATGAATAGTTTCGACTCAAAAAAATCCTAAAGTTGTAAAATCTCGATTTTGAACACCCTATATCTCTGTAATCATTCCTGCTAGACCCCAAGTGTGATGCATTGATGAAATCAGCTTTTCAGGGAGAATCTAAAAATGCAATAAAATACAGGGTGTTCCATTTGAAATAACAAAGTTGTTGCTTCTTTTCGTTAGAAGCGGCAACGCCGCGGGGCTGAAAATATTTTAGAACCATGTCCCCCTCGAAAATGTAGTTGACGTGTCTCGGGATTTTTCAAAAACATACACACATTTCGAGAAAATTAGGGTGGGAAGTCCTGAAATGAACACCCTGTATATGGAACATCAAGGAATGGGCTTATATCACAAAACATTTTCATTTCATAATTCGATAGAACTCACCCAAACTAGCTCACCACCGCAAACCGTTTCTTGCTGTGAGCTTCCTACGTTTTATAAAAAATTATTGAAATCCCCGATTTTTCGGACCTCTGAAAACTAGGCGATGATGTGACGTCAAAACCCTAATACTGAAACAAGACTATTCCAGACAGAGATGAATGATACATGATTTCTGACAGAGTGAATCAGCGCGAGATCACAGTTGAAAGAATTAATATATCAGTTGCCTCAGTCTCCGTCGGGCGTTTGGTATTTTCTTTTAACTATGGCGAGATGAGGTTTCTACGTCATAAGAGGGTCCGTTTTCAGAAGGTACTATTATTTATGTCGAAAAATAAAACATCACAGTTAATTTTTCCATCGAATTATGTCGTAAATCATTATTTATGTATAGAAGGATCATTATAAACATGGTTTGAGTTAAAAGTTCTACTAAGGTGTACACGCCCATTGTACAAGCCAGGATAATCGAATGGGAGATCTGCGGAAATAGGGACAGTTATAACATTTTTTGTAAATTTTATAACACATTGTGACTGTATTTGCTTGTCTTCTGTTTCCTAGACTGGGTATTTCAAATTCACTGCCAAGTGCTACTGTTCAAACTATATCATAGTCTGGGTATACTTATATTTTTTGTAATGCAGATATCTCAGAAATCTGTTTTGAATTTTTTCCAACCTATTTTTGTTAATTAGCTGAGAAGGATGCCAGACTGCAGCGCCATATTCAAGTTCAGGTCTCACTAGTGTATTATAAAGTGCATTTTTTGCTTTGATGTCATTGAAATGTGCACTTTGTCTCATTACATAGCCCATAGTCCGTAGTGCCTGCGATGCGATATGATCCAAATGTGGTTTATACGAAAGTGCGGAGATGTAATATATACCCAAATCTTTAACAGTCTCTACTCTGGATAACTGCATATCATTAATCGATTGATCGTATGATATTCTAGATAATCTTCGGCTACAAGATAGGACAATACATTTGGATATATTGAATGGGAGTTCGTTGTTTACGCTCCGTCGGTGGACCCTATCGCTATATTCTTGTAATTTGACGCAGTCTTGTGGGCTTTCAATCTCTCTATACAATTTCAGATCATCTGCAAATAGTAGGCACTCCAAATACTTTATATTATGTGTAAGGTCGTTGATGAATATTAGAAACAGTAGCGGGCCCAGGTTTGATCCTTGAGGGACTCCGGAGTTAGCGCGAAATTTCTCTGAACATTTTCCTGCATTTTTGAGTATCAGTTATCCAAGTAAGAGGCCAACAATTGGAGTGCTCGGAGATCAGCGCCATATTTATGGAACTTTTGCAGTATCACATCGTGATTGGCTTTGTCGAATACCTTCTGAAAATCAGTATAAATTACATCGACCTGTTTATTGTTATCTAGATGGTTGAGGACATGATGAGAAAATGTTAAAAGATTTGTAGAGGTTGATTTTTTCCGGAACAAATCCGTGCTATCCTTTATTATCCCTTGTCAGTGACAATTAGTGATCATTGCAATCTAGCAATTTTCACTTACGGCAATGACATAGGTGTTTTTAATGCTAACTCGGTTGGTATAGTCTTTTTATATCTTGAGCAATGCGCGTATCTACAATATATATTTTTTTATTATTTTTTCATATTTTGTGTGACTATATATAGCTACTATTAAATACTTACACCTATTTTCATTCTCTCAGTGAATTTTGTATTTATTTGTTGTTTAAAGTATCAATAATTTCAACTCAATCGGTCAAGCCGTTTATTAGCTAACATACATACCGACAGCAGCGCCACTCACCGCGTCCAATTGTATTTTCAAATCAAGGAATGACGGGGGCCTTACCTTTCAACGTGTGATCTCCAAAACTTTCTAGAGCCATCAGAAACTTTTCTGTAGTCGTTTGGATTTGAACCCACGACCATCAAGCCATCGCGACTAGAAAACTAACGGTTCTACCACGCGGCTATCTGACCTCTACTCTGTCGAACAAATTGGAAAAACGAATACTTGGGACAAGGTGATTGTATTGAATACCTGTAGGTTCTATTCCTGAGACAAATATACTTATTTCCTTCCAGAAGGCAATCCTGACAATCATAGCAAGCAACTATTCATGGTTTTTGCGAAGAACATTCAATTAAACAATATCAATAGATATATTTGAAAAGAATAGTTGATTCCGGGGGCTCCACAAATCGTTTTGACGCCGATTTTTATCGTCTTAACGAACGACGAAGTCAGATCACACTTCCACATTCCACACTACCACTACTCTATACACTTCTTGTACGGTTCACCACACCATATCACACTTTCTACATCACAATGCACTTTTCAAAGGATTTTCGAACATTCCTATATATGATATACTGAGGACCTAACTGAAGAAGCTGAACAAATATACCCCTCCATCTAGATCGAAGAACCCTTTGGAATACCCCCTGCTCTACCACAACTACCTGACTCACCCGCAAGACGTCAAGGTCTTGAGAGAAGGCACCAAGGCAGCAGTCGCCTACGGGCAAACCGAGGCTCTCAAGAGGTTCGGCGCGAGGCTACATGCTGTGCCGGTGCCCAACTGCAAGCACCTGCCTCCCTACACCGACGAGTACTGGGAGTGCTTCATCAGGCAGTACACTCTGAGCATTTACCACTATTCCTGTACGGCTAAAATGGGACCCGAGTCGGACCCTTACGCTGTGGTGGATCCCCAATTGAGGGTGAGTTGATTCTGGGAATTTCTAGTAGCACTATACAATTATAACAAATTCATGAATAATATGATATATTTGAATACATCAAATATAAAATTTTTACAAATCATTCTATATTGGCAAACAAAAATCAATTTGAATAGGAATGAAAAATAACTCTTGGAAATATTTTTTTAATTCGTATTTGAATTCGATTGTATTTCTGCAATTTTTTATATCATCTGGTACCTAATTTGTTAAATTCGAACAGAGCAGCGTGGGTAAATTATTTTGGTCCAATAGAAGAATTTGCAATATCAAGATGCAATAAACCATGTTGTCTAGTTTGGTAATCATGAATTTGATTGTTTCGTTTTGAAATGAAATTGGATTTGAATCTATTATTCATGATATTGTATGTATTTATCATATTTTATGAGAATGATTCTGTTATTTTATATAACTGTTCGTGTATCATGGTAAACGATGCTGTACTTTCATTGTCTTTCTATACAGGGTGTTTCACAGGTAAAGGGAAATATTTCAATGGTAGATAGGGGTCACCAAGGTGGTTCTGAAAATACCATATTTGATAGGTCTTAGAGTTTCCATAACGAAGATACAGGGCGATTTATCGATTTCGAATAATTATTCATTCGTTTATACCCAGTATATTTTTCTAAAATTTTGTATGGAGTTCAAACTTGGGACGTTGAATTCATTCACCTATCGGGCGGAGAGAAAATTCAGGTTCGGCTTCAGGAAAAATTTACATTTATTCGAAATATTAAAATAACACACTGTATGTAATAATTGACAGAGTTCATCAAAGGGATCGTGAAGAGGAGAAAAAACTGAACTGGATTTGATGCTTTTTGTTTTCCCGCCACCAATTCTCATCGTGACAATCATAAACAGAAAGCTGAAAGTATGTCAATTTGAAGAGTATTGAAATTATGAAACCACTTTCAATTATGATTATTTGATATATTTTTGTTAAATGATCGTTCGAAAGAACTTACTAAGTCTCACAGTTTTTATAACGGAGATACAGGGTGAATTATCGATTTTGAATAATTATTCACTCGCGATTCACTCGTCCATAAGTATAAAACTACCCAGTAACATTTTCTCAATTATGGTATGTAGCTTACTTGGAACGATGGATTCATTAACCTATCAGGCGGAATTATGAATCGATAATTCACCCTGTATCTATGTTATAAAGACTATGAGACTTTTCCTGAAGCTGAACCTGTATTTCCATTCTGCCTGATAGGTCAATGAATCCATCGTCCCAAGTAAGCTCAATACCAAATTTGAGAAAATATTACTGCGATGGGTAGTTCAATACATATGGACGAGTGATAATTCACCCTGTATCTCTGTTATAAAGACTGTGAGACTAAGTAAGTTCTTTCGAACGATCATTTAACAAAAATAAATCAAATAATTATAATTAAAAGTGGTTTTATAATTTTAATACTCTTGAAATTGACATACTTTTAGCCTCCTGTTTATGAATGTTACGATGAGAATTGGTGGCGGAAAAACAAAAAGCACCAAATCCAGTTCAGTTTTTCCTCCTCTTCACGATTCCTTTGATGAACTTTGTCAATTATTACATACAGTGTGTTATTTTGATATTTCGAATAAATGTAAATTTTTCCTGGAGCCGAACCTGGATTTTCATTCTGCCCGATAGGTGAATGAATTCAACGCCCCAAGTTTAAGCTCCATACCACAGTTGAGAGAGTATATGTAATATTCTCTCAACTGTGTCCATACCAAACTTTAGAAAAATATACTGGGTAGTTCAATACTTATAGACGAATGAATAATTATTCGAAATCGATAAATCGCCCTGTATCTCCGTTATGAAAACTCTAAGACCTATCAAATATGGTATTTTCAGAACCACCTTGGTGACCCCTATCTACCATTGAAATATTTTCCTTTACCTGTGAAACACCCTGTATAAGTGATGCAGATATTTCACTAAAACTGTTTTTTGAACAGCATCCCCCATTCCTCAAATAGTAAATGCGAGTATATGAGAATTAAGAATTATATTTGCAACTTTTTTCTTGAGCTTGGGACATATTCTCAGGGCTCCAATAATAGGTGATATTTTTTTCGTCAAAAACTTTTATACGTTTGTTCCAGTTCAATTCATCATCAAACCAGATTCCTAGATACTTTTTCACATTAGTTTGCTTCGAAGCGAATTTTGAGATAAAAATTCATATTTTGTTCATGTTCTTGTTGAAAAATCATATATTTTGTTTCATTACTATTTATCGATAAGAAGTTTGAATGTACCCACTTTTCAAATTTCATTGAGTCTCTGTTAATTATATTTTCTGAAATGATAGGATTTTTATTTTCATATGAAAGTATACCGTATCGTATACATGAATAGTTTAATAACTTCCTGTTTCAATTATGGTGACATTTTGAATATACAGGGTGTTACAAAAGGCAGTAACTATCAAGATTTCAGGGATTTATTTTCCTAGTCAGGTTAGGTTAGGTTGGGTTAGTACCTATGTATGTATCTATCCGCAAACGCTTCGTTATCGACATATAGAGTGTTGAAGTTTTAAGTTTTTTTTTTATTTCCTCACACCCTGTATGAAAAAGTCAAGGTTCGTTCGGTTTCTAATTCTTCAGGTTATGTTTGGGAACTTGTTATCAAGATCACAAACCAGCCACTATTTTATTGAAAACCAAATTGATTTATGTCGAAGCTACATTTTTCATTCATGAAATCTACGATGCGTTATTCAACAGAATTTTCAAGAATTTTGGAAAACCAAAGGTCCTATACTATGTTACAAGCTTATCATGAAAAATTATGAAATAGAGAATTTACTCACGTGGGTCGCACCGCAAGGTCGTGGGTTCGATTTCCAGCACGGGCAAGGAACTTTTTTCAATATTTTATTTACGAATTAAATATTGTAAAGTTTCGGAGCATCGGCTGGGGATAGTCCTGCACTATTCGCTGTTGCGTTCCAATAAACAGTGCTGCTCCTAAAGTGGCGCATGGAGTTAGTAACAAAGCCTACACAGAACACGAAGAAAGATATGATGATGTGGTTGTGAGCATTAGAGAAGAAGTAGGACGGTGTATGTAGGTGGGTGTGGAAAACTACCAGCTGAGCGTGAGAGCGGGCCAGCTGCTTAAGTAGACCTCGGTCTCGGGGGTTAACGATGATAGTTAGCAGGCCTGCCACTGCGCATATGGTAGTGAGTACATTACTAGCCTACAAAACACAGCTGAAAAACTCTGAAAAGAGAGCTGATGGGCGGTGCCCCGGTGCCTGAAAAGGATGTTAGCCAGCTCTCTTGAGCGAACCACATCAGTCATTGAAAACACTTGGGGTTTGCAAAAAGGTCCCATTGGGGACTAGTTGCTGACGTGGAAACGTCCCCCACCAGTACCAGTACCAGTACTCACGTGGGAATGAAAGAAACACACAGTATGAGAAAAACGTTGATGTTTTTTTTGCACAATAGTTTTATTCGAAGTTTTTTTCATAATGTGTGTTATTTTTCATTTCCACATTAGTAAATTCTCTATTTCATATATTTTTTATGATCAACCTGTATCATATCATAGGACCCTTGGTTTGTTCCTCTAAATAATCTTTCGATTATTAAACGTTGTGAAGATGATTTTGTGTTTTCTAACCCTCTTATTGATCTATTGATAAATATGGATTTGCAGGTTTATGGGGTGGCAGGTCTCAGGGTGATAGACGCATCCATAATGCCCTTCATCACCAATGGCAACATCAATGCTCCCGTTATTATGATAGGAGAAAAGGGAGCTGATTTGATAAAGAGCTATTGGCTCAATCCACACAGGAAACGGAGGAGACGAGAGGTCGAATTGAAGTTTAACGTTAAATTGAATGATAGTGTGCCATGTAATAGCACAACGACATAGCTCAATTTCAGGTAGTAAGTTCCAAAATGAAATGTAGGTAGGTAGCTAGTAGCTAGGTAGGAATCGGTATGAATCATCAGCTGAACGACGATAACATGACAATAAATAATAATTAGTAGAAATTTAGCACTGTATACAGAGTGGGCCTTTGAAAACGAAACAGAGGCTCTGTAGGTCGCCAAACCGGATTATCAAAAAAAAACTGAAACAGGTCAACTACATTTTCGAGGGGGACATCTTTCTAAAATATTTTCAGCCCTGCGGCGTTGCCGCTTCTAACGAAAAGAAGCAACAACTTTGTTATTTCAAATGGAACACCTTGTATTTTATTGCATTTTTAGATTCTCCTTGAAAATCTGATTTCATCAATGCATCACACTTGGGGTCTAGCTGTAATGGTTTCAGGGATATAAAGTGTTCAAAATCGAGATTTTTCAACTTTAACATTTTTTTGTGTCGAAACTAATCATTATTGGTCAAAACGACTCCCATGTCCCTATCTCAACTTGTGATTCACTATCTACTAACATTTAATTGGAACAGATACAGGGTGATCAGAATTCTGAATCTTGAACCACCCTGTAATTGTTTCAAATAAATGTCATCAGATAGTAAATCACAAGTTGAGATAGGGACATGAGAGCCGTTTTGACCAATAATGGATAGTTTCGACACAAAAAAATTTTAAAGTTGAAAAATCTCGATTTTGAACACTTTATATCCCTGAAACCATTACAGCTAGACCCCAAGTGTGATGCATTGATGAATTCAGCTCAATAAAATACAAGGTGTACCCTTTGAAATAACAAAGTTGTTGCTTCTTTTCGTTAGAAGCGGCAACGCCGCAGGGCTGAAAATATTTTAGAAAGATGTCCCCCTCGAAAATTGGCAAGCTGTGTCGTTAGAAAACTAAATTGATTTTTGCTTCACATCTCACGCTTTTTAATGTAAATAATGAGTAATAATGGCCGCTATTTGGCGATACGTCGAATAAGTAAATGGTGACGTCAGTTTTTATGCTGCTTCGTTATTGGTCAGATAATCTTTCGTTTCCACTCATGAAGCAAGGTTGTCAAGTTACCAATTAGAATTAAGTTATCAAAAAGATGTTAGAGTCCTGTCGTTGAATAAAACATAATAGGAGGAACTCACTATATTATAGTTCTTCTTGACTATCTCGAGCAACCAGCATGTCCAAATATTTCTCGTTCTCCATAACAAAATATCATGTAAATGTTGAAGACTTGTCAACATTGTCCTGAGAACTGACAAGACCACGGCCACAAGTCGTGCGCCGTGTTGTCACGTTCACCGATTCAAATGTCCTCTAGTGTGAATTGATATGATTATTACTTACACAAAATTATACGCAATAAGCCACAAATCGTGAGGGAAAATTTTGAGACAATTGAAATTTTATTGCTTATTAGGAATATTACCAGTACTAAATTGAGAATTTATGAATTATTGAATAACTAATATTCCTGAAGTTCCCAATCGTATTTCAACACATGACAACTATGCTATGGTCTACCCCTACTTACGAAATCGTGGAGATAGTTTTCACTGGCGGTAAATTTCTAGTCATTTGAAAATTAACGTGGCATTATTGATGATTTAAGCATCTGAAAATCGACCGAAAAATTCTCAAACAATATGAAATTGAAAGGTATTTGAGTGATGATTCTATGTAAGAAATAAAAAAAATTATTCCGCTCGCCTTTTCTCATATTCAATGAGAAAGGCACAAAGTCCTCATATTTTTAATATACCCAGCATGTTACATAAGAATTCCCATGTGAGTATACTCACTTTATAATACACTCAGTTCCAAAAAAAGTGACGGACTTAATATTTGACCTATCTTCTTGAAAAAAAAAATAGTAGGCCGATTTTCATATTTTTTTATTTGAAAAAGAAATAAAGAGGTGACAATTTTTTCAAAGCCCCCTTGATGGTGGTGGAATAACTCGAACCATGATTCATTCTTAATTTTTGACTCACCCTGTGTGTTAATTGAGTGATGGTAAACAAAGTGCTTGCACCCTATACAAAAGAGACTGCTTTTGCAAGCATTTTTTTTATTCATTGATTTATCTCTAAAATTTTTCGAATTACAGCATTTTTGCTGATACCTTACGCTTATACCACAAATTAAATTTATTGAAGTACTCAAAATTGATTGGGTTACACTCTGGTAGCATCACATTGTCTTTAAAAAAACAAATGCTGTTGCCATAGCAACTAATTTGTTGTATGCCTCCATATTTGACATTTGTCGTTGTGTCATCAATTAAGTGTCTTGTTTTATTGACTGAAATTACATAAAAAGCCTTAAATAAATCCTGAACAAGTAGCAAGATTAATTGCGTTATTAAACGATGGGCGTTGTAAACGTTACGCCGAACGTCCAGTGGGAGTTCATGAAGCAACTGCTCGTAGAGCAATCCGCAAGTACGAACAAACAGGAAGCGCTCGGAGGGTCGGTTCTGGTCGCCCCCGAAAAACTTCTCCAAGAGATGATCGCTTCTTGAGATTAAGGATTTTACGGAATCGATCAAATACTGCAGTAAATGTTCAGCAAGATCTTTGCCAAATTCGTGATGTTGCAGTAAGGAAGCAGACGGTATGTAGACATCTGAAAGAAGTTAATTTAAAAGCTAGGAGACCTGCAAAAGGTCCCAGATTATTGCCGGAACATCGTGCTGCTAGAATAAATTTTGTTGAAAATTATGGACAGTGGAATATTCCTGAGTGGTCAAATGTCTTGTTTACGGATGAGTCAAGGTTTTGCCTTAACATGGCGAATGGAAGAAAAAGAGTGTGGAGAAGAACTGGTGAACGGTTCAATCAAAATTTAATAACAGAATGCGAAAGTTTCAATGGTGGGTCCGTTATGGTGTGGGGAGGGATTTCAATGAATGGAAAGACACCCTTTCATGTTTTTCCGGTGAGGCAGTCGATGAATGCCCAAATTTATATTGACATTTCAGAGCAGTATGTCTTACCTTATGCAGAGTTAGTGGGCAATAATTATATATTGATGCAGGATAATGCCCGACCACACACCGCATCAATAGTGCGAAACTTCTTAGAAGCTACTGGTATTACCACATTACAATGGCCTGCGAGAAGTACCGATATGAATCCTATAGAACATTCGTGGAATGAATTAGGAAGAAGAGTACGTTCTCGCGAGAGGTCTCCGGAAAGTCTCGCAGAAATGGCAGATGCATTAGTGGAAGAATGGGATCGTATACCAATGGAAACGATATACGCAACTTAATTTCCATTATGCCTCGTGGATTAGAAGTTCTTAGAATTGCTAGAGGATGCAATACACGGTATTGAGCAGTCACCCCAATTTATAATTTTGTGTTCAATAATGATGTTTTTCAAAATTATTGGTATCAGTTTATTTCATTAGAAAATTGATTCGATTTCGATAAATTCAGAAAGTTGGTGATATGCAAAGATTCAGCAAAAAAAGCTATAATTCGGAAAATTTTAGCAAAAGAAGCCTCTTTCGTATAGGGTGTAAGCACTTTCGAGTTATTCCACCACCATCAAGGAGGCTTCGAAGAAATTTTCACCTCTTTATGCATTACCTACCAACAAATAAAAAAAAAATCGGCCTACTATTTTTTTTTTAAGAAGATAGGTCAAATATCAAGTGCGTTACTTTTTTTGGAACTGAGTGTAGTTATTCATGTATCATGCACCTAAAGTGAACTTTCAATGGACAGCAGCGTGTAAGTAAGACGCCTAGGTCCATAAAAGCATAAAATCAAGTTACTCCCGAAATTCATGCAATGCAAAATTTATGCCCGACCGATATATTTGATGAATTACTATGTGACTCTTCACCTCTCAGGAATGAAAGAAATACATCATGGCTGCAGTGAGGAATATCATTGATGGAATCAACGTTTCCATGGTAATTCATTCAATTTTATGAAATAGCAGTAGACTATTATATTTGCTGTCAATTAATGTCATCACAGATAACTTATTTTGGGTTTGATCATACCATTTTGAATCTCAGAAGTATCAAGAGAACTGTAATATTATAGATAATGAACCATCATCACAGCTGAAACAGGATACAGGAATGCTTATTCCGAGTTACCTATACGCCGGGCAGTAAAGTGTTACTTCACGACCGGTCGTGCATGAAATATTTCTTATTTATTTATCGATGCATCTCCTCATATAGTGGGACTTCTTAATGAATGCTGAAGATGGACATCAGACATGTCCGAAACATTCACATGATTTGATGTTTTCAAATTGAAAACGGCGTGGAGTTGTGCCTTTTTCATTGAACTAAATATCCGATTATAGATTGCTGCTTATATACTAGGTGTATATGTTCACATACCCATGAAACACACAAACTATGCAGTCAGTGTCTGTTACGGTTGGGTTCACATGCTAATCCTTATACTAAATCACTAAACGACACAGATGGCTATATGGAATAGGTCCTCCATCCTTATTGATCTTTCATACGCATCTTATTTTCTAACATTGACTTATGATTATGATTACACACATGTTCGGCTATACAGTGTCTTTCATAAAGTTGGCATAATATGGGATAACTTTTGATGATAATTTATTTTGACATTCGACTTGGGCGTTAAGGTTTGCTTCAAAGTGAGACATGGCGTACTTGGTCGAGTTCACGCGACTTTCGTTAAATGTCAAGTTATTTTTTTTTTCAAGTTGATCGCTGAAAATAGGCTCATTTGTTTGAATTTCGATGCATTTCACAATATAAAGTTGTGTTTATTCCAATATTACACATGTGTCTCGAATTAGAATGTTTCAATGCAACTTTTTGTTCTTGGTATTTTTTTATTTCTTATTGCTAATTTACTTGCCTAATTCGAATGATATATTCATAGATTCGGTAAGTTGATGATCGTTTGTGAATATGTCGATTTTGTGAGTGTACACATGCACTGCAGAATTATTAATATAAAGTGTCATTGAATGGTCAGTAAAAATGATTGACAAGTTAAAGATGGTAGCCCTATAGAGAGGTAATATTTAATCAATCATTTCAGAGCTAAATAATCTGTAATTGGCAAACAATTGAATAAGTTGATGAATTAGTTGAATTTGATGATTTGTCTATATTTCGGTATTTAGTACATAAATATGCAGGTATAACTTCAAATTACCTACTAAAGTCATTAGTGTAAGTAAACATATTGGATAAGTATAATATTTTTGTATTTTTTGAGTTTACAGTGGACCAAAGTGATGATTAGCAAAGTATGTTCATTATTCCTACTGGGTTTATCATATACATACATATAACCTGGCATTCAATTTCCGCATGTTGTTATTTCTTCTCGGTGAAAAATACGTGAATAAATAATCAGGTGCTGAAGAATTTAGGAAGTGTTTTCTGTTATATTTTATGGAAAAAAGGACACATAATACCGGGTGCCCATGTGAAACGGGCCGCCCCTGTAACTTTTGAATCGTTCTAGAAGAAATTCTGAAATTCGGACATAATATTTTGCATTCACTTCCGGTGTCGCTGAAAATGACCTCAACCCTGTATATTTTCACATTTTTGGATTGAGGTGATCATTTCACATACACTTTCATAATTTTCGGGTGGAAAATTTTCTGAGCATCCATTTTTCATCTGATTATTGGAATCGTATCTAGTGACTGTTATTATACTGCCATCAAATCATTTTTGTTTTGGTACCTTTTGGAGGGACAAAATTCAAATCATGCTATTCCACAACTATCTTGTCTATAATCGGCGCTCCGAGTGATAATGAATGATTTTCCTAGAATAACTTTCCTTTTTCAAATCGAATGATGATAGGCCACGTGATGTTTTTCTGAGATTGTTCTTCAACTAATTAATTGATACCACATTTTTAAATACTCGATTGACAGAAACACAAAAAATGGATGAAATCAAAATGGATTCTACACTCTAAGAAAACTGTTGGTGTCTTTTTCAATTCCAGACTGTTAGAATTAACACTAACCCTATTCAACACCAAAATTGTACTATCCTATCATAAGTATTGGGAATTTGATATCGTGGGGTTCGACGGTGTAAATCGTGATACATTATGGCAAATCTGAATTCGGAATCACACTTTTCATACTCATTATTTGAATTCAAACTGTAAACATCAAATTATTCTATTCATGAATCACAAAGTTGATATATTCTGAAAAATTATCATTAGTAGGTGTAATTTTTCAAAATTCATATCATGAAAGTGATCAACTATCAAATTTTTCATGTGGCTATCAATTTTATGAAGTATCCATATTCACACAAATAATTCCTCTTCAAGATATTCACCTAGTAATGAGATTGATAACCAAACCAGTGTATTTTCTGATATCACTGGAATAAATGACACTGGAATAGTTGTAAATCAACACCACTAATATCAGAAAAACATCGGAACAAATTTGTCGCCATACACTGTTGCCACCTCGTCTATTTTATATTACTTAAACCTATTTCATATATAACACTTTGAACATCGTGGTGTAAGATAATGATTAGAAGTTGATGAATTCAATATATCAATATGATGCTCTCTAATTAATGACTGCAACATTCTGTATCATTACTGCAGAGCTTACATGCATTTTGGTCCACCATTCGTCAAACGTACTCGACAGGCTGAGTCAGCACATCATCGTTTTGTCGTCAATCTAGAATTATGTCAAACAACTCCTTTCCAAAACACGTTTGTCAATGGAACGACGAAGCTTCGGTATTCTTTGCCAACGGAAGTATTTCCAAGAACTTATGAGGACAATTTCATTGAAGTACCTACTGCCTATGTTCATTAAATTATCATGAAACTAGGTACATATACTTAGTTATTTCATATCGTGATGCTTGGCAACCTTGCGCATCTTCTTTGTGTACGTGCTCCTATCACTTCCACACTCCAGACTCCAGAGTTCCACAGCCATTCGTAGTAAACGTTGAGCAATATTCAGCACTGTCTCTCTTCACTGTGCTTTCAATAAGCACGGATCATGTTGCTCTTCCAGTGTAAAGTGCATGATTGTTTCTATCATGAAGTGTATAAAAATAAAATTCAAATGCTCAGAAAAGTTTATTGAGGAGTCGAAATCAGAAACAATTGTCTCGATGTTTCGACACAACACCAAAATCGATGGGACACAGAGCTACCACAGGTAATACAGGTCAAAATGAGTTGATTGGACCTAACTTGTTTGTATAAAAGAATGTACCGTTTGTCCGTGAGGTGAGTTTAAAGTTTTCATAAATAAACACATTTTCGTTCGCTGATCGCTGTTCAAAAATGAGTGAAACAAATTGGATGATATTCGACGAAAGTGCATTTTAGAGTATAACTTCTTTCAGTAATCGAAGAATCCCGAAAGAAATTGTAGATCTTTTGAAAATATGTTTATTTATGAAAACTCTGAACTCGTCTCACGGACAAACGGTATATTTTTCAATAAAAAGAAGTTGGGTCCAATCAACTTATTTTGACCCGTATTACCTGTGGTAGCTCTGTGTCACAGCAATTTTGAGATACCCTGTACCTATATCTCAACAAAAATATTTCACACTATAATGAATTACAAATTGATTGAAGCAATTTTGTTTCATACCTAAATGTGTCAGAATTCTGAAGATTCGTGTCAGATGAAGAACTGTCCTCAATTAGAATTGACACAATTCCGGTTAAGAATTCAATGATCTGGTGTAAATAAACACCGTATTCATTGTAGATTTGATCATTTGATGATGATTTTGTAAACTCATTCCGGTGTGACTTTAAATATACTGATGTTTTTCATGATCAATAGTATTGTGATTCACACCAGACCAGTGCGAACTTTATCAGAAAATATCGCACATAACACACCAGACTGGTATTACTTTACATCCATTTCGAAATCACAAATCTCACCTGGAAATGTGCAGAGATAGCACCAAACACCGGTGCTCTACAAATAGGTGTGAATTAACACTGAAATATGCAGGACCTCTAAGGAAATCATTCGGTGTTAGCTGGTGTCAACTGGTGTTCCAGTTTTTCTTAGAGTGTAAGAGAGAGAGATTATGACGAGTCTTGCTGGCTATGATGTCTATCTGTGTCAGCACATCCTTTCGTTGTCAACCTCGAAAGATGTCGAACAGCACTTTATCAAAACTCCTGCATCCATAGAACGGCTAGGCTCTGGAATTCATTGCCTGAGGAAGTATTCCCAACAACATATAATCTCCAGAAGTTCAAAAAAATTGCAATACCGACCTCCTGTCCCTATCCTTCCTAGGAACGCACGATGTTCTTTGAACATCATAGGGATTTCCTTTCGTGCGCTTCGAGCGATAAAAAAAATAAAATAAAAAATCATACAACTGTATGTAAAATGATCTTTCGAATTCAAAAATGTGAAAATATATAAAATGTCTCATTTGAAAAATAAAAGTTGAGGTTTCTGATGCTGAAACCAGAAGTGGTTCCGATAGTGTAATTGTAACAGTGAATACAAAGTGAGATATTTGAATCCCTCAAATTTCATGATTCTATCTCAAGGAAATCAGACGGATAACTTCGGTACATCTTATATCAGAACTAACATGATTAACAATGAAAATGTGGGAAGATATAGGTAGGTATATATGATATAATCGAGTAGGTACATGAAGATATTCATAGATAATATCGCAATAAGTTATATTAATACACCTTTTTTTGCTCACAATTATAGGTAGGAATAGGTTAGAACATTTTTAGTATTAATTATTATCAAGGTCAATTACAATATCATTTTTGATATTCACAAACAAAATTGCAATTTTCCAAATGAAATCGCTTGGAAATTTGAAATGAGTGTTGAAAGTGTACAAATGACCGAAAACTGGTGGCATTGAAAATAATTATATTTCGAATTGAACTTTTGCAGCAAGATAAGGAAGATAAGTAAGGAAGATAATGTGAGTCAGAAATGTTTCTAGAGGTGATAGAAAATTGAAAATAAGTATAGTTTGATGAATTAACTAATGGCCCAACATGTATAGGCATATGAAGGGAGATAGAGATATCTCTCCAAAGTTATTGATGAAATTGAAATAATATTCCCGCATAACTTTCAAACAGTAAAAGCCGATAGATTGAAGTTTCCCACATGGATGATATTTATCAAACTATACTCATTTTTCAATGTACAATCAACTGCAGAAAGCTCGGTACACATTTTTGGCTCACCCTGTATATCAAATTGATGAAATACATCAATACATTATTCGGTAATTTATACCATATCTTCATCAGCTCGATGTATTAATGGTTTTCTCACATTTATACAGGGTGTCCCAAAATTAGCCTGCCAAACTCCACCAGCGGCTTCTTCGACCAAAAATAGGAAGAAAAGTTCCAATGAACATGAGTCGAGAAATGTAACCTGAGGGAGCTACGGCCCCCTGAGAGGGGGCTCCTGAAGATGATATTTCTTGAACATTTTCGAAACACCACGTGATAAAATGATGCAATTTGGTACAAGAATTAAACTTTTCATGCCCATATGCGATGAACATAAAACCATTTCAGAGTTTCATTCAGGAGTGTATAATACAGGGTAGGACTACATTAAATATTGCACAAATGTTTTCGTATGCATATTTCATGACAATTTAATGTCGGATTATGAAAATCCACACCATTTCACAAAAAAAGTGCTCTTGTTCCGCATCGATCAGATGTATCATTTTCGAATGAAATCGATTCAAAAAATGTTGATGCACTCACATCTTATGCATAACGTTGCCAATTTTCAAATCATAGTGGCTATAAAAATGTCAAGTAATTTCTTTTTACCAAACGACCCAATAAAAGCGCGAAAAATAGAAAAATTCTGATGAAGAAATTAATTCAATTTTTGTGCATTTTTTTCCATTTCCACTACGCCTCATTGCAATGTTATGCATAATATCTGAGATGTAAAAATATTTTAAAATTGCTTTTACTCGACAATAATACATCTTATCGTCACGGAACAGGAGTACTTTTTTTCTGTAAAAAGGTGTGAAATTTCATAATCCGAGATTAAATTGTCGAAAAATATGCAATGTAGTCCCACCCTGTATTATACACTCCTGATTGGAATTTTGAAATGATTTCATTTTCACTGCATTGGGCATGGAAATTTTAGTTCTTGTACCAAATTGCATCTTTTTATCATATGGAATTTCGGAAATACTCAAGAAATATCATCTGCAGGAGCCCCTGGGGGAGGCATAGCTCCCTTAGGAGACATTTCTCTACTCATGTTCATTAGAATAGAATAGAAAGTATTTATTATTTCTGAAACATATTACATGTTGTAGAATTTGGTCACGTTATAATTCATTCAAATATAAATTTATTATCTTTAAGATATTAATCTATAGGAAGTATCTATAAGACCTAACCTAAAACCTGCTAAATAAATTAACAAATAAAGCTATTCTATCTATGAGTATCCTATCAGTCACAGTGCATTCATTTTTTCATGATCATTTATAAGTCGTTATCTTAGATATATTCATTTACACTGTTATGACATTTTCCAATTAATAATTTCCTAATTCGGTTTTTGAACACTGATACACTCAAGCTTTTGTATGATATTGGTAGTTTATTATAGAATTTAGCACCAACAAACATTGCACCTTTCTGATAGAGAGCTGTATTGTTCTGCGAGAGCAAAATAGTGTTATTATTTTGTCTCGTATTTGCATTTGAGAAGTTGAATTCTTGTTTATTTATATGCATAAATAATAATATTTCTAGAATATATAGGCTTGTTGAGGTTAAAATATTCAGTGTTATAAAATGTGGGCGACACGATTCTCTCATTTTAAGGCCAAGCATTATGCGGACTGCATATTTTTGAATTATGAACATGTTTTGGCAGTTAGTCGAAGATCCCAAATGAACTACACTATATCGAAGTCTTGATACAAAATATGCCTCATACACTTTAAAAGTTTTATTTCTATTTTTGGTAGTAAAAGCCGCTGGTGAAGTTTGGCTGGCTAATTTTGGGACACCCTGTATATAGTTCATATCAGTTTTCTATAATTATGTGCTCTGCATGCGTCAATCTTTACAAAGAGTACATCATGTATAATATTTGCATTTGCCAAATAAGTAATAGCACCTACTAATAACTGTGTTTTGTTATTTTTGTGAATTTTATTGAATAAAGTGAATCTTGTTACTGAAATGCAATGTATTATTTTTCAACCATTGATTTGACGAATTGATCCACCGATCATAGGATAGGAAGGGAACATAACAACCAAAGGAGAAGAATCGAAGAATTTGTTTGTTCTTCTTGCGAACAGATACCAATTATCAGAGCCGATCTTACCAGGGGTGCAGCTTAGGCCTGGGAAAAAAATCGATATATCGATTAATATATCGTTATATCGAATAACAATATCGAAAGTTTACAAAAATGGAAATGCTCAGGATCCAACTAACTATAGACCAATAGCTTTAATAAGCATATTTTCTAAAATTTTCGAAAAAATTCTCAAGAAACGAATTGTAGAATTCATCAATAAAAAATATAGCTTTGATTCTAATCAATTCGGTTTTCAAGAAAACAGTGGAACACAAGCAGCAGTACTACAAGTGATAGATTCAATCCAGAGAGGACTTGATTCAGGAAATTATGTGGTAGCTGTTTTCATTGATCTCAAAAAGGCTTTTAACACAGTTGATCATACAACACTTTTAGAAAACTTAAAAACAATGGGACTCAGAGGCACTGTGAGAAATATTTTGAATTCATATCTTGAAAATAGGACAATCAATACAAAATCAAACAACTCTGTGTCAAATAAACTATTAATCAATAAGGGTGTCCCACAAGGCTCTGTTTTAGGACCTATACTATAATTACTTTATGTTCAAAATATCAGTGAAATTGGTCTAGCGTGTGAATATACCATGTATGCAGATGATACAGTACTTTTATATGAAGGCAAGAATCCTTCAGATTTAGAAAATATGATAAATGAAGACTTGGAAATATTTGAAAAATGGCTCCAATCTAACCTTTTATCGATAAATACTAACAAAACAGAATACATGATTTTTCACCAAAAAAATAAACAAAAAATTCACCTCAACCTTAAAATAAAAAATGAACTCTTGAAACAAACTGACCAGATAAAATATCTTGGTATTTGGTTTGATGACAGGTTGAAGTGGGACAAACATATTGATGTTCTGACAAAAAAAATATCTCCAATTATTGGTGCATTGAGAAGATGTCCCAAACTTGATATTAAAATTGCAAACATGATTCTCTACTCTCATATACTGAGTCGTATCAACTATTTAATAAATGTTTGGGGATCTTGTTCAAAAAATAATTTCAATAAAATATCAACATTATATAGAAAATCGTTAAAAGTATTGTATCGTCTCCCATTTGATTCACCAACCAATCAATTGTATGAAATAACAAATACGTATTCTTTAGATGAAATATATAGAATTGAAACTCTCAAAATATCATATAATATCATAAATAGAAAATTGAAGTCGAATATTATTTTGATACGGAATTCTGAAATTCATAATCATGAAACTAGACAATATAACTTGTTCCATCTTGACGCCGCTAGCTCCCTAATCGGACAAAAAACATTCACTCATTCAGCCTTAACTGAATTCAATAAACTACCTGATAATATAAAAAATTGCAGAAATATAGGTATATTCAAAAATGAAGTAAAAAAACTGATTATTTCTCAGCGGACTGGATAAAATTAATCATGCCATTTTTTTTTTGTTTTTTACAAATATTATTCTTTGTTTGCCAATTTACAGTTGTTGATATATTTTGAATGATGCTATGTTTACCTATAGGTATATAATTATGTACTTCCTTATACCAGAACCTATCCTGTCTGGAAGTTATTTGTTCAATAAATAAATAAATAAATAAATAAATAAAATATATCGAATAACAATATATAATTTCAAAAATATCGATATATCGACATATCGGTATGTCGATAATTATCGATTACTATCGATATATCGAGATATATGCAAGTACCTACCTGGACCATTCTCTTCGATTCCACTTCCGTCTACATTTCACATACATTAATGAAGAAATCTGATACAAACATAAATTGTGTGAATAATTCTGATTGAAACAAAATTCCAAAATGACAGTTGACAGTTCCTACAATTGACAGGCCGGATAGGACTCGAACGACTGAAGGTCTGTTGCCATGGTAATGTGTTTGAGAAATTGTGTTGCCATGGTAACGTGTTTAATATTTTGAATGAATCACATATCGTCAATCCGTGATCAATCGATCATTTAACGTGGTACATATCCGTACGCTGAATGCCATTTTAGTTATGTGAGTAAACAAAATACTTTGCACTCGCTCTTTGGATTTGTTGTTACTCTAGAAGGAATCTGATTTTCAATTTGAAGGCATTTGGCATTGAATCCTAACAAAAATTTCACCTGCGCAGCACATTTTTCACCATACAAAAATATTGTCTGAGTATCTTGACCGCCCTTGGAATACCCTGAAATGAATTTGATACCATTCTGGAAAAAATCTTATATTCAACCTGAATGCATTCTATCGTGAACCCAACAAATTTCGCCAGCGGCGTATTTTTATATACAGAGCGAGAATTTTGTCTGACTTCTTGGTATAGGTACTTTTATATTAGATTATATTTTCTGAGTAAAATAATGTTGTTTGGCATTACTTATCATGATTCTAATTCATGAAATGTCGATTTTTATTTCTATCTCTTATTTCTGAAAGTATGGTTTGTCGCTGAAAGCTAGCCAAAAAACGATGTTTTGTACTTAAAATGTAATTTTTTTAGTGGTTTACTCCTCATTCCTATACTTATAGTTGAGTTCATAACTTCAACGCGGTAAGTATTTTGGTTTAAAATATGAAAAATTTTCTAGAGGGGCAGGCCGAGGGGCAGGCACATTGAGTTTTTGCATGCAGGCGGCCGACACCCTAGGATCGGTGTTTGATTTCAATAGAAATATCCAAGAAGTGAATTAAAGAAGTAACGCCACTGCTTGATGTGTATGAATTGAATATTCTGTTTTGGTTCCGTGTGCTAAACTGTCAGGTATTTCAATAAAGCAAGTAGTTCGAACCGTCTGTTGTTTTCATTAAGCGACTGTTCACGCCAAAATTTAAAAAAATATTGTATGTATCACGTTAGGAAACGCAAAAGCCTTTTCCTAACTCGCCATGAGTATATCTATTACTGAAAATATTCGGACTTGCTACCAATCCAGAAGCCGAATTGACCCACACGTCACCAACCAACCTCGTTTTTCAGCGAAAATATTCTTGACATTGATAACGTCAACTATCACGATTAATATTCCATTTTGACGGCTAAAATTTCTGTATAATCATTTATAGTCGGATTCAATCATTCTTTGTCTTGGGAATATTGGTCGATTGACATATTCCAGCTTGTCGCTCATGACATTGTTCCAAATTATACGGATTATTAAATAATGTCATTTGCCAAGTTACTATGGGAAACAAGCTGTCGTGCCAATCGCCGGCAAAATAGTATCAGTTGTATGGTATTACATATTATCATAAAGTCCCCATCCTCTATAATACCTTCCTTATATTGAACTGTAAATTAATCAGACTTACCTGTGTCTGACATCTTGTAACTTTCGACCTTTATTATATCTAAGTAATAATAAAATCAATTATCAATTCTCCGTAACATAAACGTAACTTTTTGATCGTCATTTAACTCAACACAAATAATGCCTTTTTTCTTCAAACTTTATATTATACGACATAATAGATGCATCTTCACTTGCATGTATAATTTTGATTTGTAAATTTTCCTTATAATTAAGTAAATTAACTTTTTATCAAATTAATGAAAGAATATTCTTCCGAATTTGAGACAAAACCGAATTGGGATAAAATCACAATTCCTATAGGTTCGTTTTCATATTTTTTCCAAATGAAGAAGTTTTCGTGAAAAAAAATTATCGATTGAATACGAAGGTTCGTGGTATTACCATTGATATCTATTTTTCACAAGTCATAAGTCATATTTTTCAAATACACTCATATTATTTTCTTTGATAAACATATTGAATCATTCATTGAAATTTTCTCTCAGGTTTCTAATACTTGAATTTTACGCGCAGTGACATTTCGACACTGATCATCAGATATGTATTGCATCCAAAAAAACAGTTGAGAATAGTATATTGTTTAACGAGCACGCAATGATAGTGAGTTCCTATACGAGAATGAAATTGAGCATCATGAGCCATATAGGCGAATGCTGCTATCATTCGAGTAGAAAATTAGCATTCCGTACAAGTTATGCACTATGATTTTTCTACGACTTTAATAGATAACAGCGGCATTTTTGATTTCTTCGTCTTGTAGCCATCTGGTTTCCTGTCAAGTAATGCTCATCTATTAGACAGAGCTGTCATTTCTTCAAATTTGACATTCCATGAGCGATGAGATTTTTTTGAACACAATGGAGTCATTGTGATATCATATACGGAAATAAAAGTGATGACATACAAAGAAGGTACCTCATTGATGTATCCAACAGAGTAAAACAAGAGCAATTTTGTGTTTTAGCGGTAGAGAATCCTTTCTCCATCACATTATTATTCTAAATGAAGAACAAACGGAGCCGATGTTTGCCAATGTTGAAGAAAGTAGTTGCGCAATTGACATTTTTCAATAATCGTAATCGAAGAAAGTTGATTTCAACAAAGAATACATATGATGGGTACGTATATGATACATTAATTTGTATGCATATAGTTATTAGCGACTCAAAGATTATTACCATGTATTAATTATGATAACTGTGTGGTGAAACATTTTCCATTCACAATATGGCTCTACAGTGTGTCCCAAATTTGATCCTCACCATTGAGATTTCTGTAATATCGGTAACTTTGACAGATAAAGAAACGGCTCAATCAAGAAAGTTTCAGCACATTCATTCTTGATATCTGGACTAGCTTCAATCATTTTTGAGGTATTGAAGAAAAGCTGAAAGTTTGTATCTTTGTTCTTCTCGAGTATATCGGAAATTATTGATTGTATGATAAAACGACTTCAACATTCTGATTAACTACGCAACACTAATTTCGTCGCACCCCAAAATATTGCCCCTGTTGAAAAATGAATAACTTTTTTCTGCTTTCAACAATTTGAAATCGGATCACACTGTTCGCTAGCCGAGTTCTTCAGCTATAATCTCTTACTTCTTCAAAACATGAGGTTCTTCAAATAAACTCGCTACAAGGAGTCACCTAAAAAGTAAGATAATTTCGAGTAGTATATTATGAAAAAAAATAAAATTTAAATCGTCCTACGAATACGAAAGTACAGTGGTGGGGTGGAACGAATTGTAACGTGATTGTGTATCAGCTCTTCCTTTCCGTAATTTCAACTATGTGCCTTTGTTAGTCGGAGTTTTTCTCTACAGATTTGGCTATATGAAGGAAGAACCTTGACCCACTACATTCAAACAACTTTCTTCATACTCCTAACTAAGCTATGACGAGAATCAATATTATATGCCTTCTCACCTGGCTGACTTTTAGAGCCAGACCTTTCTTAGAGAGCGGAATTCATAAATAGTTATTTTTTTCATCGCTTGGAGCACACGAAAGGGAATCCTATGATGTTCGAAAAACATCGTACGTGCCTATATAGGGGGGATAAGAAGAGGAGATAGGTATTGGAATTTTTGTTAACTCTTGGAGATTATGAGTTCTTGGGAATATTGCCCTATGCAATGAATTCAGAGCTTTGACATTTTATAGACGAAAAAGTTTTGATAAAGTGGTGTTCGACATATTTTGAAGTTGACAACGAATGGATCTGCTGATTGGGCTTGTCGAGTTCGTCTGACTGGTATTGCAAGTGATGGAATGATAGCAGAGATTTCTGAAGAACATTTCCCGTGGAAATACCTATGAGAAAGGGAAAGGTCACCAACTTTTCCACAGTGTTCCAATGCGGTCAAAGAGTTAGTGAGTGTGCCATCACCCATCAGACGAATGGCTCTTCTCTGGATGGAATCTGAGAGCATCAGCGTATGTTTGCTGAACCCCATATGTGGGAACAGTATTCTAGAACAGGCCGTATCTGCGCTTTGTAGATCATGAGAAGCTGTTGAGGTGTAAAGTAGCTTTTCGCACGGAACAAGAATCCGAGATTTTGTGAAGCAGCTTTTGCGATGGATCTGACATGATTATCCCATGAAAGAGTATTGCTGATGGAAATACCGAGCATAGATATGGTGGACTTGGTGGGGATGGTGGTGCCAGATATTACAATATCAGGCATACTGAGTTCCGCCTTTCTAGAGCAAATACAGGCAGGAGTTTTGGTGGCGTTGAATTCAACTAGGTTCTAGGATCTGCAAAGCTGTGAATGGGGCAAGTTGTTACTCCCAACAGATCATTGATAGGAAGAAGGAATAATGTTGGTGCCAAAATTGATCCTTGTGGAACGCCGGAATTGATGCCAATGGTATCAGACGATACACCGTCCACCACCACGTGAAGCGATCTGCCTGAAAGAAAACTCGATAAGAGATGGCATAGCTGAGGTGGTAAGCCGTATGATGGTAGTTCGTGGAGGAGTCCTTCGTGCCAAACACGGTCGAATGCTTTCGATATTTCCAACGTGACAGCTAGAGATTCCCCGTGTTTTTCTAATGAAGCTTGCCATTAATGGGTGACGTAGGCAAGTAGATCTCCAGTAGATCTTTGGTGGCGAAAGCCGTATTGTCTATCATTGATGATTCCTGAGCTCTCTAGATATTTGATAAGCTCGATATTGATGGCTTTCTCCATCACAATGGAGATTGATTGATTGATAACAGGGCAATGGGCCTGTAGTTGTTAGGCAGGTTCTTGTTCCCTTGTGGAACGACGGAATTGAAGGTTACGGTATCAAACTCGATAAAAGATGGCATAGCCGAGGTGGTAAGCCGTATGATGAGAGTTTGTGGAAGAGTGCTTGGTGCCAAACTAGGTCAAATGCTTTCAAATAGGTGACGTAAGCAAGTAAATCTCCAGTTGGTCTTCGGTGGCGAAAGCAATATTGTCTATCATTGATGATTCCTGAGCTATCCAGATATTTGATGAGCTCTATGTTGGAGGCTTTCACCATCACTTTGGACATAACTGATAACAGGGCAATAGGCATGTTAGTTGTTGGGCAGGTTTTTGTTCCTTTTTTTTTTGGGGATTGGTTGGACTATAGCTATCTTCCAGCAAGATGGATCAATAGCCGGCTTGAACGGTATGGTAAATAACTTACAAAGAATCGGTGTGAATTCTGGTGCCCATGTTTTGAGGATGATGGGTGGAATGCTTCATACACCAAGGTAGTGAAAAATAGGTATTATTTTTATCTAGGAAGCAAGATTATATCCCAAGGCTTCAGCCGAGGAAAAAGGTCGCGTGGGAATAATATTCCCCACTACAAAGGTGTATATTGAATCATGTTCACCATTAGCAATATATTTTGATCATTATAGTTCTGTGAAACTGATAATTGTCACTATGGAACCACTTATGAAGTAGTTATAAATACCTAATACCTACTATACCTTTTCAAGTCCTTGCGAAGCTTGCCTCAGAACAGTGAATTTGGGTTAATTACATAACATAGGTGGCAATATGTCTTTATCGACTAGTAGTTCATAAAATGGTACATACATTGGTAAACTAAAACACTGTTCACGTCTTGAAAAAGAAAACATAATGGTAGGTTCTATAGATAGTAGTGTAAAAACATTTCTTCGTGGTTGATTATTATGCCATAATTTGTTTAAGTTTATAGCAAAGCGGGACAAAATGAAATCCTGATGTGACGTGCGCTGCGTCATGTTATCTCTTAAAGATTCTTCTTTCAAATTCGACATTTGATTTTTCTCTCAATTTTGCCGCTTCTGGTGCATCCATCGATACTCTCGCCTGTTCCGACCTTCCCACAAAGACCTCGTGAAATTTCACATGGGTCAGTGTGCCGTGCAAGTGTTGCCGAAGAACCGACTCGAAGAGCATAGCTCGGGCTCGAATCTCGCTTTCTTATACACCAAGGTAGTGAAGAATAGGTATCATTTTTATCCAGGGAGCAAGATCATGTCCTGAGGCTTGAGTCAAGGAATGAGGTCGCGTGGGAATAGTATTCCTCAATACAAAGGACCTAGGGAGTATTGCTTGCGGCTCTGTGCTAGAAACGGCATAATCCTTCCAACGGCCCTCTGTCAAACGTCATTTACCATACGTTAGCTATCTAATGTGATGACCCCACGTGTGGTGAGTCGCCCTATTTTTTCAATTTGCTGGTCTCTGATTGGCTAGCCTAGTCACGTGGTTTGGAGAAACGTTTAGAGGTGGGGCTGGTCTGAAGTGCCGGACTTCCTACTTATGGACCAATTGTCATTATTGAAGCACTTATGAAGTAGTCCTGACTATGACAGCATATATCAAGTCGTTATTGATGAATACCAACCAACTATACCTCTTCAAGTTCTTGCGAAGCTCACATCAGAACAGTGAATTCGGGTTAATTATTTAACAGAGGTGACTATGTCTTCATAGGTATACAAAAATTAATGTTCGTCTGTATGTCCTTTATGCTCGATGGAAAATACCACGTCGCTCCACCTGACGGCAGCAACTTAAACACTTCTGAGCGGTTTGTTTTGATGATATGACCAATAAGCACAAACAAAAAACAAATATGAACCAATGGAAACAGAGTAAACATGCCGCTTTGACAGCTTTCAAGAACTCCGATAGGTGGCGTACGCCTATTTTCTATCGCGAATAGAATCGTAAACGGCTTGTCAGGAGAAGGTTCCTATGAGAGAAAACAAAATTCAAGATGGGGAACCAATATGGCGGACGAGTTCTGTAACTATAAAACGATTCGATTCAAAATTTGTATCTGGGGGTTTTTGCGGTCAGAAATTATGGTTCTATGGCCTAAATTGGAAAACTCGAGATGGCAGAAACAATATGGCGAAGGAGTTTGGTAATTATATTTCGATTCTATTCAAAAATGGTATCTGGTGGTTTTGGGGTCGGAGCTTATGATTCTTTCCTCAGAATTTGGAAATTCAAGATGGCGGATTCAGTATAACGGACGGATTCTGTAATTATGATCGGATTCTATTCAAAATTGGTATCAAAGGCTCTTAGGGGTTGGAGATTATGATTCATTCATCAAAATTGGAATATCAATGATGGCAGATCCAATACGGAATTCGAGTTTATCAATTTTGATCCGATTTCTATTCAAAATTGGTTTATATCTGAGGGTTTTCGGGGTCGGAGATCATGATACCTCCGTCATAATAATGAAATTCAAGATGGCGGATTCAATATGTCGAACAAGCTTTGTAATACGTCGATAGTGTTTCAAAAAACGAATGAAACAAGCTTTCATAGATTAGAAAAGATGTTTTCATAGCAAAACAACGTTTGCTGGGTCAGCTATAATGAATAAAATGACCTGAGATAAATTCGAATTTGTGAACTGTCTTTCCTTCAAACAAAAATACTCTTCACGCCTTGAAAAATAAAACATAATGGTATGTTCTATAGCTAGTGGTGTAAAAACATGTCTTCGTGTTTGATCATTATGGCATAATGGGCATAATTTGTTCAAGTTCATAGCAAAGCGGGACAAAATGAAATCCTAATGTGACGTGCGCTGCGTCACGTTATCTCCTACAGAGTCTGCTTTCAAATTCGACATCTGATTTTTTTCTCAATTTTGCCGCTTCTGGTGCGTCCATCGCCGCTCTCGCCTGTTCCGACCTTCCCACGAAGACCTCGTGAAATTTCACTTGGGTCAGTGTGCCGTGCAAGTGTTGCCGAAGAACCGACTCGAAGAGCATTGCTCGGGCTCGAATCTCGCTTTCTTGTTCATTGTTCGCTCGCGTGCAAGTGGAAAAGTGAATGTGAAATTGAAGACGAGATGTTGTTTCCAAAGGATTACATGTTTTCGATCGAGGTGAGAGTGGATTTTTGTGCTCTTCTCCGATTTATTCGGGGTCTCGTTCGGGATGTTCGGAATTGGGGTGGAATATTTCACCAGCGGCTTTGATAACCAAAAATATACAAGGTGTTTCCTAAGTCAATGTCAATATTTGAGAAGGTGATTCTTGGGTCCATTTTATGAAGAAAATGTTATATGAACGTATGAGCCGAGGTATGAGCTAAACGTCTCAACTTTTGAGATACAGGGTAGTTAAGATTAGGCTGAAGCTCTTAAAAAGAAATTGTTTTTTTATTGATATCCATAATACGACATGATTTGATCTCTTGAATTGTTTCTCTCCCAATCACGGTTCTCAACCGGAAAATAAAATCTATCAATCTACATTTTGATATTGTCATAGTATTAACGATATTGTTATGATCATGCATTGAAGAGGTTTTTATTTCTTCGAGCTGAAACCGTGCATCAGATTGAGAAAAATGTAGGGATCAAATTTGCTTAAGAATGATTGAGAATTTCAGGAATGATTTCAATTCGGAGATTATGTGTGAAACAAACGCCACTGGTGGCAACAAAATGTGTTACACTTACTAATGGCCCTCTGAGGTACCACCTCAGAAAGATGGGCCTGGCGGAGACTGACACTTGCCGCTTTTGTAACAATGCGACCGAAACCGCGGAACACATACTTTGCTCATGTGAAGTATTAGTCCGCCAAAGGCTGAACCACCTAGAACAGGTCTATCCCACCCCTGCTGAAGTGGAGAAGTCAATCGTCAGGATCTACAATCTACAATCTACTAATGGCTCTTGATACATAGTACATGTGTGCTGAAATTCATCGAAATATTTATATAGTGATATAACAGATATCAATAAAAACACTATTTATTTTTGAGAACTTCATCACCCTGTATCTCTGAAGTTGAAACGTTTAGGTCATGCATTCATATGAAATTTTCTTCTCGAAATGGGCACAAGAGTTGCCTCCCCAAATATTGAAACTCAATCAGGAAACACCCTGTATGGAGTAAAATGGCTAGAAAAAACAAAAAACGACCCAAAAGGAGCTACGGCCATAGAGTTTCAATACCCAAAACAAAAGAAGAAAATGCATAATTTTTTGCCAATGCCCAAGTCTGTTATTCGAAGCTGAAATTTTTTTATTTTTATATGTACTATACAGGATGTAATTTAATTGATGGCTGAAAATAAAGGATAATATGGTTCTTCAGCTGATTCTAGGAAGAAAATATATTATGACCATATACCTTGAACCTCTTAACTTTTGAGCTGTAGAGATATGAGAAACACATCGTTTTCTCATCATAACTTCAACTGTTATAGATATTTTCATGAAATTTGACATGCGACCACTAAGCACCAATATGCAAATGAATCTTTCAAGATATCTCAGTATTCGTGTATTGAAAGTCAGATAATTTCATCAACGATTTATTTTACCAAAATTCAAAGTCAGTGTGGCCCAGAATCCCCCGAATCCCTGGCTTCTGCTGACCTCCAATGCTGCTGCTGGCTAGCAGGAATCTTGCTGAATCACAGTAGATTGTCTACGTTGAACCGGATCTTCAGTTAGATACTTCTGATCTTCTTATTACGAAGCAATAACGGATTTTTGTGGTTCTTTCTTTCAAGTCTACACTTTCAATTCTTGGCGATCAAAAAAAACCCTCCAGAATACTAGGCGATTCATAGCAGACGAGCCTATCGCAAATTTTCGCACTGACAGGGTATAGGCATTTCTGCATGAACGTTTCTTCTTTAAATGAGAATCATCCTATATTTTGAGCCATCAATCAAATTATACCCTGTATACACCATTTTCGACTGAAGTCGATTTGAAAATCATTCCTTTCGTACCCAAAGAGATTTTTAACCATCTGAATAAAAAAATATTGAGTGTCATTAGAAAAGTCACTGAATAGTTTTATTAGCCGAAAAAAATGCATACATCTTCAACGTATGCAGAGTCCGGACTATACAGGGTGAATCTGAAAGTGAGGTTTTCTATTTAACGGGGTATATATCATGCCAAAATAAGTTTTCTGGACAAAAATTGTTTATGTGAAGAATGTAAGATAACAGTTCACTTCAAAACGAAAATCAATAAGTTGAAAATGTGAGAAGAGGTTATTGAATAATTTTTCTGATGAAATATTATAACCATAGGGTATCTAATGCTGGATTAATATCGGCTTCTTCGCTTTCTTTGAAAAAATGTAAACTACATGTTTTATAGTTGGAGTCTTCTTCAATCTTTTGAATACCTGTACCTACCGTATCTTTAATATCTGATATGAGCAATTCTTTGCCAAACAACTTATTCTAATGACATATAAATCCTGTTCGAAAATAAACCTGACTTTCAGATTCACCCTCTATAGATGCACGTATGAAGTGGATGATCCATCCATTCAATATTTTCTCGATAAGACATTATACAGGATCTTTCAAGACGAGCTGAGTCGAGAGCTGAGTTGACATGAATATGCTACTGAGACTAGTTTTCTGAAATTTGTATACAGGGGGTTTCCAAAGTGCTCGTTTCAACTGATATATTTTCAGTTTTCAAACAATTGACTGAAATGAATATGTGAAGTAACCATCAATGTGATTTACTTGACAGAGTATTATAATACCTTTATTATAATAAAGGTAAGCAGATAGAAGCAAGACCTCTGACTACTTTACATTAGAATATTTGTGGACGATGACTTTACTTTGTTAAAATTTTTGATGACATACATACATGCACGTATTCATAACAATACACGAAACATGGATGCCGTGCCATATGCATGCAATGCAACCAATAATCCGTGTGGTGAGAATATAGGATAAAAGAAGTGGAAAATGTTAGGTTAGTGAGCATATCGACAATAATAATGATAGCGATCATTTATTTTTCCCCATATCCCACTGTGTTTGGCTCGGTAATCAAATGAAGATAAACAAAATCGTTGTGTTAGTCAAAAAAGTATTGCTGGCCGTGATTATTCAAAAGCAAGCTATCTAATCAATCAAATCCCGAGAATGCATGGAAAACAGAAGGCTTTCCTGATCAACCATAACAACGTTGTTTATTCACGATGACCTAGTACATCCTTTTTATTTCCTAGCAACAATCCTATGTTCGTGACAGTATCAGATACTCGATCAGATACATCAATTCAAGAGCTAATTCTGGTATTAAAATGGACGACTTCTGTGTCGGTTGCAAAAAAAACATATTTATGTCAAAACATGACGTTTATCAACTTAAATTGTGGTCGACCAACTTTATAATTTGGGGATTTTTAGGATTTTTTTTATTTTATTTGAAAACACACTGGACCACTTGACACTTGAGTATGTATGATTTCTACGATTCGTTTATCAACTTGATAGGTCATGCCCAATTTCAATCATTTTTCTCTGAAACTAAAGGCAAAAAAGAAGGGGGGTCCCGTGATCCTGTTCAGCTTATCGACTCAGCTAGTCTTGAATGACCCTCTACCCAGCGAGCACAAAAACATCTCAGAGATGTTAAAAGTACGAGATTTCGAGACATTGAACCTCCACTGCGATGTTCTGTTCACACATGAATAGAACTATTATAGAACAGCCAATGTCCGCCATAGGCGGCAATTATCGAGATGTCCTTGATATGTCTCAAAACTACCTTCTCCCTAGTTCTTTTTAAAGCCTTTTCATGGACACAACGAAACATTTTCAACGCGTCTTGCGCACATTAAATCGCTGTAAAAAAACATTTTGGAGGTACTTTTCTGAAGCCTTTTGTCAAAATGAACTTTTGCATTAGGATTACATTTCCCTTGAATGAAACAATGCATTAAAAATAGATTGAACATAAAAATATTTTCTTGATATGAAATTACCTTCTTAATCGGTTTCTGAGTAGTGCTTACTACACACAGACATATAAGTGGAAATAGGGTTCCCAATTTTTGAAATGTTCTCCACAATGCATAATTTTGCAACTGCGGAGAAGCTGTGTATTGATGAATTCGTACTAACAACACATCTTGCATCTGATGGTCATTATTACAAACTAAATAAGTCTTCTAACACAATAAACTTCACCAAATTCCTTTCTGTTTGTTAGTAGCGTGATGTAAGCGTGACACGCGAATGCCAATTGCAAACAAGAAGAACAAAATCGAAAACAAATCAGAATTCATCGTATTGTGACGTAAGCATGAGACGTTGTGGTGGGGCAAACAGAGAAAGGGCACAAAAGAACAAAAACAATACTTTCAATATCCTTCTGAGCCCTCTTTGGGAAGTGCATATTATATACGCCTCAAAAAAAAACATCCTCATGCCTACATTTCTAAAACATCCCAAAACATCCCAGGGATACCTCTCAGTAGGCAAACAAAGAAATGCCACAGAAGAACAAAAACAATACTTCAATATCCTTCAAAGACCTCTTTGGTCAGTGCATATTACGTCTCAAAATAACATCTCCATGCCAACATTTTCAAAACATCCCAAAACATCCCGGGGATGTTTGTGCTCGCTGGGTATAGTCTATTGCGCTCTAATGGACTCGAACAATTTCACAATATGTGCATGTGAGGAAATTATTCGGCAATAGGTTAGTAGGACTATATTCATTGTGTATTGTGTTTCACAATCTATGCTGCAAATGAATATATTATGAAGAAAGTGATTTCAGAAGAAGACTCAAAGCTCAACAGTGCATACATATATTCTGATCAGTTTCATCATGATATTATCTCATTTTTAATGATGGATCAATATACCTATCCATCCCGATTGATATGTGTGCCAGTATAATAAGTTGAATTATAATTTAATTAGATAATATATTTTCGATGTAAACTGAAGACTTTTTATTTCGTAAGGAAAGTAGCTCATTTCTATCTGTATAGAAATAAGCTGGCACCCAATGTCAGTGTCAATTTTGATTACCGATTTCATCCAAATCACTTGAATCGTTGCATAGCAACAAACTTCTCCTGAAAGGCAGAGAAAGTACAACTTTCCTGCCTGTTATGTGTCAGAGAAATGCCACTTTTTAGTCCGCTTGGAGACAAACAGATGATTTCTATTACTCTAGCGATAGTAAGAAATCACTGCATGATGAAACAAAAAACAATGATTGTTTCGGCGTTCATTCCTTGTATAACAATCCCCTGTATATTTTACAAATGTTCGATTTACCAGGGAAAATATTGGAGAAGAGGGATTTCGAAATAAATAATAATGTAAGGTCAGTCAGAAATATCATTGGAAAGAATGTTATGATTTTCGGTTTAAAATATTGTTATTCAATCAAGTTTGTAACAAGCCGTAATAATGATCCTCGAAGTACACGGAAAAAAAAGTTTTGTTGCACCAACAAAATAATTTTGGTCATTTTTCCTTTGTTAAATTAAACACAATTTTGCAAAATTAACAAAAAATATATGTTCATTCCAAATAAGCAACCTATTCAAAGAGACAAAATAATTTGTTTGAAATATTTGCTTACTTGAACAAAAGTTTCATTTCATTCAACAACATTCATAGTTGACATAAAACAAATTTCATCTCATTGTTCAATCAATCATATGCATTTTGTCTATTCTACAAAATTACATTAATATTGACGAATATCTAACTAAATACAATACCATATTTTGTTGAGCCAACAATCATTTCATTGTGCAACCAATCAAATGTTTTTTTTTTTCTATTCGACAAAATAGAATTGATTTTGACAACATGATATTTTGTTGATTCAACACATCACTATCAAGAAATATGTTGTTATTTCAAACAAATTACTTTGTTGAACAGAACCCACAAATACAATATATTTAATAAATATCTTGTTGAATGATAATCTAGTTGCATTTTTACCACCAGGTGGCGTTTCTTCCAACCTTCCTACGCTCGCCTCGATTGGGGTGTACATATACCTACCCTCGTACCTACCTAAAATATCCGTTTATATAATTATATTAGGCTGTCCTAGACTTATTTCTTATGACGCTTATACAAGCTGATAGCACAGTAGAGAATAGTCTTGAAACTCTTGAATCAACTAAGGAAATTGATCGCTAATTTCTCTTAGTTTTGAAATTCAGTTATTGGATTTCTTTAAATATTTTTCTACAAAATATTTTGATTTTGTCAATTCTAAATACAATTTGGTTGATTGAAGAAAATATATATTATTTTGACATATTCACTCTCTGAAAAACTGAAAATTTTGTCACTTGAATGAAATAATATAATCATTCCAATCAACGGAATCGTTCATGAGAACAGGATATTGTATTATAGGAACAAAATAGTCTTTGTTTATTCAACCAATTCCTGCTGCTAATTTGAATCATTAATCGAGTTACATTAAATGAATTTTGAATTGAAAACTGACAAAAAACATTTATTACGGTGACAAAATATTTTGTCGTGGATATATGACACTCAAATTATGTTGAATTCACAAACATTTTGTAGTTTCAAACAAATTTTTTTTCCTGTGTACGTATTTTCTTTGATTGTGTTCAAGAAGTTACTTCTTATAAGATGTATGGTATAAAACTCAAATAGAATGCGATTATTCTTCAATCGATTTGCTTGGCCGAGTTTTGAGCCTAATTTGACATTTTTATAATACGTAGGTAACCAAATCTCCAGCAACCTGAGGTCATAAGCTCATTTCAATATCAAGGTTCTTTTTCCTACCGCCAACCAACACGTCCGACTTTTACTTTCACTGAATTCCATTTCCATTTTACTCAGTTCATGAGTACATTAGTTTGTTTGTTTTCATTAATACTGACTAGCAATTCGAAATGATTCATCGACGACTGTCTAAACATCACCCACTTCACTTTTCCAAGCATTTGCTCGGAACACCATTTTTGTTTCAGAACAAAGATCTTCAGAAACAACTCGTTGATAGAGAAAGAAATGTTTTTCTGCAACCGACACAAAAGTCGTCCATTTTAATACCAAAATTAGCCCTTGGATTGACATTTCTATCACTGACACAAACATAGGTATGTTGCTAGACAACACTTTCAGTTCCTAGGAGCCGAAGTTGAACTAAAAGGGACACGGAAAGAAGGAATTGTTGAATCGAGCAAAATTTAATTGAATGGAGCGAATAAAAGTGTTATATATGCACGACAAAATATAATCTTGAAATGAGTAAATCTATATCTTGCTTCAGAGCGAATTTGAAGTTTAAATCAAGTAAATATGTCTTGCCTTGCATGAACTCTGAATCTTCTTTAATCAAGCACATCCATGGATTGTTTATGAAGATATATTGAATTGGCTCAAACAATCATTTCGTTTGATTCAAAATAACAAGATATTGATTCAATCAAATATTTAGTTGATTCAACGAAATATTTGGTTGATTCGAAGAAATATTTGGTTGATTCAATGAAATATTTGGTTGATTCAATGAAATATTTGGTAAATTAAATGAAATATCTTGTTGATTCAAGAGAAACTATATATCCATTCGAAAATTGTTTTATTGAACCAAATTCAATATTCAGGGAATTTTCTGAAATTTCACATCAATAGAATGAACAAAACTAGGAAACTAGTCGACTCCTAGCATAGATCTTCAGTCTTTACTTCTTTTCAGCTGATGCAAAACTATTTCGGATTGCTAAATCATCCCAAGTTCGATTTATCCCGCTGATATTCCAACCACCACCACCACCACCACCACGCCCCCCGAAAGGTTGAATGCCCAGGATCAAGTGCCGCCATATAACTAGCTTACGTTATATGATAGCTCCTCATCCCCATGTCCATCCACCCCCACTCACTAACGAGTGGACTTCAACCTTATGCATTTGGCAATCTGCATATGTTTTATATAACCCCTTACTTGGTTTCAGTCTTCCGACTTTTAAACCTTTTTGTCTAATGTGTGTTTCCTAGCCTGACTTTGCGTGGTGGTTCCCTACCCTAATGGGAAGCAAAAATTGTGTTTATGTCTTATTATTATTGGTTAACTTTTTATAGGGTATCAAAGGAGAGACTCTTTTTTTTATTTATCTGATGATTATTATGCAACTTTTATTGATATTGATTTAATTCCGTTCTTTAATCTTATATTTGGTGAATTGGTGAATTGGGCGCTTGTACTTTATTCTTCCGAAGCGCGGGTCTTGATTTATACTTCCAACCACGAAGAATCAGGCTTCACGTATATAATGAACTCGAGGCAGGTATAGACGAGGCGAAATGATCGCCATCTAGAGACGAAAATTTGAGTTGATGTAGGATGAACAAAATATTTCATTGATATTACATATTTCGTTGCTCTATTCAAGCAAATGATCCGTTCGAAACTATTTCATTGCTACATCGGAATAAGAAAACTTGTATGTTGTTTCAAACGAGGTTTCAAAGATATATTCTCATCACAATGATCATTGTTTGATCAAATCAACGAAATGTTTATAGTTGAATCAACATCGACATTATTTTGGATCGACATAATTTGTTTTTGAGAAAATCATATATTTTGTTGATGGAATTGATATTATAATGTTGATTCAATTAGACTACAATCTTGATTTGAACAAGCTGCTTCCATGGAATAATCATGTATCTGGTTGAATCAACAAAAAATCACTCAGTCCAACAAAAATAACTCAAGCATAAATAATTTATTGATGCAACAAATCCTTTTTTTCCGTGGATGTACTAGGTTATCAAGAATAAACAATATTATTATGGTTGGTTATTTGGGTTGGAACGCAATTTGATTTGATACCGATATCGGCAGATTTGTCATTTCATACCCATGCTGGAGGTATCAATACACCATATTAGAGTTACGTATTTTTGTTTCGATCAGGAAAGGCTTCAAGATTCACATACTTGCTTGATCTGCATTTCATTTATTCGCGGGATCTGATTGATTCGATGATTTGTTTTTGAATAATCACGGACAGAAATATTTTTTGTCTCAAACAACGATATTGTTAACCTCCATTTGATTACCGAGCCAAACACAATGAAATGTGGAGAGAAATGAATAATAGCTACCATTATTGTTGATATGCTCAATAACTCATCTTCCACCTCTTTTTCTTATATTTCTTATATCTCACCACACGAATTAATTTTTACATTCCATACATATTGCACGGCATCCACGTTCCGGGTATAGTATTGAATTCGTGCCTGTAGTATCTGCTGATGCATGTACACACAAAATGTTACAAAGTGAATTCATCGTCTACGATCAATATAAGATTGTAAAGTAGTCTGAGGTCCTGCTTTCATCTACTCCCTATAATATTATTATAATGAAGGTATTATAATAATCTGTAGAGTTGGTCACATTGGTGGTTACTTCACATATTTATTTTAGCTAATTATTTCGGTTGCAGAAAAAATAGCATGCAATGCAAATTTCGTTCGTCAAACAACGTGTCACTTTTGATCCTAATAAAACAATCTACTATTTCCTCCAAGCGGCATAGAAAGTGACTTTTCTCTGACACTCAACAGGTAGGAGAGGTATGATTTCTCTGCCAAGGCAGGAAAAGTTTGTAGCCATGCAATATTCCAAGTAATTTGAATGAAATTGGTGAAACAAATTGACACTGACATTGGCTGAACACGAAATAATGGAGTTTTCAATAAAAAATTTCACAAAATTGGATTTGAAACATTTGAAGAAAAAACCATCTGTTCCTACGGCAGCCAATGTAGATTTTTTTCATGTCCTTGTTCCCACGAAAAGAGGTATCCTGTAATGTTCAGAGAACATCGTGAGAACCAAGGGAAATGAGGTAGGAATTGGTGTTCTTCTTGAATTTCTGGAGGTTATATGCCTCGGGAAACACCTTCCTTGGCAATGTGTTCCTAGCCTCCCTACGCTCGCTATAAACTATCAGCCGCGGCAGCCAAACTACTACTTTGCTGCCTAGTGAATCAAATAAATATTTCTTGAAATCTTAAGAAATGTATTGGCTCATATGCGAGAGCTCTAGTTATAGGTAGGTACTAACTCGAAAATAATATAATTTATGCACTTCAGGGATTCAAAGGGTACTTTGAATCACTATCTCCAGGCAAAAAGCGGTACTTCAAATCTTTAGGGATTCAAAGTACATCTTGAGTCCCAAATGATTTGAAGCACCACTGCATAAAATAGTATATTCACCTCAGGACTAAAGTGTTTTAGTATCCCTTGACAAATTATAGCCGTCCTGTTGATCGAGCAATAAACTTTTTGTCTCATCCGACTACATATTATTATGAATTATATATTCTCAATATTTTGTCTAGCGACAAAACTCATATTGTGGTAACAAGATACATATTAGCCCTGGAGATATTTTCCGATGCTGCTTTCCAATAGAAGTGCTGCGTCTTCTGTAACTACCTATCCATACAAATTCTGGATATTCAAAAACTTATCTTTCATTCTTTAATTGAAAATATGAATAATTATAGTATGACTTCAAGATTGATGCTTCATTTTGTGAAATGTGTGATGAATTCCATCAGAATCAGAATCATGACGGAGTGAAGTGCAGATTACATCATCTCTCATAATCAACGCCAAGTCGAAGATTTCAACAATAATTTGAACTAGTTCTGAAAGAATTATATTTATTACAGAATACCAACCGTTGAAAAATTACTGATCAATAATCAATCGAAGGATTAGGCATTCAATTATTTCCATTTAGTGTGAAAATAAAAAGCATCATTGCAAAAACATAGCTTTGAATAATGAGTCAAGTGTATGAACGTGTTATATTACAAACATACATGTGCATACAAGCTGATTATTGCACGCCACGTTATTAGTGTCATCACTATTATAGCAGAATACTATAATTATATCGTGTTGCAATTTGATATACCCATCGTTACAAATAATGATCATAAGAAAGGCAAACTTCTCCTGAATATACGTATAAGAAACATTGAATTGAATGAACCTTATGAAATATTGGATGATATTTATTTTCAGAAAACTATTTCTGGGGTTTTACTTTTCCGGATAAGGTGTCTTCTGTGATTATTCATTGTTCGAATTTTTAATTTACATTCATTCGAAAGAAAATTTCCGACGTACGATACTTACAGCAAAAAATATATGTACACAAGCTCCTTTAATTTCAAATCTTCTCAACATACGACAAATACCCTACACACGAAATTTCGAAAAATTTCGAGTGTAATTTCAATCGAGTGGATTCCACAAATAACTCCGATCGAATCAACACTTGATTAGCATGATTATATCAATATCATTAGAAATTTGATAATACCGTCTACAGTGGTGTCAATTGACACCTTCATAGTGAAAAATCACACGGATGTGGTAGTTTAGAGGGGTTCTGAAATATACATTCAAAAGAAACACCAAAATGATGGAAAGTGATAGTGATACTATTCAAGTTAACGCAAAAAATTTACTCATCATATGAAATTAACACCTAGTTACACCTTGACCTGAGAAGAACCAAGCAACAAGCGCGAATGGAGCATCGGGTCTGAAACACCCGAGGGAACTGGAGCAGGAGTCTTTGGGCCTCGCACCAAATACTTCGAATCCATGGGACAATTTCCCAGCATTTTTCAAGCGGAAGTACACGCCATAGAAAGATGCATCCAGGTCAACCTAGACAGGAAATACCGAAAGAAGGATATCGCGATTGTATCCGATAGCCAAGCAGCCATCAATGCGTTGAGCTCTTTCAACATCAAGATGGTATAGAAATTCCTTAGCAAATTGAATGAGCTAGGCAGTAACAATAAAGTGATCCTCCTCTGGATGCCAGGGCGTATCGGAGTGGAGGGGAATGATGAAGCAGACACTCTGGTACGACAAGGGGCCTCAACGCCACTGATAGAACCAGAGCTATTCTGCGGCCTTGGAAATTCATATTTTCAAGGAGTGCTTGAAAAGGTGGAAGGAGCCTTGAGAGCCAGACAATGAAGAAGACTTCCAGGACTGCGGCAGGCTGAAGATCTCCTCGGAAATTCCAACCGAGAAAGATCTAAGACACTGATAAACCTCAGCAAAGGAAGTCTGAAAGCAATAACGAGATTTCTAACGGGGCATTGCAGACTCAAAGAACACCTGAGGAAGTTAGGCTTACAGGAGGACGGCACCTGCAGATTCTGTCCGGAAGAACCAGAAACACCCCATCACATACTGATGGAGTGTGAAGCTGTACATCACAAAAGATTGAACATACTGAGAACACACCAGCTGACTGTGCAAGAAATGCCACAACTAGATCCCCTCAAAATCCTCAAATTCCTGAAGGTATAGAATCTTGAGGGGCTGCTATATGAACAAAAAATCCTTGATATAGCAGAAGCAGATGGTGCACAATAGATCTAATTGGGTCGCAGCGCATCTGTCACCATCCAACCTACCAATACCAATACATCCTGACCAAGCACAAATAAATCAAAACCGTGTATGAATCATGGGATTTGGTACTGATATAATATACTCATCGTCTTGCATTCTTCTATGTGAATAAATAATGTTGCTGATTAATGAAATTACCCACTGAAAAACCTAAACTCATTGAAGAATGAATAAAAATTGTGTAGGTTTATCATCATCCACGAATTCGGGTATCCAGATCTGATAGGTGACATTGAGAATGGATGATTTCGTGAAAATAATGCATAAAATGAATTTCAAGTTGATACATCAGTTATATATGATGATTGAAATTTTGAAGCTATATAGGGTACTTATATTGAAGCAGATTGGAACATGAAATTTAATATTAGAGTATGAATTTTTTGCACATAATAATATTGGGAAAATATCTTGATAGATGGCGACACTAGCGCTCCTTCGACGCTCGTCTTTCGACAGCCTTCAAATAGTATCAGCTCAGAGATGTTTTGTAAAGTCCCAACTCTTACTACAATGGACCATTTCATACACTGAATATTAATGTCAGTACATCAGAGTCGTGTTATTCAACACTTAGATGCAGACAAGAAAGCACCGCTTCTCAGCGTGGTAACACTCAATTAGTGTGTTTTCACAACAGAAAAATATCCGAAAAATATCAACATATCATAATTTTATCAGCAAAAGCAAAATCGCAAAAGATACAGGGTCAACATAATCACCAAACAATTGTAGAGTAAACCACTTCGGTTTTGAATAACACGAATCAATCAAATTAGCATTATGTACTCTAGTGTAGGTACTCTAGTGTAGGTACTCTAGTGTAGTGTGTACTCGTTCAGAACATAAATTATGTTTTATTGATTTAGAACAGTCAACTCATCAACAACGTCAACAACGTCCAAGCTACCTACGATATATAACACTCCTTCCCCTAGTTGAAAATTATATAACAAAATCTTGTAATCTAGCTGGAAGATTTCTCGTCCTTCTTGGACGACTGGAGATTTCCTGGTCCACTGGTACTTCCGTTTCATTTAGTGATTCTGTGTCGTTCGACTCTGATGTGGATTCCTTTTCTTCGACATCACCTAGACGACTTCCCGACACAACTTGACCCGGGGCATACCTTCTACTTCCTGGGAGTGACTTCCTTACAACGGCGGGACTCCATTTCGGGCCAGCTGCATAATTACGAGCAAAAACTGTGTCTCCCATCTGGAACCGTCGGCATGGTAATTCATCGGTATGGTTACCATGACTATGATTTTCCATATCATGAAAATCTGGATGAAGATGATCCAGTCTAGTCCTTAGTTTTCGGTTCATCAACATTTCAGACGGACTGCACCCAGTCGTTGCATGCGGTGTAACATGTTGCTGCAACAAAAACCGAGATATCTTGGTTTTGATATCTCCACTGAGTTTTTTCAGAGTTTGTTTTGTAGTTTGCACCATTCTCTCTGCCTGGCCGTTTGAAGCTGGGTGATATGGTGAAATTCTTGCATGACGTATCAAATTAGTGTCCATAAATGCTTGAAATTCGATTGAGGTGAAGGCGGACCCGTTATCTGATACTATAACTAGTGGTATTCCGTGAGTTGCAAATAATTCACGAAGTTCCGTTAACGCTGACTGTGTCGAAGTCGATGGCACCGTTCTTACTTCCAGCCATTTGGAGAATGAATCAACTACTATAAAGAAATATATTCCCTGCATCGGACCAGCAAAATCGATGTGGATCCTAATCCATGGTTCCAATGTCTTCTCCCATGGATGAACAGCCGCCCGCGGAGGCATATTTCTGTTTTCTTGACAAACTGAACACTTGGACACCATATTTTCAATCTCAGTATCCATTTTTGGCAATCATACGTGAGATCTCGCTAATGCTTTCATGCGAACTATGCCGGGATGTGTGCTATGTAGTATTTCTATGATAGCCTTCCTACCACTTGATGGAATGATGATTCTTTCACCCCATAGAAGACAGCCATTATACGTAGAAATTTCTTTCCTCTTTTTCCAATACGATCTCACGTCTGCTTCAGGAATATCAGATTCATTATCTGGCCACCCACGGATAGTCCACTGCATCACTTTGGGAAGCGTATGATCTTCCCTGGTATCCTTGGCGACATTACCAGCTGTAGGTGACATATCTGTGGTAGCTTCCAGCATCCATATCTCTGGGATTGGTTGACTTGCTTCCTCTGGCTGACTAACCGGCAGACGACTCAACGCATCGGCATGTGGTATTTGCTCCCCAGGAATATACACCAACTTATAGTCATACGCTGATAGTATTGAAATCCATCTCAACATACGTGGTGAAACGACTTCTGGTACTGGTTTCTGTCCGAATATTCCTAACAATGGAAGGTGATCAGTTCTTATTTCAAAACATCTACCTTAAATATACTGATGAAACTTCTTCACTCCAACAACAATTGCTAGTGCCTCTCGATCCAACTGAGCAAAATTTCTTTCCGCACTTGAGAGTGTTCTGCTGTGGAAAGCAACCGGTTTTTCTTCTCCATTTGTTTCCATATGGCTGAGGACTGCCCCTACTCCATATGGACTTGCATCACATGTCAGTATAATTCGTTTCTGTTCATCATAGTGTGTCAAACATGAATCAGTAGTAAGCATTTTCTGGAGTCTTCTAAATGATTTCTCTTCATCTGATCCCCAGGTCCATGGCGTATTCTTATGTAACAAACGGTGTAACGGGTCTGCGATAGTAGCTTTATCTTTCAAAGAAAGGTGGAAAAAATTCAGCAATCCAAGAAATGCCTGAATTTCCTGCTTCGATGACGGAACAGGAGCGTCTTGAATTGCCTTGATTTTGTCGTTAGTTGGGCTAATTCCTTTTTCAGATATATTGAATCCTAGAAATTGTATTTGATGCATGTAGAATTGGCATGTTTCTTTCTTCAGTTTTATCCCATCTTTTGTGAACCTTTCTAACACAGACTTGAGCCGATTTTCTAGTTCTTGTATTGATCCGCCCAAAATGAGGACGTCATCAAAATATGGCAGCACCCCAGGAATTCCTGTTAGTCTGGTATCCATAAAACGTTGAAAAATTTGAGGAGCCGTAGCAATCCCGAATTGTAGCCGATGTACTCTGAAAACTCCTCTATGGGTGACGAGCGATTGAGCATCCGCGCTAGCCTCGTCGACTCTCAGTTGTTGATATGCTTGCCTCAGATCTAACCTAGCAAAAATCTTTCCCCTAGCCAGCGTTGCTAGAATCTGTTGAACAGACGGAACAGGATAAACAACCTTCAATAGTGCCTTATTCACGGTGACCCTATAGTCCCCATATATGCGGATGGTGTTGTCGGATTTGATGACTGGAACTATTGGTGTGGCCCATTTTGTATGTTCCACTGGTTCTAGAATTCCTTGTTCAACCACTTTATCTAGTTCTTCTTCCACTCGAGGTTTCAATGCAAATGAAATTCTTCTGGCCTTGAACAGTATGGGTTTCACATTCGGGTCTAAATTCAGCGAAATTGGCGGCCCCTTGAAATGACCCAACTGGACATCAAAAACTTCTTGAAATTCCAACAATAACTTGGTTTCTCGATCCTGTAATGATTTCTTGACTGCGTTGATTCCGATCAGCGATATGTTCAACGATGAGAACCAATTTCTGCCCAATAGATTAGCCGTATTCTTACTGGCGATGATCAATGATAGTTCTCGCGTCAAACTACCAAACACAACCTGTACCTCGCAACATCCTAGAGTTTCAATAACATTTCGCTGATAATCTCGTAAACTGAAATCTGTTTTCCGAAGTTCGGGTTTCTTATCAGGAAATATGTGATGAAAGGACTCTGCACCAATCATAGAATAAGCTGCACCACTATCAACATCCATCACTATCTGTTTTTTATTGATCATTACAGTCACTTTAAAATCGGCACATTCCTTCGGGCCCACTGTATAAACATAGGGTTCAAAAATGTCTTCTTGACTTGTGTTGTCAGATATTGTCATGTCATCTTAGTCATGTCATTGAAACCAGACTGAATGACATCTACTGATTTTTGGTTTGCCCTAACCGATGGTTGCTTTCTGTTATTATAGCCTTGCTTCTTCTTGGACAAACAAACTCTCTCAATGTGACCCATTTTCTTACAAAAATTGCAAACGGCATTTTTGAAAGAACAATCATCTGCGGAATGTTGATTGCCACAACGGTAACACGGAAACTTTTTCGCTTGGTGAGTGTTAGTGCTGGTCTCGCTTCTATCTATTTTGTAACATTTTTCCTGGTGTCGACGCATTAGGGCCTTCTCTGAGATTTACATTCAGTGCAGCTGCTTCAAAAGCTAAAGAAATGTCTTCTGCTTTTTTGAATGTCAATTCTGTTTCGGCTAATATCCGATGTTGTAGATTCTGATCACGTACTCCACAAACTAGTCTGTCTCTCAACATTTCTTTGAGTATGTCCTCTTGGAATGAACAGTCTTCAGCCAGACGTCTGAGCTCACCAATGAAGTTAGGGATTGATTCATTAGGCAGTTGAAATCGACGGTGAAAATTAAATCTACCGACTACTGTTGACTTCTTTGGCATGAAGTATTCCGACAATTTCCTGATAATTTTTTCGAAAGAAATTATTTGAACTGACTTTGGTGCGAATGCCGAATGAACAATGTCATAAGTAAAAGGTCCACATACCGTTAAGAATACTGCTTTCTTCTTCTCATTGTCTGTAACATTATTCGCTTGTAGGAAGAAGTTCAGTCTTTCAACATAATTAACCCATTTGTTAGCCTCCAGCGGGTTGAAGGGCTCTAGAGAACCAATGGTTGCCATCTCAATGTGTGGAAGATAGATTCAGACCTTTAGACTGCGCCAATATAGCGTATGCTATTATTTGTGTTGATAAAGTATGAATACTCGTTCAGAACAGAAATTATGTTTTATTGATTTAGAACAGTCAACTCATCAACAACGTCAACAACGTCCAAGCTACCTACGATATAATATGACATGTAGCTCTTGACTGTATTTAGGAACGGATGAAACCCTATGATGGTGTTAAAAATATCAGTGTTAAGGCGACACCCAAGGGTGTGAGCTGGTGTGAACAAGTGTTATTTTTTTTCACTGTGTATGATTATATGGAAATATTGAAAATATATTGGTTTTTATTTATTTCAGTTACCTCACCACACTCCTTGAAATGCAATGAACAAACCCAACAAAGCTCAAAAACCAAAGCACAATCACTATCAGGTAGATGCGAAACAGAAGAGAACCACAGAGAAGTTCAAGACCGACTTGATCATCCGGCCAAGTTATTACAACAACAAGGTATAGAATAGACTTGAAAAAATTGGATTCACCAATGCATCAAATGAATCAACCAAACGTTTGAATTTCTCGATAAATCACGTTCTTGAACTAATTCAATATAGTTATAGTATACAGATCTGGAAGACAATTACTGAAACTTAGGACTTACTACAAGAATCGAAAATGTTAGTGATGATATAACAAATAGTCTCTGCAGCATGTGCCGAAGAAAAGGCTCGAGAGAAACAATAGTCCAGTTGAATATTTGATTATCCATCGCGCATAAAATATCTGTTCTTTTCTGTTCTGGTCGACTGGATAGAATATCGAATTCAAAACTCAATGGATTTTCTTCCAGATCTATATAGGTAGTTCTGCAGTTGAATGTGATCATCTTCAACCATCTGTATCGGTGATCAATTGTCACATTAGGAGATTGTACAGTTATTCCTGCTGAAGCCTAAAGGAAACAACAGGTTGAAAATTCTAACCAGAGTTACAGAACATGTGAAGATCATTGAAAATTCCAAGGATACACCCCCTTCGTTTGATCAATATAATACCAAAAATTCTTTCGCACACCTCATCCTAAATTCACGCAATAGTTTTGATCCAAATCAGGACCTCAAAATTCTACATGTCTGTCCAGAAAATAGGTTATTGAATTAACTGCAAATTTTCGAAATTAACCCTTTCTTCAATGATAATTCTGTCTTGTCCCTTAATGAACAAACACATATTTTGACTGTATTGAATTTTTCTATGCTTTGGATTTTAATCGCTGTCAGTTTACCTACTCTTTATATTTGGTTGAATTCAGTTCAACTAATAACGTGTGTTTCATATGCATGCAGGAACTGATCAATCCTGCTTACAACACCACGCCAGGTGACAAATACACCTGTCTTCACGTGTGCGACAAGGGAAGACAATTCAACAACAAGGCAAAACAGTTAATCGACAAGAAAATTCAATTCAACGACAAGCAGAGGAGGAAACAATTCGAATACACAAGTGAGAGTCTTAAATACATGAATCTATTAGAGTTACCGGTTACCGCAATTGTTATTTTTGTATCTATACGCGAGATGTTACTTTGCTGATCGAGAACTGATATTTTTAACGAGGCGCAGCTGAGTTAAAAAATATTCGATGTGACCAAAGTATTTCACGCACTACAAACGAGTGTTGTACTGGCTTGAAAGGTATTTCCCTATCCTCCCTAGGTATGCACGATGTTCCACGAACATTATAGAAATTTCCTTTCGTGCGGTCCAAGAGATGAAAAAAAAAATTATCGTTCAACATTAAAAAATAAATATTTCATGACTGTTCGCTCGATTGAGGACCATGAAGTTGAAATATTTATATCTCATGATGTTTACTCACAATGCGCGAAGTATGTACTTCGCGCATCGTTTTACTTCGCGCACTGCTTTGCACATGGTATCGTGGTAGCGTAGGGAACTGAAAAAAGTGTCGTTTTTGACGTTTGTAGAAAAAATGATAAAGATTAGTATGATCCTGAATAGCAATATGTATTTCATGAAGGTTCCGAGAACTGATGGGAATCTCATGGAACTCTTGAGAACGTATATACGGAAAAAAATAATACAGTCCTTATAATATTAGATTGTTTTATTATGATCAAAAGTGACTCTTTGTTTGACAAGCGAATTTTGCATTTGCGAGGCGGAGCGGAGCGTTTAGCGAAGCCGAGCGAATGCAAAACTTGCGAGTCGAACAAAGTCACTTTTGATCCGAATGAAACATGCTATTTTTTCTGCAACCGAAACAATTAACTCAAATAAATATGTGAAGTTACCACCAATGCCGTGCCATATAATGCAACAAATATTGACAAATAATCCGTGTGGTGAGAACATTCTACCTGCATCAACAGCAGGGTCATTCAATTTTCAAGGATTTTCGTATTGTAGTTTCAATATAAATACAATCACAGAGAGACATATTTGTGTATGGAGCGGGTGCTTTAATGGCAAATACCGCGCCAGTGCCAGCTATAGGAACAAGACGTGGAAAATGTTAGGTTAGTGAGCATATCAACAATAATAATAGTGATTATTTATTCCTCTCCATAATACAATGTTTTTCGCTTGATAATCAAATGAAGGCAAACAATATCGTTGTTTGAGACAAAAAACTATTGCTTGCCGTGATTATTCAAAAACATGTTATCCATCCCGAGAATAACGAATGAAATACAGATCCAGCAAGTATTTGAATCTTGAAGGCTTCCCTGATCAAAACAAAAATACTTGACTGAGATGTTTATAATTCCAATACTTAACTATAATAAGGTGTATTCACATCTCCAGCATGGGTATGAAATGCCAAATCTGCCGAAATCGGAAACAAAACAGGTATGCGTCTCAACCCAAATAACCAACCCATAACAATGTTGTTTATTCTTGATGACGTCCAGTACTTCCTTTTTAGTTCCTAGGAGCTAAAGTTCAACTTTAGCTCCTAGGAACTAAAATTCAACTTTAGCTCCTAGGAACTAAATATGTTGCCTAGCAACATACCTATTTTTGTGTCAGTAATAGAAACGTCAATTTAAGAGCTAATTTTGGTATCAAAATGGACTACTTTTGTGTCGATTGCAGGAAAAAGTGAATATATGCGTGAATTCACATTAAATGTGCATATAATTGAAATATAAGTAGTAACATAACATAAATGCATCAATTTTTTGATAAAATATGCTGTAATATCTCAAAAAACACCATTTGAATACTCTACAATATCATGGAAAGTTCAAACAAAGCGTTCGGCGGCGGTAGTACTGACATGATAATCCCTTTTGTGTTTGTTGCCAGCTGTTTCATTTCAAGGAAATATCTCGGGAGATATCAAGTGAAAATTTCTCAATTTAGAATCTATCCTGTACTGTGAACTGTTGAGATAATTCGATATTAACTGATGAAGTAAATAATTGATGAATAGTATGTATGTATGGTATAGGTTGTTCCCCTCATTCCCAATTCCTCAAGTTTATAGCTGACAAATTTAGTTATCGAGTAGGTTGTGACACGTTGTAGGTTCGATCTGCAGCGACGAACTTTGGTCTACTACTCAATTATTCGTGCAGGTTCATAAAAGAATTTGACTGAGCGATTTTGATACACTTTTTAATGAACCCCAAATTCTAGTGACATCACTCTAATATCTATGTCAAAACATGTTGAATCTAGTGTATAGGAAAACAGGAAAAAGTGAGTTTCAAACTGTCTTGCTCAGTTCATCCATGATATTTTGAGATCATTTAGATCTTGAGAGCGATATATGTTGAAATATCCAAAGATGTGAAGAATCGGTTGAAACGGCAACGCTGTTCACCTCATTGAATAGTGAATTATCGATTTCAGCTCGATTACCAATAGACGGTCGAGGCGTTATAGAACTTGTGACGTCAGTACCACTGAGGATTCTCCACCGTGTTCTAACGGGAGCATTTCTTTGAAAATTTATTTTGAGAAATTTAGTAGGAATGAAACATTTGAAAACAGTCTTATTTGTGCATTTTCCCATCGTGATGAACGTAGTAGTATTTTTACTAGAAATAAGTACTCTTGCCCATAATGTTTCACGGTTAAGTTATTAAATATACTACAATTATTATTAGAACCGATGAATGAAAAATGTAGAAAGTATTCTGAATGATGACAATTCAAGAAAAAATTATGTTGTGGAATATCATGAGAAAACAGAACAAAATTATATCTGACAGAATTAATTGGATCGTTAAACAAAAATTATAGTCTCAATTTCAATGAGTTGAATTTTAAATTCGAACGAAATATCATGCTTCAAATTAGGTTCACAAAGAAATCATTCCCACATTACTGGATTTGTGATATTCAACAATTCGTTGAACAGAAACCATTGTGTTGAGAACTCACATTTCAATCCAAAACACAATGAATGGTAGAAGATTTTTTTCTATTGTATAATGATCAAGCAATCAGGTTTTCTAGGGAACCCGAATTCAGGCTAGCACTCCGAAACATAAATCTATCATTTGGTCAAAACTTCGCCAGAATAGGACGAGAATTAAAAAAGTTACAGGGCGATAAATTTGATCGAATTATTTTGTGGTCGATTTTTTGCCGGTGAGTGTTTGAAGAAAAAACAACGAAGAATTACTTAAAAAATCTCCCAGGCAACCAGATGACGAATGATCACATCACTGTGACATCTCTAATTGGTGATTTTTCGTCAGAGACGTCACACACCAATTTATGACGTCACTATGACGCACTTTCTATGACGTGATAATCACGTCATCGTTTCGACGTCGAGTGAACGTCATTTAGATGGGTAAAATAAGACGTCCCAGACCTTCTCTAAACCATGGATACTTTTATATTATCATGTGAAACAGAAGTATTACTCATGAAAGCAAATCAACATGCAAGTTTTATTCTAATTATTAATATACCCGAAAAGAAGTAGAAAAACTTTTTTCTAAAAAACTTTGACACGCTGCTGTATATCTCGGAAACCAACAAGTTATGTATATATAAAAATGATTGTTTAGGTATACCTATATTGAAACCGTTACTCTTATGACGTTGCAGTGACGTATCTATGACGTCTAAAAATCACGTCGGTGTGATGTACCAATTTGGTGAGCTTCCTCATTCAGGACATTTTTCAATAATTTGCTATTTGGATTTTTGTTGGGTGACAAAGAATGCACCAATATACATTATTCAACGAAGTGATGTGAAATTCGCCAAGATCCTTTCCATTGCTATCAAACTATTCTTTGATTGCTTACATCTCGCCGACACAAACTACATAATTTTTTATACAAATACGAGTAACTGATTGCATTCTGATGGAGATGCGTACTGAAGGATGGCGCTGCTGAATAGGCGATTAAATGAACATGAAACAGGAGGGATCCACCAAGCAGACTCAACAATGCATGATCAATATAATATAATGTCATCAGAGGCTAGTGCTGTTTATCACACCATGTTGAAGGAATCTTTTTACGTATCATCGCCAAATTCAATCGTCGTTTTGACGTCATTATGACGTCAGTCGGACGTCACATTTTGGTGAGTGGATGACGTCAATACGACGTGAGTAATATGACGTCATTGGGCTGTGACTTATTCACGTCATTATCACGTCAATACGACGTCAACTACTGACGTCACCTTGGTCATTCAAGTGACGTGAAAAAGACGTCACTGGAACGTGATCTGGTTGCCTGGGCTCTGTGGGGACAGATGTAATGGAGGGCAGTGTATATAGATTCATTGATCAAGTTGATGAATTATTTGAGAAAGTTAAACCAAAGTTTGTTCGAATACCAAAAATGTTTCTATACAGGGTGTTTCGAAATTCCACAGACAACGCTTGACAGAAGATAGCCCCCTGTTATTTCATAATTACTGAGGTAGGGACATGAGTTCTTCAAGTATTCAGTTCTCGAGATACAGGGTGTGGAAGTTGAGGAATAACGACAGTTTATTTCGCAAACACTCTAGAATGATTGCATTCAAATTCGGTTCATGGTTTCATCTTCAAATGGACATACAAATATGGATATATATATTTATATGAAGCAATACATTGAGAATTCGCATTCTCTATGTGATGAGAATATCTACTCTTTTTTAGTTTATTCAATAGGAAACAACTACTTTCCTGGCTATATGCCACGACGAACATTGAATTATATCTATTGAGCACACACGATAAGAGTTTGAAAATAAAATATAAAAACTCATGAAATTGAGAATTTGCATTCTCCTTCAGACAAAAATATGTATATGCACACATCATTCTGAATATTCAACAGAAAACAACTACTTTCCTAGCTATTTGCCACGTCGAACAAATTATATCTATGTTATGGGGAAACTCTGTTCATTCGTGTGAAGTTTTCAAAATACAAAAAAGGCCGATAAGAATTATTGCCGGTGCAGGTTACAAGGAGCCTTGTCAAAAAACTCGCTGTTCCTTCCTTATTCATCAACTCTACTCTTCTGGAAAGTCACAAGAATAAAAGAACTTTGAGTGCCAACTCCGATTTTCATGAGTATCAAATTCGTGGAATGAACGAGTTGAGGCCTTCCCGATATAGGCTCGAATGAATTCATTGAATATTTGAATCTAAAATTTCCTGCCTAAAGAGTTCAAGTTTCTCAATTATATAACCGCTTCAAATTAAAACTGAAAAGACACATGCTGTCCCATTGTTTCAACTCTATCAATGAATATCTCAAAATACCCCCACTTCTCGATAATTTGTGTTGATTAAATTTCGAAAACAGCAAAATTAATATTTTTGGATTTGTGAGAATGTTGTGCGTATGTTTGTGATAGCGTATGTGTATATACTTTATTTTGAATTGTAATCGCTTTTGAAAATCATTTTGTACTTTCAGTGATTTGCCAAGAACATAATGATTGTTACTTGGTCAAATGAAATTCTATTCTATCCATTGGGTGCGCTACAGCAGGAAGTTGTGGTAGCTTTTCCTCCGATATTTTCTACGCCACTGATGATATTTAGATTATTTTCAATTTATCGAATTCATTGTTTAATTCTATTCGAACAATGCATCATACTTTCAAATGAGGTAAAATAAACAGTTTTCGAAATATTTGACCCAAAATGGAAGTTTGCACAGTAATTTTTCATCATTTTCAGTACCGCCTGAAAAATATTTTTGTAATTTTGTACAACTTTTATTTTACAATCTTCAATGCCACCACAACTCAAGCCTGCATTTTCTCTAGAAAGGCGGAACTCAGTATGCCCGATATTGTGATGTCTGGCTTCACCATCCCCACCAAGCTCACCATATCTATACTCGGTATTTCCATCAGCAACACTCTTTCATGCGATAATCATGTCAGATACATCGCAAAAGCTGCTTCACAAAAACTCGGATTCTTGTTCCGCGTGAAAAGCTACTTTACACCTCAACAGCTTCTCATGATCTACAAAGCGCAGATACGGCCTGTTCTAGAATTCTGTTCCCACATATGGGGTTCAGCACCAAAACATACGCTGATGCTCTTAGATTCCATCCAGAGAAGAGCCATTCGCCTGGTGGGTGACGCCACACTCTTCTTCTTCTTCTTCTTCGAAGCACTGGTGGGCGGGTGAACCCCCTGCACGTGGGCCTCCTTATTCGGGTCCATTGTGCGCCCACATGTTACAACATTCAGCTGGGTATGCCGACTGCCTTGGAGAAGTTCAGCAGCTTCCTCAGCTGAATCTCTTTTACGTCCTCTGGCCTCAAGATTATGTTGCCAAGGACAGCCTTCCTCTGATGCGTCAGTGCTGGACACTCAGTGAGGACATGTGATGACGTTTCGTCATCTTCCAGGCACCATCTGCAAAGGGGGTCATCCTTGATCCCAATAAGCTCTAGGTGCCTATTGAGGTGGTTGTGCCCCGTTAGGAGCCCCACTACCATTTTAAGGTTTCGCCTGTTTAGGAATAAAACCTCTTTTGCGAGCCTCTTCGAAGGTTCCTTTATGTGGAGCTTCGATTGTCTCATTCCTGGTGTGTCCTTCCATATTTTGAGGAATTGCTTTTGCAGCTGTTCCTCTATAGAGGACATTGCCAGGCTATTTGGTATTCCCAAGAATGGTTCCGGTCCGACCGGGGTCCGTCCTGAACCGATCTTTGCCAGTCTGTCTGCCTCCTCGTTTCCGGGTATTCCCGAATGTCCCGGAACCCACATGAGGCTGACTTTTCTTGATTTTGCCAGGTTTTCCAAGGCTTTTCTGCACTCGGACACCAAATTGGATGTGATCCTATTGGATTGCAAAGCCAGTATTGCAGCTTTGCTGTCCGAGCATATAGTGATTGGTCTATGACCTCTCATAATTAGGTTTTCTTGGACACAGGTGAGTATTGCAAGTACTTCTGCCTGGAACACTGAGGCATATTCGCCCAAAGAAACTGAAATTTCTTTTCCTGTTTCTTCATTGTATACCCCTGCACCTGAACTGCCCCCAAATTTTGAGCCATCCGTGTACCAGATTGACTCATTAGGAGGAGGCACGCCAGGTGTTGTGTCATTCCATTCTTCCCTCGTAGGGATGACAGTGTTTGGGGCTTTGTTGAAGTTCAGAATTGGCAAGGTATTATCCCTTCTTATCATGAGGATGGGACAGTTTTCCTTTGCCTTATTCCATATGAGGGAGTGTCCATGATCTGCTTCTGTTCCGACCCACTGGTTTGCACCGTTGAGTCGGTAAGCAGTTCTCATGGCTTCGTGTTGTATGAACAGGTGTAGAGGCGGCAGACCTAACAGAACTTCAAGAGCCCTGGTAGGCGTCGTTCTCAGAGCACCTGTTATTCCCAGGCAGGCCAGTCGCTGGACTTTATCCAGTTCTCTGTTGGTCTTGCTGTTATTGGTACTGGTCCACCATATAATGGACCCGTACGTAAGTGTTGGGCGTATTACTGCCGTGTATATCCAGTGAAGGGTCTTAGGTGTGAGACCCCATGTTTTTCCAAAGGCTCGTCTGCATGCCCAGAAGCAGCATACAGCCTTCTTAGTGCGGTTTGCAATGTGCTCATTCACGCCACACTCACTCACTCTTTGACATCATTGGAACACCATAGAAAGGTCGGCGACCTTTCACTTTCCTATCGATACTTCCACGGGAAATGTTCTTCGGAAATCTCTGCTATCATCCCTTCACTAGCAATACCAATCAGACGAACTAGACAAGCTCAGTCAGCACATCCTTTCGTTGTCAACCTCGAAAGATGTCGAACAGCCTCGCGAACAGCACTTTATCAAAACTCCTTCATCCATAGAACGGCTAGGCTCTGGAATGCATTGCCTGTGAAAGTATTCCCAACAACATATTATAATCTCCGAAAGTTAAAAAAAAAATCCAATACCTACCTCCTGTCCCTATCCTCCCTAGGAACGCACGATGTTCTTTGAACATTATAGGGATTCCCTTTCGTGCGCTCCAAGCGATAAAAAAAAATTAGGACGATTTATTATTTCAACAAAATTGAACAATGGATAGGTGAAATAGAAAATAATCGAAATTCCATCAGTGGCTTAGAAAATATGGGATGAAAAGTTAGCGTAACCCCCTGTTGCGCCCCACTGGATGAAATGTCCAGAATGACATTCTGCTCAAAAAATGACCCATTCAAAAATGGAACCATATACCGAATTCGCATGCTAAACATTCAATCATTCTAGAGGTATTGTGAAAAAGCTATTTTTATTTTTTCCACACACCGTGTATCTCGAGTACTGAACACTTGAAACCGTATGTCCCTACCTCAGTAATTATAGAATCAGGAGGGCTATCACCTGTCAAGAGTTGTCGGTCGAATGAATTTAGAAACACCCTGTCTATGGATAATGTAAGAGGCCTGATTAATACGATTTAATATTGCAATATTGAGACACACCAGTATGCCATAACACGAATAAGGTCTTCCCAAGGCTGAATATTGGTATTTATAACTCATATTTGCTGAAAATCGAGATAGGCCCCTTCGAAATGACAGCGAAGATGAGACATGACTAATTTTATAGAACATAATTTTATGTTGTAGGTTCACCTCAGTCTGAATACTTGAGGAACAACCTCTGCATAAAATCTGGCATAGGCAGTCGAGATGTGCCAAGGTACCAGTTGAAGAAGATCAGCATAAGAAACTATAGGCCGAAGATACTGGACCAGGAGATCGACCTGGACATGTGGATATGAGTTCAACGAACGACATAGGAAGCAAACCAAGTCAATAACCCGTACAATTTCGTGCAGTTTCAAGTAAGTCCTAATTAAAGAAAAAACAGAATAACACCAAGACGGTTGATCATAAAATATAGTAAAATGTATTGTAACATTTTGTGTAATATAATTTTTGTGGTCGACCGACTTGGTGATATTCTGTTTTTTGCTGTGAAAAAATGTTGGACCACTTTGAGAAGGATGGATGGTTTCCATGACTCACATCCTGATCATATAAAGTAAGTGGAAAGTTTGGTACCATTGGTACCACCAGGAACTACCTACAGCAGCTAGCAGTTCTTTGAAATGGTATATCCTCTCCAAAATAAGTGATTTGTTTTGTGTGAAATGTAAAATCTGAAGTGATCCATATAGAAAGGAAAAAAAAACTTGAATTTCTCATTCATAACATTCATAACATTCACACCTATAACAAACTTCAAAGTCAAGGAAGGAATGAAAGATAACCAGAAGGATCTCAATCATTTACCTATTATAGTAATTTGAGAAATGTATAACATTTAACATTTCTTCATTTTATTTAAGCAATTATCTGAGGATCCCTTGCTACGGTCGAACCATTTCAAAATATAATGAGATTTTCTAGAATATTCAGGAACATTATGGCCAATATCAGCCAATTCGTCACTCGATTTTGAGCTGCTTCTCTGATTTTCCACACACGAGAAAAAATAATTGTTAGCCCAACGAAAATTCTGTGAATTTTAAAATATTATTTGGACATCTTCCCATATGCTTCATTTTTTAATTTCCTCTCAGCAAATAGAATGTTTCTGTGAAAGTAAAATAACCAAATGATGGAAAAATCACACGTGCATGTAGGCTGGGCTCATTCTTCTTATTCTATCTAGGGTTGAAACAATGTCACAAAATCTTGTAACCGTATCTACTGTAAGGAGAGTGAATTCAATAATTTTTGTTTATTCTAATTACATCTTTGAGTTCAAAACGCTATTTTTCAGTAACTTTTCACCACGAAATATCATATTAGACTAGCATTGGAAAAATAATTGAATGCCCTCTGACATAACGTGCCACCTACCCCCCACTTCTGAATGGTTAGGTTTTTTCTTATCGATTTTTCATATTATCTACTGGACGGTGGATATTAAGGGTAGGGAATTTTCGAATTAACGACATGGTAATTGTAATATTGATTCCTCGAATATTCTGATTTCAGGATGTCGATGTTGGCTGCAATAGGACAAGTAGCCAATTTTGCAGTTGGAGTAGCTGTCAACCCTTTAACATTCTTGGGACTGGTACCAGTGTTTGCAGCAGGATTGACGTTCATGAGATATATCTCATTTGACCCTGAAGCTCATCCGATCAACATAAATCATGTGAGTATAAACGTGCTACACGAATGATGGATGTGAACAACTGTTCCTCTTCGACTATTTGGCACTTCTGTACTTTTGGAGTATGTTTCTTTCTGGCATTATAACGATCTCGGCCTCTGTGGGAGATACAGGTTTATTGCTCTCTTCGAATAATTTCAACGTCTTCTTCAATCATTGACAATATAAGCCATTAGCAGAAAATGGTCCAGGATTGGAACACTATTCATAGTATTCCTCCTGGACCATTTGGTGTTTTTCATATAAATCGATTCATATACTCGATGAAAAGTACACCAAGTGTGCCCAACTAAATCCAAGCAAGCACAATTGTGCATTCATGGAAATTTTGAGAGAAAATGAAGCCAGTAGGACCGCCTACCCACTCAACCGAATATGGAAAGCAGTGGCAGATGAACAGGAGGCCAAACCGGACATTCGAAAATATGTGTCGGGACTCTCCAAAGCTGTCCGGTTCTCTCAATGGTCGAGGATAGCATGATACCCTGTTGCAACTTCAAACGGCACTTATCCATCCACTTCCCTACTTGGAAAGAATGGGAAACGCCAGAACCGAATCTGAAATTCATGACTAAGCAGGTGTGGGAATACATGGAATGCGCCTTGAGGTCGATCTGAGCATTGGTCTTGGAGAGCATGCATCGGTATCCCAAGTGGGAATACATCAGGCCCTCCTTACCTGCGTACACAAAAATCAGGGAACGGCTCAATTCGCCTTGTTCGAACAGCCAAGCGGCTCTGAAAGTTCTGGGATTTTCGAGACTTATCTCAAGAACATTCAAATGTAAGTTGGTCCTCAACTCAAAAGCTTGGTCCAACACATATTCTGGGTGCGGGGCCACAAGAGTAGAGTATACAGCTATCAGGTCAAGCCAATCAGAGGCCAGCATTTGGTTAAAGGCCACGCCCACTGAACCAATCAGAGATCGGCGCGAGATTCAAATTATTAGGAAACAATGAATAAATCGATAGATTGATTGATTAACGTCTAGCGCCCAAACGAAGCAGCTATGTACTGAGCTAACATTGCTGGTATCAAATTGTTTTAGTCTGAGGAATCCGTGGTGAGTTCCTGTGAATATCTTTCATGAACACCTTGTATTTTGAAAGATTGCTGTGAAGGCATAAAGATGGATATTATATAACAGTACTTCTTCCAACTTACGGGCTATGTAGTATCGAGAAGAATATCACGATATGACAGTTTAAAATGAAGAAGAAGAGGCGGCTTGGTGGTCGAGAGCGTGAAGGCGCTGAGTTCGTATGGGGACTCCGCTGGGGACTCCCACCGAGACATAGGTTCGAATCCTAGTTAGGACATGGATATTTGTGTTTGTATGCTCACCTAACCCCACACAAGTTTCGACTTATGGGGCGTTTGGTCCTACTGCTGGGACCAACGAGGGAATGCAATTGTAAAAAAAAATAAGAGGAAGCAATAATTCTCTTCTTTCAAATATCAAAGGGTCACACTTTCGTGAAAACCTGATACGTCTGTAGTTTGGAGAAATACTGATACTCGATTAACTCCGAGCTCGATGCTCGCCACTGGTGGATAGAAGTAGGGAAAGATATTAGGCGTACTTCCGTTAATTTTACGACAGCGCGCCTGCTGGAAGTTCAACTAATGTAGCAAGAGTTTTTTACGCTTTTGTAGGACAAAAACCGAATCTTCATCTACATATGCGATTTTCACCAATCAATCAAAAAGAGCAATATTCACCACTACGCAGACGATACCTAGTTATATTTTTCTCTTCGTTTGCAGGATTTTGATTCTGTCCAGCTAGCCATTAATCGCGATCTCCAGACGTTATTCGACATTTCTTCGGCACATGAGTTGAAACTCAACTCTTAAAAATCCGCAGTATTGTTATTTGGACCGAACAAAATTATAAATGAAACTCAAAATTTATTGGACATTCGAATTAACGATGATATACTACCTGTAGTTTCCGAAATGAAAAATCTAGGCCTGTGGTTCGATTCTGAGCTTCGTTTCACAAAGCATGTGAACTTCCTTAGTCAAACAACCTTGAATGTACTCAGACAATTGTATCCGAATCGGAATCTACTCAGCTCGAAAGTCAAACTCAAACTGTGTGAGTCACTCATCATCTCTGAAGTTTCCTACTGGGATAGTATTTATGGACCTGCCTTGCGGCAATCTGACTCTTTGCGCCTGCAACGCATCAAAAATAGTTGTTTACGGTTTTCTTTCGGTGTTCGAAAATATGACCATATCTCATCAGCAATGAAGGAATCAGGTTGGCTCAAGCTTGAGAAACTCAGAACTCTGCACCTGTTGATTTTCACCCATAATGTACTGACGACAAACACGCCTGATTACTTTTGAAAAAAGTGACATCATTTTCAGATACAAATAGATTTGCAACTCGTAACAAATCTATTTTAGTCATTCCCAAACACAAGACTGCAATCTTCACTCGCAGCTTCTGGTACATGGCACCGAAACATTATAACCTACTCTAGTGAATTTAGATCACATACAATTAATAATTTCAAGAAAAGGTTGAAGCTATACCTAATTCAGTTAGACGTCAAAATTACCTAATACCGAACCTTAGCCACTCATTAAGGATTGTCGACAGTAGATGGGCAATGTATGCTCTAGGCCGAGCCAATCAGAGGCCAGCATTTGGTATGTCATGAAAATGCCACGAAAATGTCACGGAAGTGTCACGGAAATATCACGGCAGTGCCACGAAAGTGTCACGGAAATCTGGAACGTCACGGAAGTGTCACGGAAACCTCACGAAACAGTAACATTTCCGTTAAACTTCCGTGACACTTCCGTGGTATTTCCGTAACACTTCCGTGACGTTTCCGTGGCATTTCCATGACACTTCTTTTTTGTGTTATCATCTCGTGTACAATGGTTGAGTTTGAAAACAGCTTAGGCTGACACTCCGCCCTTTCACCAATAATTATTGTGATATCGTATCTCCACTTAGATCCTTGTTTGTCCATACTTTGGTGAATGAAGACGTTTATCATTATTATCATCATTATTATCCCTGCAGGTCCGTCCCGAGTACGACTTCATCGTGGTGGGCGGCGGATCGGCGGGGGCGGTCGTGGCGTCCCGCCTCTCCGAGACCGCCAACTGGACAGTGTTGCTGGTGGAGGCGGGCGGCGACGAGAGCGAGATCTCGGACGTGCCCAGCCTGAGCGGCTACTTGCAGATGTCGCCCATGGACTGGATGTACCAGACGGCGCCGCCCAACGAGGAGTCGCAATACTGCCTGGCGATGGTCGGCGACAGGTGCAACTGGCCCAGAGGGAAGGTAATGTTCATCCGAAAACTGTTGAAGCGCCTCGAGCAAGGAATGTCCGTTAGTGTATACGGACTTCAAACGAACTTCGAACGCGCCGAACCGTTACCACCGATACAACAAGGTCAGCAGACTCTGACATAAACAGCTCGTGACGTCACAAAGAGAGGCCAGTGTTTCATTTTATCGCTTGTCGAGTAACGCGTCAGTTCGTGTTAATTCATCGGTGATTCACGTATGTTTTTGAAACGGTCCCGAGTTCTTTTGTTGTTTATTCATCAAAATAATTGGCGGAAAAATTAATGTTTTGTGAAATATTTTGTGTTGTGATCGGCGAAATAACAATGCCTTCCATGTGTTGTGTTCCCTTTTGTCGGGGGAATTATGTGAGCGGTTCAAAAGTTCATGCTTTTAGTTTCCCGTTGGACGAGGAACAATCGAAAATGTGGGTATATGCAATTCAACGCGAGGATTTTACTCAATCTAAGATCAGTAGTAAACAGAGCTCAATTTATAATGATGAATTAATAATAGAAGACAATTACTCTCTCATAAAAAGTATAAGTAGAGGAAAAATAGAAAAGCTTTGATTTTGCAGTTAGTTTTGTATTCGTATATTATAGTCAACAAAATCATCTCTGAATTCGAGGAAATTTTCTTGAATGTTCATAATAAACGGGCATTTTTAATTCTCATTCTCAAATTTCTTTCTGAAAACGGTCATTTGCCTCGTGGCAATGAATGCAGTATTCATTCCAATGATCAAATTGCAACTATCATATTAACATGAACTACAAACACTCTACTTAAGAAGGTAAAACTGCATTCATCATGATATTTATCATGAAGATATTTGACTAAAAAGTTCCAAATTTCACCTTCTTTTTCACCTGTCTTCTGGATGGCATTTAGAACAAATTTCCCTTCTTTTTTCATCATATTGGACAATTTATATATAATCCAACTATAAAGATGATTTTCTTGAGATTAATCCATATTTAGTGAAAAGAAGGAAGAATATCATTCAAAATATTGGCGTGTGTAATGTCATTCGAAAGCAATCTATTGACATTTGACATCTCGTATTTTGATTGACTATTGATTAAATGTTCGTCATCTGGAATGCTTGTTCACTAAATATGGAAAACTCGCCATAAAAATCATATTTCCTGTTGAATTTTCTATAAAAAAATGTGCCATCAAAGTACATCATGAGTATATAAAGTGTCCAATGACAAAATAAGAGCAAGTAGCTTCAAATGCCCCCAAAACAAGGGGAGAAAGAAGGCGAAATTTCGAACTTTTTCTTGAAATATTTCAATAAATAGTGGTTTGTTCACATTTTCATTATAACATTCGGTTTATCAGAAATGAATACGTGAGTACCGAAAAAAATTTTCAAAAAAAAACATCGCATGATAAATGCAGTTTTACCCTTAAAAATTACGGTTTCAAGTGTAACGATCCACTTGGGTGAAAAATCCAACAATAGAAAATTGGAAACACTCACTGGTTATTTTCCCAGGTAATAGGAATTCTCTAAAATAATTATAGGTAATTGTAACAAACGGCATGTCAATCAAAATAAAATACATTTTCCATCAATCTCACGATAAGGTTATGTTCTGCGGGCCCTGTATAAGTAGGTGTGAAGTTTACCTTCACCACAATTATTCCACAATATATTTAATTCGAATGGGTTGCTGTAGGTGGATATTTGTGTTTTATCCTGGTTTTTGCTTTAAAACTTCGTTTTTCCATGATAAAATCGAATGGGGTGCGAAGAAGGTCTCAGTTGACGACTGGCATCCTTTTTCAACCGGAAGCCCTTCAAAAAACAGCAAAATCGGCTCAATGCTGTTGTAAAACTAAAATCGAAATACGCGGTCGCCTTATAGCGCTATAAGCGCTTGTCGTTTCGAGCCGCAGGTTAGGCCTCACTAAGTGACGTCACCCACGGAGCATGCAGGCCTTGTTGTATTGGTGGTAACGGCCGAACCCCACGGTTTATGTGTTTTGCGGGAGATTCTTCCATTATCGAGTTTGGATAATAGTAATTTTTCGACTGTATTGCTTCATTAAAGAATACAAAACACATACAAATTTTCTTTTGATACAATAGCGATTCTTGTATCGAACACTAATCAGCAGGGTGTTCGTAAGTACAGTATCAAGATTTCAGAGGCTCATTTTTCAGGTCAAACTAAGACTTTTATCGTTGAATATGTAGCTGCAAACCAATATCAATCGGTACAAATTTACAGATCGTCTGAAGTTATAAATGATTTTATTCTTTCCTCTGTAGCTCTTTCAGTTCTCGAGATATTCAGATCACAGTTGGAACACGTTGGCTCAACCCATGAAAAAATATCTCCCTGTAAATTCTTAAAATCACTCGACTTACTGTATGATATGAACTCTGAAACGAAACTCATGTACCTATCCTATACAACTACCTATGTTCCAAATTTGATCTGGATATCTCGAAAACTGAAAACTTTGGAGAAAATTAACAAATTTGTGGAGTTCAACGCTCTGTAGAACGGTAACAGAGCGTATGGACACATGTTCATTGAATAAAACAAATACTATCTTGACTTGAAGAATAACCCCCTGAAATTTTTGATTCTTAATTTTGACACACCCTGTATCGGCACTTTTTGTCATAAAAATACCTCACCCTACAAATTTTTCACCAATATTCCAAATTCCAGTTTCCCATGAATATGGTTAGTTTATTTAGTCGAAATATGAGTTTTTGCGTACATTTCTACTCATACAATAAGGGACAGTTTTTTTACAAACGACGTGGTGTTCAATATTCACGTCTAGTGTAAAAAAATCTACTTGTTAATCAAACAGCTATTTTGTATTAATACTCACCAAAATGGTCACAGTGCACCCATAACTAAGATTGTACCAAATAAGATCAATTGTTTACCTGAAAAAAAATATAAATATTACTATATTTCGAAATATCCAGAAATAGTACCAGAATCAATTATTGATCATATTTCTCTAAGATTCATCGAATAGTATAGTCTGATCAAGAATATAACTAGTATGCTGAGCTTTCAGTAACTGGTTTCTTTTCAACATTCTTTCTTGTTGTTCAGTCTGACGAAAAACATGACAAACCACCAGAAACATTGATTGTTCAGCAATTGACTACTCAAACAACATCTCAGATATTCCTAAATTATTGATAACATCTTTGAATTTGTGGAGATGCCTTCAAGCGACCCTTCATTTCACTCTACTTCCATGGACTTCTACCAGATAACCCTCCCATAGGTTCAAGGTGAATCGAGCGTCCTGAACGCCATGGTCTACGTCAGAGGCAACCGTCTGGACTACGACCACTGGGAGCGCCAATGCTGAGCTTTTAGTAGCTGATTCCTCACTGGGATTCATCCTTGTTGTTCAGTCTAAGGAAAATCATGACAAATCACCAAATTCACTACTCGAACAACACCTCAAATATTCCTATATTATTGATTATATCTTTGAATATGTGGAGATGTCTTCAAATGACCCTTCATTCCACTCTACTTCCATCGACTTCTACCAGATATTCCTTCCATAGGTTCTAGGTGGATCGAGCGTCCTGAACGCCATGGTATACGTCCGAGGCAACCGTCTGGACTACGACCACTGGGAGCGCCAAGGCAACCCCGGCTGGTCCTACGAAGACGTCCTGCCCTACTTCAAGAAGTCCGAGGACAACAGGAACCCCTACCTGGCCAGGAACGCCTACCACTCCGAAGGCGGGTACCTGACCGTGCAGGAATCGCCTTGGAGGACTCCCTTGTCCATAGCCTTCTTGCAGGCCGGGAGAGAGCTGGGATACCAAGTACGGGACTGCAACGGGGAGCAACAGACGGGATTTATGTTATCTCAAGGTTGGTATTCGGAATAACTGTTGGATCCCGAATATGGAAAGGAAGAAGAAAAAGCATCTGTGGACTATCTGAAGGTTCGGGCCATTCCTCCACTTTCTTCCAGACATAGGTTCATGCTGTCAATCTTCGCGACTAGGAATTAATGATCGAAGGTCTAAGGTGCTCAAAGAATGAAATGTACTCAATTCAGTTAAGCAACTCTGGAAGATCTCAAGGCATGTAATACTTACTCAGAAGATTGGGAATAAGATTGCCTTGAAGCACTATCTCTAGGTAAACGCACCAAGTCACACTTTCATGGAAAGTAATTGAAGGACATGAGATGGTAGCTTCAACATCCTTCCTGACTGAAAGTCTTGACCCGTAGGGGATGAGCGGGACGCTAGGGATGCGTTTGAACGTCACTTTTTTGAGTTGGTCTTGAAAATACTTCGAGGAGTCCGAGGACAATAGAAACCCCTACCTAGCCAGGACCACCTATCACTCCGAAGGCGGTTACCTGACGTTATAGCAGTCGTGTTGAAGGATTCCCTTGTACATAGCCTTCTTGCAGGTTCATTCATGTTATCTCAAGGTTGGTACACGCACAACTGGATCATTCATAATACAAAGTCTACCGAGATCTTCTAATGAGTAGAACATTCGGTATAACTGTTGGTTCCTGAAGACGGAAAGGAAGAAGAAAAACTATCTGTCGACTGTCTGAAGGTACGGGCCATTCCTGCACTTTCTTCGAGACATAGGTTCATGTTGTCAATCTTTGATCTTTGCGCCCAGGAATGAAGGATCGAAGGTCTGAGGTGACCAAAGAAGGAAATGTAATCAATGCAGTTGAGCGACTCTGGAAGCTCTCAAGGCATGTGATACTCTCATAAAAAATTAAGTATAAGTCATGCACAAGTCACACTCTCATGGAAAGTTATTGAAGGAACTGAGATGGAAGCCTCAACATCCTTCCTGAACCATTCCGTGTTATGGAAAGATACAAAGACCATTTATAGTGCAATCACCGATCGCAAAAAAAAATGTCGAATAGGAAAAGAATCGTATAGTCGAAAATTTTCGGACAGTGGTAGATGAAAGTGCCATGAACAACATACTAAAAGTCTTGACCCGCAAGGGATGAGCGGGATGGTGGGGCGCGTGTGAACGCCACTTTTCCCAGTTGTTCTTGAAAATACTTCAAGAAGTCCGAGGACAACAGGAACCCCTACCTGGCCAGGACCGCCTACCACTCCGAAGGCGGGTACCTGACCGTGCAGGAGTCTTCTTGCAGGCCGAGAGAAAACTGGGGTACCAGGTGCGGGACTTCAACAGGAAGCAACAAAAACGATTCATGTTACCTCAAGGTTGGTACACGCACAACTGGGACATTCATTATACAAAGTCTACAGAGATTCTCCAATGAGTAGAACATTCGGTATAACTATTCACGAAGATGGGAAGAAAGACGAGAAAGCATCTGGGATTGTCTGAAGTTTCGAGCCATTTCTCCACTTTCTTCCAGACATAGGTTCATGCTGTCAATCTTTGCGACTAGAAATGAATGATTGAAGGTCTGAGGTGTCCAAAGAATGAAACGTACTCAATGCAGATAAGCGACTCTGAAAGCTCTCAAGGCATCTGATACACACATAGAAGATTGAGTATAAGATTGTCTCGAGGAACTATCTCTAGGTAAACGCACCAAGTCACACTTTTATGGAAAGTGATTGGAGGAAATAAAATGGCAGCTTCAACATCATTTCTGAACCGTTTCGTGTTATGGAAAGACACAAAGATATTTCATAGTTCAACCAACGGACGCAAAGGTCAAATAGGGACAGAATCCTGTATGTAGTCGCTGAATATACTTCAAGAAGTCCAAGGAAACAGGAACATTTGGTATAAATGTTGGTTCTTGAAGATAGTTTAGGAATAAAAAAAGCGCGTGTACAGACCCAGAAGCCTTGGATCATTCGACTATTATCTTCCAGGCAAACGTTTATGCTGCCAAATTTCGAGTCCAGAAATGCATGAACGAAGGTCTGAGGTGTGCAAAGAATCGAATCTACTCAATACAGTTGAGCGACTCTAGCTCTCAAGGCATGCGATCCTCACATGGATAATTAAATGAGATTGTCTTGAAATACTATCTCTAGGAGAATGCAACAAGTCACACTCTCATGGAAAGTAATTAAAGGGAATTTGATGGCACCTTCAACATCCTTCCTGAACTGTATCGTGTTATGGAAAGACACTAAGATCATTCATAGTTCAATAAAATGCCAAAAGAGTTCGAATGAGTGAAACATCGTGTAGGCAGTCTAATTTTCGATAATTTTCGTGCAGTGGTAAAGGAAAGGCCATGAACATACTCCAAGTCCTGACCCGTAAGAAGCGTTTGCTGGTAATTTTTGTTCAAGAAGTCCAAGGACAACAGGAACATTTGGTATAATTATTGGTTCCTGGGATGACAAAAGAAAAAGCGTTAACGTCAGATGTCAGATCCAGATATAGGAGATGTAGGCCGCCTGGAGCCTTGAGCAATTCGTCCATTATCTTTCAGGTGAATGTTCATGATGTCAAACTTTGCGCTCAGGATAGCATGAGCGAAGGCCTGATGTGTGTAAAGAATGAAACCCACAGTTGAGGAAAGCTATCAAGGTATGTGGTCTTCACATCGTAGATCGAGTCTTGAAGCACTGTCTTTGAGAATGAGACTGGTGGTCAATTGGTCACCTCGTTAACCTTTTAACCCTCCTGGAATACGTGCGACTTCAACATATTTCCTAAACTCTCACGTGAGATGTAAAGAAAAGAACCAACTAAGATAATTCAAAACCAAAGTTTATGCTCTCTAGACTCTAGAGAGTGCCTGACACGACACTGCCTGTGCAAAAGGCGACTGTATAATAATATATTGAACATGATATCTTGCTAGGGTTGTGAACACCTGAGATGGAGGAGTAAAAAAGACAAATGTCAGACAAAATTACGACTTCATTAGAGTTCAAGAAAAAGAAAATACTGTAGCATAGGGGATATGTTCGAAAACAAAAATTTCAAATCATCAAACAATATGAATAATTATTGTTTGTTCCGATCATTGCCTACATCAAATTGTTACTATGACGAGGTGAAGATAATGTCCATTCAATGGGATATGATACTTTCAAGGTCAGTCCGACCTGACGTTGTATAAATGGATACCTACTTCAGGTGAAAGTCGATTGTATTTACTCGCATTTGTTTCCTGTTCATTGAATCCCTCATTAGATGATGACACGATACTGGAATGAACATTGTCATCATTTGAATCTAGTCTTCAAGCGACAACTAAACTATATGTTGGAATAACAATGAGAATTTCACTTTCTAGGTACGATCAGAAGAGGATCACGATGTTCGACTGCCAAAGCTTTTCTGAGACCAGTGAGGAACAGAAGCAACCTCCACATAGCCATGCACGCACAAGTCACGAAAGTCATGATTCATTCCAAGACTAAGCGTGCATACGGAATCAAAATGGTACGAAATAACAGACCCCAGTTGGTAAGAGCCAAGAAGGAGATCATCATGAGTGCCGGTGCCATTGGTAGTCCTCAGATCCTCATGTTATCTGGGATAGGTGAGTGAAACCAAACAGAAAATCGGATTATATGACTTGTGACATCGGTGTCTCCCAAGGATCCGCATTGGGACCGCCTCTCTTTCTGATATACGAGTACCTACATCGATAGATTTCGAGTACACTTCACTCAGATTTCATTGCCTATGCGAACATATGTCTATCTCAAAGTTATAGACAAATATGACGTGACTACTGAAAAAAGAGAGTGAAAAATTACTGGACACCGCTCGTAGTTTTCTGCTCGATACATATACAATTGAATTTCTTGGAATTGATTCTGATCAACACGTCAACTGGGTGTCACATGTGCACTCCTTGTAGAGAAACTTGCAAATTAACTCTCGAATCTAGATTTCAACTCTGGTGGATTGTTGAGGTTACAAAAATACTCATAACATCGTCGGAGAAAGAAACCTAACTAGTATTGCTAGGTTATATAGATGAAACCTAAAGTTTTGATTTACCGCAATATCCTAAGTATGTTGAGAATTTCACAATTGTGAAAATTGTAACTATTATAATATAAGATGGATGAAGATTATCACTATAATATTTATTATTATTACCTATTATCATTATTGACTGAAATACCGTGCAGGCGCGTAAACAGCTTTGTTTCGAGGATGGCAGAGGGTAATTCGTGATGCGGGGATGACAGAGAGCAAAAAAGCTACGCAGGCAGAATTTTTTGGTTCTTCAAGGTCAAATGCCTTTATATAGATCGATAGGTCCAAATTCAGTTTGTTTTGTTCACTTGGATTTAATTGATTTCAATTTTCTCAAAGTCAAAAAATCTGAATATAAATTTCAAGAGCACTCCCACTGAAAAACAATGATCGAGTGTAATTTGGAAGGACGAATTGATGAATACGTAAAACACATAATTGTTGATGGTTTTCTTCAATTTCTCCACTCGACTCTGAATGGCGACATTTCCAGAGATTGAATACTTGAAAATTGAAAATGACATATTTGTTCACAATTCTGGTTGCCATGCTTTCAAATATTATGTTCCCGTTTTGTCACTGGAAAAGTTAGGGAATACTTTTTTCTCTGTCATAATGACAAAATCACAGCGGGATGTCATATACATAAATCCAATTGTCAAAATGAAAAACCAACTTGCACGCTGCAATATTGGCATTTTTCAGTTTTCAGGAAAAATAGATTAGATACTAGTTAGGTACGCGTTAAATGAAATGAGATTGATTTAGTGAATCTTCTATGTTGATTTTGATTGAAACAATGCATTTCCTCCGTACGTCTAGGGGGGGGGGAGGGTAATTAACACCATTACCTCCTCCCCTTGTATACGCGCCTGACCGTGGTATAATTCATTCTGGTGTATTTCAAGGGCCGAGAGATCACTTGGAGTCACTGAATATTCCAGTGATGAGCGGTCTAAAAGTGGGCTACAACCTTCAAGATCACGTAGGTCTAGGTGGCCTCACTTTCATTGTGGACGACCCCATAACATTCACCAAAAAACGGTACCAAACGATGCAAGTCGCGATGGAGTATATCCTGCACGAGAAAGGGCCGATGACGTCACTGGGAGGAGTAGAAGGTTAGTGGAAACCAAGGGGTGAATCACTTGGGAAGTCCAGTGTACCCGAGATGGGGATTTCTCGGGAAGTCTTTCGGAATTTCAAGAATTCCTTGGGAAGTCAGTGAATTCATTGGGCAGTCTGTATAATCACGCTTATTCGGAGCTTGTGTTTTATCCTTGGTTTTATCGAATTTAAAAATGACAAACTACTTGCGGTGATGAATTTATTAGAACTTATTCACTATCACATGAACTGAATATCTACTAGAATAAAATATATTTATATCATGTCATTTCCATTCATTCGCCTTATTCACTTGTCACAATACTAGTTTCTTTCAGTGTATCAGCTTTGTCCTCAGATTAACCCAATCGAAGTGAAGCAAGTGGAAAAAATAAGTAGAAAGAATTCATCTGAACTTCTCAATTAATTTGCACTGGAAGGTACTATGAACTAATTTGTGAAATATAAACTGAATTTGAAATCGATATATTATTATCACGAGATATTATATCTTTGAATAAGTAGGTACTCGAATTATTGATGAGAATCAGCGTCAAACTTTGTCGCTCTGCCCTGTATATCGAACATAGGAGTCCGAAATGGAAATGGCAATATGGAATTGTATGGAAAGTCCGGGAATTGTATGGGAAGTCCTGGAATTATTTGGGGAGTCAGTGAATTCTTTGGGAAGTATGTGAATTCTTTGGGTAGTCCTGGTATTCCTCGGGTATTCCAGGAATCCCTTGGGAAGTCCGGCAATTCCTTGGGAAGTCCAGAAATTCCTTGAGTAGTCCCAGGAATTCCTTAAGTAGTCCCAGGAATTCCTTGTAATGTGTATAGTAGGTGAAGCAAAAAACGATAATTGGTATGCAGACATCACCATTTCTGAAAGTAGGTCGATATATTTTCGGAAATATCAATTGTATACCTACAGAAAGTTATACTCATCAGGTACTTTGAAGTGGGTGAGTAAGGAAAAGAAGCTGATCCCTCGTAAAAAGACTAGAGCGAATATCTTTCAAAAGTGAAAACAGGTATCGAAATCCTCTATTGTTCAAGAAGACTGCACTTGGGATAGAGACACCTTCAGATGGTCATGTCAAGTCCAGACAGATACGCTTTCATCACTCCCAGATTTTTCCATAGGAAGGGCGTATCTTTTGGTCTGAAGTGATATTGTTCCCCAATATAGATCAGCCCCAGACCTCAGTGACATTTATAGTGAAAAATACGATTTTCACCAAGATATCCGTTTCAATACGGATACTCCTCAACCTTCAACTAGTCTTGGATGGTATCCTCTCCACTCTTCAATTCTCTATCTTCCTTATCGGCTTCTCTTGGCCAAATCTTGATTTTTGCTTATATGACCATATGTGAGCATCTGCTTATGTGACTGCTGATTGATAAACAAGGCTATGGCAACCTGATCCAAGTTGTAGGAACGGGGACCCGTGATGAGATATGCATTGCACCAAGGTTATATGGTGTAGATAACGATATCTCAGCCCTAGAGCTCTAAGCTGTGGGCACCACAAAGCTGAAACAACCCCTTTTCTCATTATTCGCGGGAAAAGGGAAACTTTTGGCCCCCTTCATGGACCAGATCAGGGCTCAGAAGAGTAGTCTTCAGGAACCTAAGCGAAAAGGATGTTTCGAATGAACCTCTGGTACTGTGAGCAGCAGTGCTTCCAGTTACTCGGATGGTATTTGAAGTGGCCCTTATATTAGGACCATGGGTCGTATATGATCAAATCAATAGCGGCATATTCGAAGTTAGATACAATGGGTCAACAGGCCTAAGTGTTAGAATCCACGGTTGAAAATACTGGAATTTCCTGTTGTTTTCCTGCAGGTTTGGCCTTCGTCAACACCAAGTATGCCCCGGAATCCGGCCAATGGCCCGACATCCAGTTCCACTTCGCCCCCAGCAGCGTCAATTCAGACTCGGACCAAGTGAAAAAGATCACCGGCCTACGAGACAGCGTCTTCAACACGGTCTACAAGCCGCTGAAGAACGCAGAGACCTGGACGATGCTGCCGCTCCTGCTGCGGCCCAGGTAAGCCAATCATATCAGAACAAAATAAACCGAATAGAAAAAATGATTGATGAATTGCGGATCGAGTCGTGCTGTTAGGTACTTTCGGTACTTCTGGAAGTAGGCCAGAGTGAAGGTATCTACCAATTTATAGCTTCTTATCATATGCATAGGATCCGTCACAGTGTGCTGCGGAAATTTCAGAGATCATCACTCTTGGAATAGACACATACATACCTTCGAATCCCTGGTTCAACAAGAAATGTTCTAGAGCTGTTGCCTTAAAACAAACAGCCTACCATCGCTGGCACAAAAATCCTAACCATGTTACTAGAGCAGGATATGTTGGAGCCAGGATTATGACGATTCATCAAAACAATCATACATGGCCCCCGTTCGTTTTGGTCCTTCGCTAAAGCAGTCGGAAAGAATTTCATTAACTCTTCTAAGTCGACGGCACATTAGCAACAACATCACAAGAAAAAGCAAACATTTTTGCAGAGATGTTCGCAGCACACTCCACCTTGGATTCTCAGGGAAAAGTGCCACCAGACATTCCACCTGTTGAATGTCGAATGCCCGAAATCTTCGTCAACGAACAATGAGGCGCATTATGCTTGGTCTTGAAACGAAGAAGACTGACAGTTTTGATGGAATTTCACTCATTATTCTCAAAAAGTGTGCTCCAGAATTGACACCGAGTTATTTACCGTCTCGTACAAGTCGAGTAGGTACTTTTCCATCTTGCTGAAAAATAGCTAGAGTTGAACCAATTCCCAAAAAAGTAAACGAAACTCTGCCTTAACTACTATGGGCCTTTTGCCCTGTTATCAGTTATTTCCAAAGTGATGGAGCAGGAGAATGACATCAACATTGATCTCATCAAATATCTGGAAACCTCAGGAATCATCAATGAGAGACAATATGGCTTTCGCCACCGAAGATAGTACTCTCCATACTGGGTTCTCCTCCAGAATTTCTTTCTAGGAAACTAAGAACTGACGACGAAAGAAAGTCAATGCTGTCGATGAGGATATTGCTAAAATTACACCCTGAGGAACCAACAACCATCCATCGCGAAATTGTTGTTGTTCTGAAATTGTTCTATCCATCATTCGGTTGCCCCCTTATCTGCTTGACAATGACTCGTATTCCTGCTCTGTGCAAGAAATTAACTTCTATTAATTCTCTATATCAAAGACGCAAAATCGCGTTTCACTCTTACCTTATTTTTTCCTCCTCAAATCCTGGATGGCTTATTTTTTGATTAGGGATGGGATGGGATACGAAGGGGCCCCTGTTGCTCTAATCACCTATCAGGGTCATTAGTCTCAAGGTACGAGTCAATTCACTTACGGGTCATGATTTTATAACACAGAAGTTTGCGGTTGATTTGGAATTTTGTTCGGTACGCGGAGTCTTTTGCAGTGAGTACTACTCAAGGCCATTTCATACTGGTTTTCGGTTCCTTTTCTTCCATAAGCGACACATGCGCACCATAAGTACAGAGTACAACGTGATTTTATTGATGCGCGAAAATAAATGAACTAAATATCAGGACGAGCCCTTCTTCTATCACTACATATTCTGATGTGAATTCAATAATTGAAGATCTAAACTTAAAGCGCTACTTAAATTATAATAAACTACTACCTAAACTAATATTGAACAAGCTTTAAGAGATTAAGAGATAAGAGATTCCTATTTTTTCTAATATCTGTGACTGTCCTAAGGAGTACCGGGCGCATCATGCTGAAGTCCAGGGACCCCTCGGTATATCCGGACATCAACCCAAATTACTTTACCCACGAAGAGGACGTTCAAGTGCTGATAGAAGGAATCAGGATAGCGCTGAACGTGTCGAGCACTAGGGCTTTCCAGAGGTTCAAGTCCAGGCCTCATAAGATACCCTTTCCAGGTAACGAATGAACCAATTGAATTCAAGGATCTTATGATATTGTCGCAAATGTGACTCATTCATCTTTGCTAGTTGGGATGTGTAGATACTTTATAAAATGACTTATAGTTTATACCACAAAGACAAATATTAGGATATGCATGACCGGGCGTGAAGTAGCACTTTACCGTCCGATTTTGCGGGCTACTTTACTAGCTTCTTTACCGCGCGGCATCCTTGTATCATTTAGGACATTTATGTAGTTATCATGGTTTCTTGTCTAAATATTACAGTCCTCTTGATAATTCCGAGAGGATATGATGGAACCCAAAATGAGTTATCTGTGATGACATTAATTGACAGCGGATGTATTAGTCACTCCTATTTCAAAAAATTTACAGAGTTACCATGATAACGTCGAATAGGTATTCACAATGGAAAATCGGATATTCCAATTATGCATAAAATGTTTTATGTATTTCAAGCGTAACTTGCTTTCATGGACCTATAGCCGTACGGCCCATGAAAGCCTATTTCACGCCCTTGATGCAAAGATAACTATTATTAATCATAGAATACGATTTTGACATTGATTGACGAGGCATAGGTTTTTGAATGATTATTTGAAATATTAATAATTTAAAATGTTTTGACTGAGGACATTTGAATTGGTGAGTTTGATAAACTTGTAAATAGAAGCAATGTTTGAGTAATAATCGGAAAATATCCTTTCGTGAAAATATACAGGGTATTTATTGAACATACGGCAAAAATTCGAGGTGATCCTTGGACTATATACCTATTCTAAGAATTTCAGAAATCATGAAGACAAAATATTTTCAGACCAGTCCAAGTAACAACCCCTAGAGGTTTCTCCGTATATTTGCATGCTACATAAAAGAATACGTTCGTGGAAGGCAGCAATGCCAGCAATTTTTCATAATTTCACAAATAGGTGAGGTTTAGGTTCAGAGTTATTTCCTTGGAATATTCTAATGGATTCATTGGTTGTGAATACCAAGAACACTTTTCAACATTATTTTGATCTCAATTCAAAAGAAATTCCACATCTTGTCCTCAATTAACATCAAATATGTATAATCACTCAGAATCATTCGTTGTTTTCTTGTGAATTGTTGATATCTGATTGTTGGTTCAATTTAATTGAATCTATAAACCCAGCATGAAACTTCATCCGGACCTGGTTTAATTGAATATCTAAATCCAGCATTGAACTTACACAGATAAAAGCGATTTCTTGATACAATGCGGAACAGCATATATACAATTAACCATAATATGGCGTTCTTGAATAGGTCCAACCAAATATTTGTTTGATTTTTCTAAAGAACTTTCATGACTCATTCATAAGAGAAAATCTTGATTCGAATGAATATTTCTTTTTTCATATCATAGTACGTATTAGTCGAAGAAAGAATTTCGAGCTTATCACAAAGACATGTTGTCTTATTATAATGAGTGAATATTTTTTCAGAAGATCCTCATTTTCATCATCATTTTGAACGAAATCAAAATACAGCTAACTATTAGAGTATTATAATATAACAAAAATGAAAACATGTACATAACAAAAATGAAAACATATACATATATAGTAAAATCATCAAATACTGTCTGTAGCTTAATCTAGGAGGCGGTAAATTCATTTTTCAAAATTTCTGTGATTTGCTGTCCTTGTCTTCTTCTCCAGAATATCACTGTGCTTGAATGTTGAACCCCGAGAACCTAGAGAAAAGACAAAAATCATCATTTCAAAAATGTCTAGCGTATTTTGCATCAGAGTGGCTCGTTAAATGGGAATCATTAACCGTATACCTATAGAACTGGCTACAGAAGAAACAAAATTGTCATTCAGCACATCAGCCAGGCATTGTCGAAAACAAACGAAATTTCAAGACAATCAAATATTTTCTGGTTACAAGAAATTTTGAGTTTGACAAAAGAGCAAGTATATAAGTTGTTAGGTATGTAAAAACATGAAAGAAGGAGATATATGATCATTGGTTCAATCATCATTCTAATCAAAGAATGGACAATTACCTACCTTTACCTACCTATTAGGGCGTTCATCGAATGAAATGCGACTGGTCAAATCGTCTCTGCTGAACGAATAGGGTTTTTAACATAAGTTTACGATGAAATAGGAAGGGAAAACACCTCAGTAAAACCATGTTACAAAAACCCTCGCAATGTTGAATGCCGCATTGCTGTGGAGATGATACCACACCATTATTATCCATGACTCAGCACATTCGATTCTTGAACACCTCACCATTGAAGAACAAAAATGTTTTGTACCGTCTTGAGAAACAACAGCGACAACGGCAAATGGCGGCTAACGAGTGACAAGTCGAATGGGCGCAGGCGTTCAGTTGACTCCCACCGCTGTACATCACTGCGAGCTTTTCAGCGACAAGCAGAGATTTTCTTGAATCAACATAAATTGGAATTCATCTAACTTATATTGGCGGTTTTCTTGAAGAACAAATATACTGTTTATGATGAGCAAATTCACATCAATAAATTTCAGGAAACGAAGCAAGCAAGCCAATTGATTTGAGACAAGGGTATATTGCTCCATTCGAATGGAAAATTCTTGTACGAAGCAATTTACTTTCAAGAAAATGAATTTGTTTGATTGAAGAAATCCTTTTTATCTGTGTATTAATAAAAATTTCTGACTAACTGATGGCTGTTTTTGCCCAATCCAGGTTGTAGGCAGTACGAATTCGACACAGACGAGTACTGGGAATGCTCCATCCGCCATTTCACCTTCACCATCTACCATCCCACCTCAACCTGCAAGATGGGTCCAGCGACAGATCCAGACGCGGTGGTGGATGCCAGACTCAAAGTGTACGGCATCAGAAACCTCAGAGTAGTGGACGCCTCGATAATGCCCACGATAGTCAGCGGCAATACGAATGCCCCCACTATCATGATCGGCGAGAAGGCATCAGACATGATCAAAGAAGACTGGGGAATCGAGATCATATAGAAGACGATCATAATTTGCAGCGGTGGTCAATTTTCAATTCCATGGTCACAAATAATGTTAGTTTCTTAAGGCATTGTTGTTCTTAATGAAAATCTAGTAGGCGAGGTATATATTGTCTGTTCGGGGGTAAATACATAGGTACTAGATAAACAATTTGATTTGAAACAGAAACGATGTTGTGTTGAAAAAAAACTCAAAAATAATCTAACAGCAGCAGTTGTCCCAGTATAGGAGTGTGTTGATTGACTGCAAGGTCCATATTTATCAGTATGGCATCAACGGCAACAAGAATACCTCATTATCATGATCGGAGAGAAGGCATCGGGCATGATCAAAGCAGACTGGGGAATCGAGATCAGTTAGGGGGCGATTGTGAAATGCAGCGGTGGTCGATTTTCAATATCCTGGATATTTATTTTTGTCACAGATAGGTTAGTTTCGACTTGCAAGATTGGTGTAGCTGTAAGAGTCCGACCACGTTAACTCCGCGACAGAACGTGATCGCGTATGTACTGATAATACTCAAGCCTTGAGTTACGTGGTGTCTCGAAGTTAACTTGGTCGAACTGACGCGGTGGTGGTCTCCAGTCTCAAAGTGTACGGCATCAGTAATCTGAGAGTAGTAGACGCCTCGATAATACCCACGATAGCCCCCACTATCATGATCGACAAGAAGGCATCGTACATGATCAAAGAAGACTGAGGAATCGAGATCATATAGAAGACGATCATAATTTGCAGCGGTGGTCAATTTTCAATCCCATGGTCACTTATTTCTGTCACAGATAATGTTAGTTTCTTATGGCATTGTCGTTCTTAATGAAAACCTAGTAGGCGAGGTATAATATTGTCATTTCGGGGGGTGAATACATAAGAGATAGACAATTTTATTTGAAATAGAAACGATGTTGTGTTAGCAAAACTCAAAAATAATCTGAAGGCAGCAGTTGTCCAAGTATAGAAGTGTGTTGATTGACTGCAAGGTGCATATTAACAAGTATGGCACAGGAATTTGAGTGTCGAGGACGCCTCAATTATGCCTACGATAGTCAGCGGCAACACGAATGCCCCCACTATCATGATCGGCGAGAAGGCATCAGACATGATCAAAGAAGACTGGGGAATCGAGATCATATAGAAGACGATCATAATTTGCAGCGGTGGTCAATTTTCAATCCCATGGTCACAGATGATGTTAGTATCTTAGGGCATTGTTGTTCTTAATGAAAACCTAGTAGGCGAGGTATATAATATTGTCTGTTCGGGGGTAAATACATAGGTACTAGATAAACAATTTAATTTAAAACAGAAACGATGTTGTGTTAAGAAAAACTCAAAAATAATCTAACAGCAGCAGTTGTCCCAGTATAGGAGTGTGTTGATTGACTGCAAGGTCCATATTCATCAGTATGGCATCAGGAATTTGAGCGCCGTGGACGCTTCGACAATGCCCACTATAGTCAGCGGCAACAAGAATGCCTCTCTATCATGATCGGAGAGAAGGCATCGGGCATGATCAGACTGGGAAATCGAGATCAGTTAGGGGGCGATTATGAATTGCAGCGGTAGTCGATTTTCAATATCCTGGATATTTATTTTTGTCACAGATAGGTTAGTTTCGACTTGCAAGATGGGTGTAGCTGTAGAGTCCGACCACGTTAAGTTCGCGACAGAACGTGATCGCGTCTGTATTGATAATGCTCAAGCCTTGAGTTACGTGGTGTCTCAAAGTTAACTTGGTCGAACTGACGCGGTGGTGGTCTCCAGTCTCAAAGTGTACGGCATCAGTAATCTGAGAGTAGTAGACGCCTCGATAATACCCACGATAGCCCCCACTATCATGATCGACAAGAAGGCATCGTACATGATCAAAGAAGACTGAGGAATCGAGATCATATAGAAGACGATCATAATTTGCAGCGGTGGTCAATTTTCAATCCCATGGTCACTTATTTCTGTCACAGATAATGTTAGTTTCCTATGGCATTGTCGTTCTTAATGAAAACCTAGTAGGCGAGGTATAATATTATCATTTCGGGTGGTGAATACATAAGAGATAGACCATTTTATTTGAAATAGAAACGATGTTGTGTTAGCAAAACTCAAAAACAATCTGAAGGCAGCAGTTGTCCAAGTATAGAAGTGTGTTGATTGACTGCAAGGTGCATATTAATTAGTTTGGCACAGGAATTTAAGTGTCGTGGACGCCTCAATAATGCCTACGATAGTCAGCGGCAACACGAATGCCCTCACTATCATGATCGACGAGAAGGCATTGAACATGATCAAAGAAGACTGGGGAATCGAGATCATATAGAAGACGATCATGATTTGCAGCGATGGTCAATTTTCAATCTAATGGTCACTCATTCCTGACACAGATAATGTTAGTTTCTGAGGGCATTGTCGTTCTTAATGAAAACCTAGTAGGCGAGGTACAATATCGTCTGTTCGGAAAAAATACATAAGAGCTAGACAATTCAATTTGAAATAGAAACCACGTATAGAAATGTGTTGATTGACTGCAAGGTGAATATTTATTAGTATGACATCAAGAATTTGAGGGTCGTGGAAGCCTCGACAATTTCCACGATAGTCAGCGGCAACAAGAATGCCCCCACTATCATGATCGGCGAGAAGGAATCAAAGAGGACTGGGGAATCGCATTCGGTTAGGGGGCAATTGTGAATTGCAGCAGCAGTGGTCAATAATTAGGAAAATCAAATCGAATCAAATCAAATATGCTTTATTATCTAAAATGATTACATTTTGTCGACGAAGTCAAAATAGAAGTCCACCCAACAATATATATACCTGCTGTAAGAAATAAATTTACGAATAAAATAAAATAATAATATAAAAAACGAGACACATTTACGTATTGACGTGGCTGACCAACAATATATAGGTTTTACATTTATAAAAAAACAAGAAAATATACCAAAGTTCACTTCACATGGAAAGACTAGAACCTATAAGCTGAGTATTCCTCTAAGGTATAAAAACATTTCCCTTTGAGAAGTTTTTAAACTTTATTTTTCAAGTGTTTCATATCATTTATACTTGTAATTTCCGTTGGTAAATGATTGTACACCTGCTTACTTCTGTAAATGAGAGATTTCCTTGTCAAGGATGAAGTGGGAATTGGGGTAGCAAGTTTTTTTTTTTCTGCCGAGTAGGCCTCTCTACATTAGTGATAAGGAAGTTACTTCTGTATTTATGCAATAAACAAGTCGTCTCTAGAATGGAGATTTCTATTAGTGTCAAAATTTTGTATCCGGAGAAAATCGGGCGGCACGATTCTCGCATCTTGACTTTAAATATAAATCTCAGAGCACGTTTCTGTAGCACGAATATACTTTGCAACAGAGTTTGATTGCAATTCCCCCAGAATGGAATTCCATACCGTAAATGAGCTTCAATGAACGAGTAATAGGCAGTTAGTGAAGCTGACAGCCCAAGTTCACGGGATATAACATTGACGGCGTAACAACCAGATGACAGGTTTTTTTTAGAGCTGTTATATGAGACTCAAATTTCAAAGTACTATCAATGTGTATGCCTAGGAATTTTGTAACAGGTTTGCTCGTAATCAATTGAGATCCTAGAGTTATCTGATCTAATTCTAAGTCCCACTTAAATGTTATCAGATTTGTTTTCGAAATGTTAATTGACAGCATATTCGCATCACACCACGTTTTAATTTTTCCTAAATCTGTTGTAATGGGTTGGACCAGGGTGGCAGGATCTGCATTGTGCCACGAAACAGTAGTGTCATCCGCAAACAGTGTGAACCTTCCAGATATATCCAGAGAAGCCATATCATGTACATAGAGCAAAAAGAGGATAGGGCCCAAGACCGACCCTTGAGGGACTCCTCGTGAAATTGTTTTCATCTCTGAACTATACGAACCTAATGATAGTACCAATACTCAATTGAGAATGTATGAATTATCGAATAACTATAATATTTCTGAAGTTCCCAATCGTATTTCATCACATGGCAACAACTGTGCTATCGTCTGCTCCTACTTACGAAATCGTGGCGTTAGTTTTTACTGGCGGTAAATTCCTGACCGTTTGAAAATTACGGTTTCATTTTTGATGATTTTAGCACCTGAAAATTGACCAAAAAATTCATAAAAAATATTAAATCGAAAGGTATTTGAGTGATGATTTTATTCAAGAAATAAAAAAGTAGTCCACTCGTCTATTGTCGATATACAAGAATATTCAATCATTGAATCAAATGAGCTATTAACACTTCACAATAAAGCAGCGCCATTGACAGGCAGCCATTTTGTGGGTCGTTGAACAGACAATAATATTGAACCTCGCCTATTAACTTTTCTCTCATAACAACAAAGGCTTGGGTGGATAGTCCCCATCGAATTCTCCTCACTGATAGTGACGAATTTGAATCTCCAGGATCGTTTCTATTATACAGGGTGTTTCACAGTTGAATGCTGATCATGAAGCGCGATAATCCTTGGATGAAAAATATTTATGTGAACACAGGTAAGTAACAGCTCCATTTCTGAGATACAGGATGTTGAAATTTAACAAAAAAATTAGTTATTCAACAATATCTCTGAAACCGCTCTAGCTTTTTTCTTCAATTTTGGTACATGCCAAGTATGCATGAAAATACATTTTTTCCATGATGAAAGATTCCTGAATTTTCATCAGTGGCGTCCCTGTTAACATACGCTGTCATGTTTTTCATCAAAATAATGATACTGCACTGTATTTTTCTCAAATTAATATTAGTTTTGTAATCTGTCTATCTTCCCATAAAAATGTTCTCTTGTCTTTTTTCCTCCGGCGAACGGTTCTTGAGTTAGAAAATAATAGAAGATTGTTTTATTAGGATCAAAAGTGACACTTTGTTTGACAAGCGAATTTTGCATTTGCGAGGCGGAGCGTTCAGCGAAGCCGAGCGAAAGCAAAATTTGCGAGTCGAACAAAGTCACTTCTGATCCGAATGGAACATGCTATTTTTTCTGCAACCGAAACAATTAACTCGAATAAATATGTGAAGTTACCACCGATGCCGTGCCATATGTATGCAATACAACAAATATTGACAAATAATCCGTGTAGTGAGAACATTCTACCTGCATCAAATGCAGGTTCAGTCAATTTTCAAGGATGTTCGAACTGTAGTTTCAATATAAATACAACCACAGAGTGACATATTTGTGTATGGACCAGGTTCTCTAATGGTAAATACCGCGCCAGTGCCAGTTATAAGAACAAGACGTGGAAAATGTTAGGTTAGTGAGCATATCAACAATAATAACAATATCGTTGTTTGAGACAAAAAACTATTGCTTGCCGTGATTATTCAAAAAAAAGTTATCCATCCCGAGAATAACGAATGAAATACAGATCCAGCAAGGCTTCCCCGATCAAAACAAAAATACTTAACTGAGATGTTTATAATTCCAATACTTAACTATAATAAGATGTATTTATATCTCCAGCATGGGTATGAAATGCCAAATCTGCCGATATCTGAAACAAATCAGGTATGCGTCTCAACCCAAATAACCAACCGTAACAAAGTTGTTTTTTCTGGATGACGTCCAGTACTTCCTTTTTAGTTCCTAGGAGCTAAAGTTCAACTTCAGCTCCTAGGAACTAAATTTGTTGCCTAGCAACATATCTATTTTTGTGTCAGTAGTAGAAACGTCAATTTAAGAGCTAATTTTGGTATCAAAATGGACGACTTTTGTGTCGGTTGCAGAAAAAATGCATTAATTTGCTTCTCACTATGCAAAATTAGACGTTAAAGAGTAATAGGAACTAAGAACTTATTTCGTTGTTTTCAACATAAACAGATTTGACACTTCTTTAGGTAGATACGTGATATTTTTCACATTACAAAAACTTTTTTATTGAGAAAAAAATATGGTAAATTCTACAAATACCGAATTAGCAGACATGCATTACCTGTTGGAAATACTCCAGGAATCTTCCAAATAGTACGCGAGTGAGGAGGACTGAAACGTGCATACTTGCAAGAGGCGGAAATTTTGAACACTTAATTTGATTTTGAACATAAAAATTTATTTCTATGTGTACTCATTAGAAAAACTTAATGATAGGTACCATTATAAAAATATTGCTTAGATCTTCTGGTTACCAAACACTCACTCGCACTTCTCTGGAACACCGTAGACAAGTTGGCGATCTGGCCCTATTTCGGAGATATTTTCATGGACGATGCTCTTCTGAAATATCAACAATTGTACCTCCCTTGGCAGTCCCCGCGAGATTAACCCGTCGAGTCGAGGCTTCGCACCCCTTCGTGGTCACTTTGGAGACCTGCAGAACATCTCTCTCCAAAGACTCGTTTATCCAACGAACAGCGAGGCTCTGGAACATATTGCTAAGGGAGGTATTCCCCGAGGCATATAAACTCCAGAAATTCAAGAAGAACACCAATTCCTAACTTATTTCCCTTGTTTCTCACGATGTTCTCTGAACATTACAGGATATCTCTCGTCGTGAAAACCAGAACATAAGAAAAAGTATGGTGAAATTGACACTGGAAGGAAAAATTTAATAGTGACAAGCAAATGAATGCATTCAATTTTCTAGATGATAAACCGTTCGCCAGACGAAAGAAAGACAGGAGGCCATTTTTGAGAGAAGATAGAGGTTCATTACGAAAATAATATTTATTCGAGATAAAAACAGTGGCATATTATTATTTTGATGAAAAAGAAAAATATAACAGGGTATCTTAACAGGGACGCCACTGGAAAAAATGTATTTTTATGCATACTTGGCATGTACCAAAATAGAAGAAAGAAGCCAGAGCGGTTTCAGAGATATTGGGAAATAACTGATTTTTTGTTAGACTTCAACATCCTGTTTCTCAGAAAAGAAGCTGTTACGGACCTACGATCACATCAAGAAATTTTCTCGAAATCATTCATGAGTATCGCCCTTAAGAATCAGCATACAATTATGGAACACCCTGTATATGTATAAATAATCGATTAGGAGAAATGCGAGATGCGAGGAAAACCCCATATTCTGACCTACAGATAGCTTAGTTTGATAGTATATAGCTAATTATTTCTTTCCTAAGCGAATAAAAATAATATTGGCCAGTTGCATTACCCCTTTGTTCACGAGGATTCGATTTCCTACGCAATAGCTCACAGTTTACTCTGCTAAATATTTTTGACCATGCGCTGCAATTTACACTGTCCCATATCAGTTGGGTTGGGACATTGATTTGATGAAATTTCGTGAACTAGTCAAAAATTGTGTAAAGTGTAAATAGTTTAATGATTGATATGTAAATATTGATTCATTATTATTGTACAGGTTATCTAATATTTCGAATAAATTATTCAGAAAAGATATATAGTTAATTTAAACATTGTCCTGCTAACTGCTGATTGATACAGGGGCTATTAGTGTGGCATACTGTGAGCGAATGAAAATAACAAAGTGAGAAACTACAAACTACAATACCTAATTTCAGTTACGCTTCTACCAGATGTTTGTTATGAAATATTATACATGGTGGACCTCAAGTAACTGTACATAGAAGTATGGCAGATTCTTGACTTCGAGATATTACGCTTCGAGCTAACTTACCTTGATGAAATATTACTAATAATTTTGTTGTTGTTTGGTACACCGATGGTTCGAATATGGAAGAAGGGGTAGGCGCGGGTGTATATGGTCCCGGATGTAGGCTATTTGAAGCCTTAGGTCACTCCCCCACTATCTTCCAAGCTGAAATACATGCCATCAACCTTTGCGCCCAAAGGTGCCTGAGCAAAGGTCTGAGGGGTGCCAACATATACAGGGTGTCCGGAGATAAAACCGACAAGACTCGTGGGGTTATAGGGACTATCAATATGATTGCAAAATGACATAAACCAATGTCCAAAACCGCTTCGTTATTGACATACAGAGTGATTTGTGGATTTTGACAAAAAATTCAATCCGCCATATCAAATACAGGGATTATCCGATTAGATTCAAATTTGGTACACGAACTACACTGAAAAGCATCAACAAGTAGCCCTTTGATCGAAATCAATATCAGGACCGGATTGATATTTTCCCCCTATGTTGAGTTATTGTGAGAATAACTCACCCTGTATAATAATAAAAAAAATTTCAACTCAGATTCGACATCTACGGTGAGAATTGTATAGGAATTTGTTGAAAAATCTCCTGGCACTATCTTAGTTATTCCGTAATTAATTATTATTTTATTTTTTTTCTTTCAAAATTCAATTATTGTCGGATAAAGTACTATCAAAATTGGTAATATAATAAATATTAACGAAACCATGACATGAATATCGTTATTTTCTTCAATCAATCCGTAAATCGTAGTAAAATAAAATACTCTCATCACCCGAAAAAACTGAAAAATAAATTCGTATCAGGACTGGAATGCGGTTTTCTATGATTATATTCCTGTAGGAATAGATGATCTAGTATAACAATGATCTGATCGCAGATTCGAAATGCACTAAGAAAAGTTGAAAAAAATGATCGGATTGAACTTTCAAATAATAAATCCGTATCAGTACCTTATAATGTTTGTGCATAAAGAATACTAGGCTTGTGTCAAATTCAGAATTTCATTATGGAAAACCATTGTTCAGCTGTCATCAGCGTTTGTTTTTTTGGTGTTCATCCATCATTCCAGTGTTTTTAGGATCAAACTTCTGATAGTGTGCTTATGATGCCGTTTCATTTCACTTATGAGGAATACGCAGATATTCTATTTGTGTTTGGGCTTTAACTGGTGATGTTTACCTAAATTTCCTGGTCAATACTGGACCGGATCTATTGCAAGGTGTAAATACCTGAGGTATATGGTTTCAGCATGATGGTGCTAGACCTCACTTTTCAGTTCCAGTTAGAAACCATCTCGATGCCAATTACCCCAATAGATGGATTGGCCGTGGAGGTTCAGTAAATTGGCCACCGCTATCTCCTGATCTACCTAACTCAGCTAGATTATTTTTTATGAGGTCATTTAAAGTAAGAAGTTCATAATGAAGAAATTTTTTATGGGAAATTACCGTTGCATGTGTTAGTGTTAAAAATAACCCTCAAATAATCCGCAACTCAGTGAATCATCTAATAGCACGCTCTCAAAAATGTATTGATGTTGGAGGGCTCTACTTCGAGATTTTTTGTAATACTGGGTAGTGGAAGTTTTTCACGAATTCGTTACTTTTGTTATGTTCATTACAAACAGTTATTGTTCGTTGTGTAGTATTCTCATAAATTCAAATTCATTAGTGAGCGAATATAATTTACGATAACTGCAATGTAATCCTTTTTTAACAGGTTCTCATACGATTTTTTTAGATTCCGAATCAACGATCAGATTATTGATAACTATTGATGTACTAGGTCAGCTAACATGACCAAACAAAACACTCATTCCAGTCCTGATACGAATTTATTCTTCAGTTTTTTCCAGTTATGAGAATATTTCATTTTACTCCGATTCATGAACTGATCGAAGAAGATAACGACATCCATGTCATGGTTTCGTAAATATACGTACTTTATCCGACGGTGATTGATTTTTCAATGAAAAAAATCAAAATAATAATTAATTACGGAATAACTAAGATGGTGCCAGGAGATTTTTCAACAAATTCCTATACAATTTTCAACGTAGATTGCGAATCTGATTTTAAATTTTTGGTTATTATGATACAGGGTGGGGTGAGTTATCATAACAATAACTCAACATAGGGGAAAAATATTATTCCGGTCCTGATATTGGTTTCGATCAAAAGGCTACTTGTTGACGCTTTTCAGTGTAATTCGTGTACGAAATTTGAATCCAATCGGCTATTTTATATGGCGGATTGAATTTTTTGTCAAAATCCACTAATCACTCTGTATCTCAGTAACGAAGCCGTTTTGGACATTCGTTCATGGCATTTTGCAATCATATTGACAGTCCCTATAACCCCATGAGTTTTGTCGGTTTTATCTCCGGACACCCATAACTGCTCAGACAGCCAAGCCGCACTAAAAGCCCTAAAATCATTCGTTTTCACATCAAAGATTACATGGAACTGCTTTGAAACACTCATGCAACTGGGAAAGGGCAACAAAGTCACACTTATGTGGGTTCCAGGGCATGGAGGAATCAAAGGAAATGAGGCAGCTGATCGCCTTGCAAAAAAAGGTGCAGCATCTGCACTTTTTGGTCCTGAGCTTTTTTGTGGAATAAGCAAATGTCACCTAAAGGGAGAACTCGGGAAATGGGAAGAAATTGAAAAGTCCTCCTACTGGAGAGCAACTCCAGGTCAACGACAAGCGAAAAGGTTCATCAACCATTCGCAGAACCGAGCCAAAGAGCTACTCAGCCTCAGCAAACCAGAGCTAAAGCTTATCACAGGCTTCCTCACAGGACACGGCCCTCTGAGGTACCACCTCAAAAAGATGGGTCTGGCGGAGACTGACACTTGCCGCTTTTGTAACAATGCGACCGAAACCGCGGAACACATACTTTGCTCATGTGAAGTATTAGTCCGCCAAAGGCTGAACCACCTAGAACGGGTCTATCGCATCCCTGCTGAAGTGGAAAAGTCAACCGTCAGGAAAATCGTAGGCTTCATCAGAAGTCTAGGGTTAGAGGACTAAAACTAGATAGGGGTAATCACAATAGATCTTCTAGGTCGCAGTGATCGAGGGTCTCTCAGCGTATACGACCCATCTACAATCTACAATCTCTCTACTAATAATTTTTTGCAAATATTTGGAAGTTTTTGGTTATAGATACAATCATGACAGTTACGAAACTAGGGGTTTTGGGGAATGAATATTCATATAATTTCACATTTTACATAAGAACCCATCATGTGTTAGAGACAGAGACAGGGAATAGATTTTTGATAGTTATAACAACAAACACATTTTTTCTGTGACGGGAAAAAAGTTTGGCATTTCATCTCTGTTGGCAGGTTATAAAATGTCACTTTTCATAAATTACTTTTTTCCCGTGGGAAAAAAGTGAGTACTTCTTTCCCGGATATATATCACATATATATACTCTGTTAATGGCCTTTGTTGTGCTATAGTTCCGAAAAATGAGTCAATAATACCGTCTCCGAGAAAGAACTGCAAGTCCTTTTATCTTCCATTCGACTTCGCGGTTTCGTATATTACTAAACAACTACTGAATTCGCAATTTTTTAAAATCAAATCACAGAATTGAACTGACAGAAGTGACATCAGATATTTGATTACTTCAAAAGAATGATAAAGATGCCTATAAAACGCAGGTGTCCCTACTGTTAAAAACTTGAAATTTCATGTCGATAATTTTCAGATTTCGAAATAATGTAATATCTTCTCAATATTGATTCGTCCTTCCTTCTGTCACAGAAAAAAATAGTGTATTATACACGGGAAAAATATTAGATTTTAGCTCACGGTTTTTTGTCTCCCTCCGCTACGCGTCGGGAGACAACACAACCTGGAGCTAAAATCTACTACTTTTTTCCCTTGTATAATAAATAACTATTTTCAATGCGATAAACCGTTGAATTTAGGAGATTGAAAGCCTATATTGAAAAAAAAGAGATTCCAGACATACGTTTTTAGGATCTTTTAGTCCTAGAATTAACCAAGGAATCACCGATTTGGTAAACAAATTTCAAACGAAATACTGACGAATGCTTCTTCGATTTCGTCCGGGAACATTACTCTCTACATTCAACTTCAAGTATTGAAATAATTTTCTTCGCATATTGGTAGGTATAGCAGCAAAGTTGAGAATAGGTTCTTTCAATAAAAAAATTCAGGACCCGACTTGATTTTTTGCAAAAACTACAAAACAATATTGATTTTCGAAAAAGTTTTGTCTGTACAGGGTGCGCCTCTTAAAATGGAACCCCCCTTAACTCTTTTGTTATCAGAGATATGAAAAAATATTAAATGAAGAAGGTTTTTGAAACGAACCAAACCTTCATTTTCTGAAACTGTTTAATATACAGGGTCATTAGTTTTTCCGGAAAGAACATGAACTTTGATTTTTTCAATTAAACACCCTATATATTTTCCGACATGTCGTTAGAGCTTTTTTTTCTGATCTCGAAAATATATATGAGTTGCATATTTGGATGAAACATAGTTGAGTTATTGATGATCAAAGTTTATGAAAATACCGCTAAAGAACCTTCACTTCATAATATTATCATCTAATAATGTGAGTTGAACATAGTGGGCTTAAGAATGGTGTTTTCATATTGTTTAGGCTCTTTGGAAATTTCATGATATTGTTTATTATGGAATTGACATATTTCAATCTCCATTCAAAAAAATTAGAATGGAATATGCGGTATTTCGGTAAACACTTCGATCAGCAATAACTCAATTATTTTCCATTTAGATATACAATTCATATATATTTTTGAAATCAGAGAAGAAAGCTCTATCGACATGTTAGAAAATCTATAGGGTGTTCCTTTGAATAAATCAAAGATAATGTCCTTTCCGCCAAAACGAATGACCCTGTATATAAAGCAACTTCTTGAAATAAGGGTTTGGGTCGTTTCGAACAACTTTTTCATTTAACATTTTCTCTCATCTCTGAAAACAATCGAGTTGAGGGGGGATTCCATTTCAAGAGGCGCACCCTGTACCTCAATATTCTTCAACATAGATTCTCAAAATGTTCTCTTCCAATTTCATTACATTTTCTTCATCTCTTCGGAAGGTCTCGAATAATTTGCCTATTATTTCTGATCATATCTGAATCTGAAACTATCCTCTCCCTAAGTTCCTCTTTGGTGTTGTATATGTATCCAGAGATCAGAGAATCGGGTGCTCAAGGTATTCTCTCACTTGTATTGAGTAATTTGAAGGTGCCCCATCCTGTTGAAAGAAAGCACTTCCGTCCATCCATCCATCACAGCCTCTTTTTGGGTGGTTCCTGGATCGAGAGAACACCAAATTCACAGTTCAATTGGCTGATTGAGATAGTTCTAATGCAATGAGATCATATTCAAAAGTTTTTCGAAAGTTCTTCTATGTAGTATGAGTTGGCGCGTATATCTGATTCGGATAAAAATCTCTCACCTCAGCCATAATTCTTCATATTGAGTACACTTTTTACACATTTTCACATGTAAAGGAGCAGATTTCAATTGAAAATTATTTATGTTCATATTTGATAATAATAATAATAATAATAATAATAATAATAATAATAATAATAATACTTTATTCTCTTTGTGACATGCAGAAACATGTATAGAATTTGTCGAAGACGATTACTAAAGCTAAAACTAACTAACTAAAATAGAACTAAAACTAAGACTTCAATATTAAAAATTCATCTAAGGAGTAAAATCCACCCTTTATCAGGTATTTCCTAAGACATTGCTTGAATGCTTTCAATCATTTCAATGCAACACATGATTCAATGTCGGCCGGAAGTTTATTGAACAGCCTTTGCCCAGTCACAGTAGGTGATCTATATAAAAGATAAGTTCTTATATTGAAAATGGCACATGTAGGTCATTTTGCTGTCTTGTGTGGATAGAATGAATTTGTTTGTTAGTTTCAAAAGAGGTTATGTGAGAAAATATAATAACACATACTTCAAAGATATACAAACACGGTAAAGTTAAAATTTCATAAGATTTAAAAAAGTCCGACAACTAGTGGTACGAGAGACACCTGCGATACAACGAATTAATTTTTTCTGCGAGATGAAGATATCATTGAAACAAGTGGATGATCCCCGAAAGCATATTCCGTATCTTAGTCGGGATTCGGTATGTGCATAATATAACATTATCAATTGTTTTCCGTTAAAACTGATCTCATGTTTCTAAAAAGATAGATGACGGAGTTGAGTTTTGAAATTACTGACTCACAGTGTCTCCTCCAGGCAAGACACTCATAAATGTATAGGCCTAGAAACCTCACACATGACACATCTTCCAACACTTTATCATTGATATTCAAATGTATGTTTGGTACTTGTTTTTGTTTTTGATGAGAATGTATTGACTGTGTTTTTTCTTTTGAAAGGTCTCTTCCAGAAGAGCAAGTCCAAATTTTTTTATCGAATAGAGCCTCTTCCCAACTCTCATGATACACCGATTTACAAGAAATGGTTTTAAATGACTTTGTTGAACGATGTGAATACAATATTCCCGTTCGAAATCATGGAAACATTCATCGGCATTTCATTCCATATTTTTTTAACAATTTATCTACACTTGTAGTGTTTTTCCTGATCTTCGTGATTCTGATGAGGGTTTTCGAAAAATACAATCCAAAAAGTCAAAATTATGACATTATAATAATATGAAGAAAATGAGTTTCCCGAGTACGGCTCTGGATCGTACATCGAAGTTTCACCCCGAATTCAAATAATGCCCTTTATTTCTGTTACAAATAGGCAAAATATATTTTTCCACATATACAGTGTGACCCACTTGAGACCGGAGCACCCTTATAAAATCTATAGTGTTTGACTAATTTCTTTTTTTTTATTTCAGAAGGAGGACTATCTCGAGATCTACGTTCACACAAATTTGCTAAATAAAATTTCAATCTACAGGGCATACTATGTTATTTTTTTCATGTTAAAAATTGGGAAATATCGAGCGATTTTTCAAAAAGAAAATCGACCTCACCACTGCCACCATTCAGCATCTTTCAATTAGGTTGAGCGCAAAATTTCATTGAAAAATATCAATTGGCAACAAAGTTATAACAACATTATTTTTGATTGCTCACCATTTTTTATGAATATTTCAGACAAATTCTGAGAAGCGGCAACATTCTCAACACAAATGTTGGAAATCATCAAGGTTTCTCGTATACAATTACAAATTATCATCAAGTTATAACATCTAAAATGGAATTTATCTTGGTATTCATGGAAAGATTCATAAAAGAAAAAATCCATAACGTCGAAAAATCGGCCTTGTTCATCCAAGAAGTAATTAGAGTTAGAAAATCGGATAGTTTGTATAGTGAGATGATATCAGAAGCCAAAAACATCAAGAGCTTCCAGAAGTTGTTGGTTCACATTGATAATTAACTTATTATGAAAAGCTGTTTTTTCGACTTCATTACTTCATTCCAAAAGAGTACCATTCTAGAGATTATAACTCGATAATGATTCGTGTTATCTATTTAAATGTATACCAGGAACCTGAATGATTTCTAACATTTGTGTTGACAATGTTGCCGCTTCCCAGAATTTGTCTGAAATATTCATAATAAATTGTGAGCAATCAAAATTATTGTTGTTATAACTTTGTTGCAAATTGAAATTTTTCAATGAAATTTTGTGCTCAGCCTAATTGAAGGATGCTGAATTCAGTGGTGGAGTCGATTTTTTTTTGAAAAAATCGCTAATGATATTTCCAAATTTTTAACATGAAAAAAATAATATAGTATGCCCTGTAGATTGAAATTTTATTTTGCAAATTTGTGTAAACGTAGATCTCCGTATAGTCCTGCTGCTGAAAAGAAGATAAAAAAGAAATCGGTCAAAAACTATAGATTTTATGAGGGTGCTCCGGTCTTAAGTGGGTCACACTGTATATCAACTCAACTTGACTTTCTCTAACCGCCATTAGGCTATGACTAGTTAGTCATGACTCACCCTGTATACTTCAATAGGTATGTATAGTTGAAATTCAGGAACACTCTGTATGATTACAATTTTGGATGTTATCAGTCACATATACAGGAAGGGCATTTTAAACCACCGTACATATATCACTTGTATACTTATTAGCTGTGATTTGCATTGAAAGTAGGTACATGCAAAACTTGTGTTTTTAATTTTACAAATGAATCATTGAGTGCCATCCATTAATTAGATATTCAAATTTGAGGCATTCGTATGTATGTACATATTATGTATAATAGGTGATAATAATAATGGCTATATTCTCCATTAATTCACACATGAAATTACATTCCAATGAAATAACTATAAAAAATGTACGTGAGAAATTTATTTCGTCAGAAGAAAGTAAGACACAGTTACTATAATGATGTTATGTATGTCTAATGAATACAACATTAGATTCAGAACAAAGTGAATTTCCACGTAAATTTCAATGCGAAGCATTAGTTATAATTTGTGACATGGAACATAAATGTAATTAGGAATGTGAACAAAATTTCCAACAGAAAATCTATTGTCACAACATATACAGGGCTGGACAAGAGTCTCTAAACCGTCGAATTTCTGATCGATGTATTTCAATGAATCTAAATCTACACATACTGACAACATGTTTTTTTGAACTCGTCACGATATTTCTTAAACGAGCTGTGGCTTGATCCTTCAGAAATAATGCTGATTTATTGCAGTTCGAGACGATTTGCTCCTATTCTATTCCATATACAGGACGAGAATAAAGAAAGGTATTATGTTTGTTTTACCACTCACAATAATTGAGAATAGTTTTTCTTGATGTTGAATACACTACAAGCGCGGCAGATGGAGATAAATGGATAGTAGTTTAAAAAACTGAAGAAGTAGAGAATGAAATAATAGAAGTGTGTTGATGAATACACAGCATGAAAAATATCAGAATATTCGTTATCAGTACAATTTATGTTGTGTATTAATCAACATACTTTTATTATTTGATTTTTTACTCCTCTTTAGTTTGGCTATCAAAAAAAGGGTGTCTTAAGTATCCTTATATTTTTTGTAAGTACTCAATTTTGACGATAGAATCATAATCTTCGATTTCGTTAACCCTCAGATACCAACTTTGACGAGAATCGGATCATAAAATTACAAAACTCGTCCAACATTTTGGATCCGCCATCTCAAATCATCCAATTTTGAAGAAATAATCATAATCTTCAACCCCGAAAAGTCCAATATTAAAATTTTGAGTAGAATCAGATCATAATTACAAAACTTGTCCACCATATTGGATCCGCCATCTTGCAATTTTGACGAAAAAATAATAATATCCGAACCCGAAAACCCTCAGATACAAATTTTGAATAGATTCGGATCATAATTACAAAACCCGTCCACCCGTCCGTGTAAATTGAATCCGCCATCTTGAATACACCAATTTCGACAGAAGAATAATCATCTCCGACCTCGGAAACCCCCAGATACCAATTTTGACTAGAATCGGATCATGATCACAAATTTATTCCGCCATATCGGATCCGCCATCTTGAATTTCAAAATTGACGAAAGAATCATAATCTTTGATCCCGGAAACCCAAAGATACAAATTTTGAATAGATTCGGATCATGATAAGAAAAGTCGTTCGCCATATTGAATCCGCCATCCCGAATTTCCAAATTTTGACGAATAAAGATTTATAATCTCCGACACCGGAAACCCCCAGATACCAATTCTGAATAAAATCGGATCATAATTACGAAACTCTTCCGCCATTTTGGAGCCGTCATTATGTTTTTTGCCTAACAAAAATTTCATGATGCATTGCCACCCGGCGAACTATGTACACCTGCCAAAGGAGTCAGTTACATATATATACATATATCAGGTGAAGGTAATTAAACACAGTAAAAAACCGCTTCGAGTGAAATCCGTAGAGTATGTTTTTAGAGTTGAAATACTCTGACAAATTCACTCTAATACTGCAATCAACTCTATTACTACACTTCTCGCAGATTATCTCCTTCGAAACTAATTCTAGATTGAATTTTCACTATTCTCGTATTGAATTCACTCTATATTCCTGAAATTTCAATAAAATATCAATTCAGATAACTCAATTCACAAACAATTGAAATTGAATTCATACTAGTGTTTACTGACACTAGTAAACTTGAATATTCCTCTGTTGTCGATTGAATTGACACTCTATCATTGTTCAATTCAATCTATATACGATGAAATATCAATCTATACAGTTTCAGATCGTTCAGTCTACTAGATAGTGAAATAAGTAATACAGATTATAGTGTCGAAGATATAATGATCATAATATTAGCTTCAAGTAGCTGTTTTACTATACCCGCGTAGTGAGAAATTTTTTTCAACATTGAGTTATGAACGTATGTCCGTATACCTATCTCAGTTATTTTCTGTCTTTTCCGTTTCGAATTATTCTTTCGAACGATTTATGAAACAGATATAGGTTAACTAATTAGTCTAGTGGGACTCGAGTCATTTTCCAAATATCAAAAGATTAAAATATTATAAAGTCACACTACTTCTCATCCGTCAATTCTCGCCACTGCATAAAGGTGGCGCTGCGGAGACTTCGCCGCTGAACGTCTGTCAGGGGCCTATAAATACTGTGACATGTGGAAGAATGGTTAATTTAACTTGGATGAAATCTCAACAGTAGTAGTGACTAGTTCACTCAACTTGTGTACTATATCAATCTAAAATGATGAATAAATGATAACTCCTTATTAGCACCTGAACAAATAGTAGTGTTAATTTGAACAATGCAGGAGCAATTTGACATCCAACGTAGAGTAAATAATTCAATCAATTTCCGGTGGATCCGACACTGTTCATAGTGTGGAATCTACTCTCTACTATTGTATTACAACTCTAAACTTTTGTGACTAAGTAATATTCGGTTATTGAATTTCACTCTAAAGTGATGATATTGACACTAGCTTGGGTCTTGAGTGGAATATTCACTCTCGTAATTGTTTCTTTCAACTCTATTTTTGTGTTTATTCAATATATTTAGAGAAATAAATAGAGTAAGTTTCAATGTGCTTGCATTGAAAATTTACACTAATTGAATTGAAAGAATCACACCATAATATACTTAACTATAGAGTTAAATCATTTACTCTAAAGCTTAGTGGTCTTCCTGGGAACAGGTATAGTGTTGAATTTCACTCTATTTTTTTTACTGTGAAGGGTGTTAAAAAGGGATGAAACTTGAAATGATCGATTTTTTTCCCGATTAATCAACATGATTACCTTCCTTACCGTTCTTGATGCATTTTATATGAATCGAAGAAAAAGACAGAACACCGAGTCGGTCAACGACACAAGATATATTTACTCAAAAAGCAGTGTGGGTAACTACACTGAGAAAAACTGATTGATTAAAACGTCTAGTTGGTATTTTTTTAGTACCGATAATTAAAATATTTGGAATTTTATTAACAATGACAACGTATCCTTATTTCCTACAAATGACTTTTCTATTTTTCGCCAATTATTTGTCATCAATAAAAATACTATTTGTGACAGAATTATCACAGTGTTGTCTATTCAGTCAATTAAAATTTCATATTGGGGTTAAAAAACCTCATTCTGGGGTTACTAACAACAGCTGACTATTTGCCACAACTGATGACACATTTATCGTAAAAGGTTTATTATTATTCATAGCAGAAAGTGTTTAGCCATAACTAATAATTTTAGTTGTACTGCGTCGTTCGGGACCGCCTCGCGTCTCTTCGGGAACCACCAGCAAAAATTGCATCTTGCATCTGTTTGCCTTTCTGTTTCATCATTTGAACTTGTATCTCAATAGTGGGTAGATCGCACGGTCGTCGAGCTTAGACAAAATGAATAAAATAATTGTCTAGTGTAGCCGGGAGCGTCGTGTTCTTGCTGGTTCACTGCTCTGTGTGTTTTCAAATCACTGTTTTGTGTTTTTTTGCACTTCGCGCTGAGCCATATTTGGCATTTGGTTGGCAAAATAATAATTCGCAGTTTACCATCGTTATCTGTGCGTCACTAGTTATCAGGTTTAGGTACCTATTCACAATTCAGTTCAGTTTACGACGGGCGACGGTGAGAAACGTCCAACCGACGTCACGTGTACACGGTGTATATTTATAATTCCCTCTCTTTTTGCTGAGCTGTGGCCTGTGGCACTTACGGTGTGTGGTGTATTCCTGTTCACGATTCCATTGGAAATTGGAAGGAAAATGGCATACAAACTGTTATTATTAGAATGGGGCCTTGATTTTAATTGATATAAAACTATTAAGTTGCCAGAATAACTAAATTATATTTCAAACGTTACTAAATCACGAGCTAAATCACTTTAAATAGTAACTAGATTCCATTTCAGTCACAATTAAATATTCAATTTGCAACAACACACTCACTATTAACGTCAGAAGCAATGAGTAATTGCCCCAACTGGGTTAATTTGTTGTGATAACAAACATATATTGAAACAGTACTAACAATCTGATTGTCATAACTATGTATCTTGATTGTGGCAAATAAAACTTGGTATTATTCCTTAAAAAGGCTTATTAGTTACCACAACAACGTCGTAGATGACTCAGCTAAACTTTTCATTCGAGGCAAATAGGCGTTTCCAGAAAAACAGAATTAGTTATGGCAACAACTAATGCTTGCTGTCCCCTATCGTACTAAAAAATTTTTCTGTAAGGTAGTTACTAATTTTTTAGTAACGACTACAAATTTTTTCCCTCAGTGTGGTTTCGGCACTAAGGCCTCATCAGACACAATGCAAGTACCTACCTGTCAGGAAGAAATGAATGAAACAACGTAACAACGTACAAATATCACTGTCTGAAAAGAATAAGGAATCTGAAATTATGTAAAAGATTACGTTTTTACTTCAATAAAATCCTTATTTTCGAAATTTTAACTCTATTCGCGAGATTCACGAAGTGGGCGACATCTAGGTTACATAATACGAACTTCAAACTGGGGAAAAACAAACTGTTGTCTATGGATAGAGTGCATAGGCTACATTGCATTCAGCTTGCTGTAGCTGTAGTCAAACTCGTCAATGACATAAAGTGTTGGCACTGTTGGTAGTGATGATGGTTGAGTTGGTTAGTTTTTTTACATTACTACATTCACGTTTAGTGTTTAGTGAACAGTGAACGGGTGAAGAATTGGAGATAGTTCAAACAATTCAAACTAATTATGACAAGCAAATCAATTGACATATAAGAGAACAGCTACAACACGTTTACAGTACTCAGATTGTCCTGCTTTGCATGAGCAAATACAAATCCATTGTTCTACAGGAGTTCCTATGGAACCCAACTTCGATTTTACTTCATGTGGGGAAAATTTCATCGCCGAAGTTTGTAGACAAAGTGCAAAAATGTGCCTTTTGTTGAAGTCTTCTGCCTCACACAAAATCATTCTCCTTCCACTACTGGTCGGCTTTTTCCATTTAAATAGAGCAAAATATCTGCCAAAAGAACATCTACAACAGGCATTTTTAGCGTTTTCGATCAAATATTGACAATTAATGTCAAGAAATTTTAAAATTGATCACTCGTATCAGTACACAGTACACAAGCTGATCGCACTAATGGGATTGAGTGAGGATTGAGGTTGTTTTCCACCAGTTTTGACGTGGCTTTGACATGGAACGATGAAAACCGAGCGCAACCTGGTAACATTGATTCCCGCGAATACCATTTTATAATTAGAACGCTTCCTTCTCATAGTCCTCACACCAAAATTGATAGATTTGACATGACTAATCACAAGACATTGCCACAAACACAGTGACATGGAACAAAATATTAAGAACTTAACTAAAGGCATACTTGCTCACTAAAGGAAGCCTTACACTAAGAATAAGACATGCGGAAACAATAATCCCAGTGAATACACTTAGGTCGAAAAAGGGTCAATATAACGTAATGAAATTACAACGGTTGGTTGAAATAACGCAACAATGTCGCAGACATACACTTTTTTTTTACCGGTACACAAACTTGTTTTCCTACGAGCGTGCGAAAAAGTTTTCTGTACGATTTTACTTTTCCGCATTATTTTTACTATTTCGCACGATTTCGAAGAGAATACCAGGAGAAATGTGGTGATAACTGTTCGTACCAGAACGTACCCATAGCAACAGTCGCTATACACTGAGACGATGAGAATAAAATCAATTTCATTATTTTTCAGTGCATGAAAATATCGTGCCGAAAAGTTACTTAACCGCAAGATTTTTGTACTGTTGAAAATAAGGATATTTAGGACTAACTAAATGACCCATGTAACTATTCTGTCTTATGTGTCATTTTGTAGCATCATTATAAAATTCAACTCTTGCGAAGAAGTACTACTTTCCGCACATGTTAGGTAAATAATTATTTTGACTACTTATTTGATATCAATCTTTTTTTTTTCACACCCTAATAACACAATTTTGTCCCATGGATATCCTTAGGACATACTGTCGGGACATTCAAGACGTCCATAGGACGTTCGAATTTGGTACCGTGGACGTCAATTGGACGTCTGTGGGACGCACAAATGTCCCACTTGGGTACCAACTAGGGACCATCAAGCACTACGGAGGAAATCCTTAGGACATCCGTAGGACAACCTATCAGCAACGCTGAGGGATATCAATTGGAATGTCCATAGGATGTCCCACGGATGTACGAATTATTCTTGAATTTGAATTTTTCCGGTGTCTCTTTAGGACCAGATCTTGCATAACTGATGAGGACATCCAGTTGAGTTGATGGTCCGTAGAAGGTCCCGATATATCCTGAAAAACTCACGTGAAGAACATTGACGAAGACTATTTATAGCCTACGAGCAATCATTCGTCAGTGAGGTGTAAGTTAACGTCCACGCAGGGACAAAATATTGAAAGTACAGACTGGGACGTTCGTAGGACGTATATTCTTGGACATTGGAAGAGTACAGTTTATGTACCAATTGGGACATCCGACGGATATTCCTAAGGGACATTTTGATTGTTATACGATCCTGGAAATATTAAGGGCGTCTGTGCAAAGATATTTGAAGGAATGTACCATCAGGAACATTTCATGATTGTCTAGAAGGGACATTATATAAGATCTGAAGTTATGCTAGAATATGTACTACTCGGGACATCCGATGGATGTCCCTGAAGGAACGTTTAAAATCATATTCCATCAGGGACATGCCAAGGACGTACTTGCATGGACATTCTACAATATGTACCAGGTGGGACGTCTAAGGGATGCTATTTCTAGGACATTTGAAATGATGAACTAGCTGGGACATTACGTGGACGGCCTTGCTGGGACATTGCATGAGATGTACGGGATGGGACGTCCCAAGGACACTTATTTTTGGTCCGGGATATTCGGACTTGAATTGTCCCTAGGACGTTGTGTGCTATCAGGGCAAAATAATAATAGACGTTCTCAAAAGAGTAATTTTTCACGTATTTCCAACTTTATCGAACGGCGTATCAAGGAAACCTGAAGTTATATGGATATGTGAAATTGAAACGTTGAAATAAACAATAGTCTCTTGGAAGTATCAACGTTTTGCTTCAAGGTTCAATAGTGGTTGTTGTATCAACACAATTTAATGAACTGTTGAAAAAAAAAACGTCTAAATAACGTGTTAATTCCTCGTTTTTTCTTCAAACAAACAACGTAAAAGTTTTAAACCAGTATATCCTTTTTTTTCCACGATTCCAACCATTATTCAACATTTCATCAACGAATATGTGTTTTAAAAAAGGAATATCCTCAGATGAATTATGAACATACAAAAATGGATATATATTTATATAAAGCAATACATTGAGAATTCGCATTCTCTATGTGATGAGAATATTTACTCTTTTTCAGTTAATTCAATAGAAAACAACTACTTTCCTGGCTATATGCCACGACGAACATTGAATTATATCTATTGAACACACACGATAAGAGTTTGAAAATAAAATATAAAAATTTCTGAAATTGAGAATTTGCATTCTCCTTCAGACAAAAATATGTATTTATACACATCATTCTGAATATTCAACAGAAAACAACTACTTTCCTGGCTATTTGCCACGTCGAACATTGAATTATATCTGTATTGCTTTATATAAATATATATCCATTTTTGTATGTTCATAATTCATCTGAGGATATTCCTTTTTTAAAACTTCCATACCCAATCAGGGGGTTCAAACTTGAACGATGGAAACTTGTGATTTTTATAGACCTCTAATCGCAGATTCGTGATAGAGTCCCAATTCAGAATTCATTTCCACGCCCTGTATGATGAATGTCAATTTATCATACACCCAAAAGCGAATATGTGTTTACTGAGAATATCTATCCACGGTAGATAGATTTGATTATTTCATTCACACCTATAGCTGCACCTTCATTTCATGATTCAAGTCACATGATATGCGATATCAGCGGTTATTTAGGTGAACAAACATATTATGAATGACTATTCTAATCGACAGAATAATAGTGCCATGATCTCAAGTCAATCACCCTGTATATTAGTACTCGTGCTCGTTCTTCATGGTGGCTCGTTAGGTGCCAATTATAGAGTGTAATCAACCATCACGATAGTAATTCGTCAAATTTTCTCACTCCTGTTTCCAGAACGACATTATATTCGCCTTCACACAAATATTCAGATCTTTTCCAATGCAAATCTCATAATTGATCTAGAATGTAAAGAGAAATGCTGAAATGTCTCGAACTTGTAAACGAAAGGAAAGTCGCATCTCTTATCAAAAGCTATCACGAAAACAATAATAATGCCCTTCACATCGAATACCTAGAAGTTCGAGGACAGTGATGTACTGAGAATTTTCATTTGAGATGACATGAAAATAACTCTTTTTGAACAAACATCTGCCACATGACATATCTAAGATGACATGATGAGGCAACACTGCCATATCACGAATGTTGAATGTTGCATCGTTGCGATGTACATCACATGTGGACTTAGTATTTCAGAAATTCAAAAATTTTATGTTCGAATTCTTGTTGGGTGGAAAACAATACATAAATATACGTTACTCAATCAATCAATCAATTCAATCAATCAATTTATTTACCACAAAAATTCAATTAAACAGATACAAAATTTCTCGATACATTGGTAAATAAATAGCAAACGTCCAAAAAAAGGTTGCCCTTGAACATGGACGTATAGTATTAGCGTGAAAATTAATAATAAAATTACAAATAGGTATATATATAAATATAGAGTAGAGATAAAACAAATAGTAGAACTAACTAATATTAATATCATCAACTCAGACGGAGAAGTACTTCAAACAGGATGTTTAGTTCTTATAACCAAAGAGTTTAGAACTAACTAATATTAATATCATCAACTCAGACAGAGAAGTACTTCAAACAGAATGTTTAGTTCTTATAACCAAAGAGTTTAAGGGATATTATATAATATTCAAATTCAAAAAGGAAATGTTCGATTTCGATGGAATAACGTCGTCATTTCACTGGGAGTTTTTCAGCTGCATGCGCACTCGTCCCCAGAGAACACGCCGCAGTCGGACAGTGCAATCGCTCTTATTGCAGCGGTGATTTAGAGCGCTTACACCGCCCAAACGCGACACGCTCACCGAAGACGAGTGTACATGCTCAGGTTTTTTTATTCTTTTTTTTTTTACATTACATTTGTGGTTCAAATATTATATTCCTGCCTATCAATCAGCCTATGAACTTTTGTTCTAGGTATGGAATGAATCCATAATTTCAATTTTTTCTTGAACAGGTTGGTGGAATATATATGATGTAGTTCTTCGGGAATATCGATATATAGTACGGGGCAGAGAACAGAGATAGATAAAGGATCTTTGACTTTTTCGGGTGTTTACTTTAGGTATAACTGTGGTTTTACCTTTCAAGCGGGTATTATATTTATGGTTTATTTGATCTTGTTCTTTTTTATGTTTATGATGATGGATTAGGAGTGTCTGGTAATACAGTTGTCGGATATCTAACGTTTTTGATTCTGAGAATAAGGTTTCAGTAGGGTATCCGTAATTTTTCTCAAAAATAATTTTCAGAATCCATTTTTGTGCTGTGTTCAATGCGCTCAGATGGATGTTATCTATTCCCCCCCATACTTTGATGCCATATGTTAGATGAGTTTGAATAAGTGCGTTGTATAGTATTTTTACATATTCAACATCAAAAAGTTTCCTATACGTTTTAAATCTATTGGCCATGCTCCTTAATTTATTGCTTACATAGTTAGCATGAAAGTTCCATTTGAGATGATTATCTATAATAATTCCCAAGTATTTATATTTTGGAGTTGATTTAATATCAGTATCCGTATTTTTGAATTTTAATATTTCGTAATTTGGAAGAGTATCATTGTAACAAGTGAATGGCATGAACACAGTTTTGTTGAAGTTGATCGTGAGCAATCTGTTATTGAAGAAGTTGATTATTTTGGTGAAATCCTCCTCAACTATGCTCTTCAATGATTCCCAGGTGTAACCCTCATAAAAAATGGCGGTATCATCGGCAAAGCTAGTGATATCGCCTTGGGTTTCGGTTTTGAAAAGGTCATTGATATAGATATTGAAGAGGATCGGTCCTAAAACGGTCCCCTGAGGTACTCCATATTCAATGATTCTTTCCGAGCTTATCACACCATTAATATTAACACTTTGCTTTCTTCCGCAGAGATAACTTTCCATTAGTTTCAATGGTATTCCTCTGAATCCTAGGCCTTCCAAAATTTCGAGCAGTCTTTGGTGACTGACGGTGTCAAACGCTTTGGCCAAATCGACGAAGATGCAAAGACATGGTTTATTCATATCTAATGATTTATAAATTTTCCTAGTTAAATGAGTCATTGCATCTTCTGTCGATTTTGTCTCTGTAAATCCAAACTGTTTCTCAGATAGTATGTTAAATTTCGTGAAGTAGCTGTTGAACCTATGTTTAAGAACTTTCTCAAATACTTTTGCAACATTACTTATAAGAGATATTGGTCTGTAGTTTACTACTTGCATTTTGTTCCCAGATTTATATAGAGGCTTAATTTGTGCTTTTTTCAAAACACTCGGGAATATACCTAGATCAATAGATTTGTTTATTATTCGAGAAAGGGGTCTAGCTAGCAAATCTGCATATTCCCTTAATATTTCCCATCTAATCGCATCTGGGCCAGGAGCTTTTCCAGTTTTCAATGTACCCACGATTCTCTCAATCTCAGTTTCTGTTGTTGGTTCAAGATAAATCGAGTTATTTGTTTGTGTATTCTTGATTCCAGTAACTGGAGTTGAGTCAGTGATTATTTGTTGAGCCAGTTTTCCACCAAGTTTGGTGTAATGGTCTACAAAATGTTCTACAATCTCATTTTCGTTTGTTATTTTCCCACCGTTCTCTATTAGAATTGATTTTATATCATTCTGTGTTCGATGCTTTTCATCAATAATCTTTAGACTTTTCCAGAGTGCACTCGGGTTGTTTATATTTATTTCAATTTTATTTTGCAAGAATTTTATTTTAGCGGATTCAATCAACTGATTCAGTTTGTTGCGGTATTTTCTAAATTCTGTTTGAATATTTTCATTATCGGGTTCATTTTGCATTCTTTTATATAGAGCATTCTTCGTATTGATTGAGTTTATTAGACCTCAACGAAGATATTTTCATGGTCGATGCTACGATGCTCTTCTGAAATATCAACAACTGTTCCTTCCTGCAGATCATCTCTTTCCAAAGACTCGTTCATCCAACGAACAGCAAGGCTCTGGAACACATTGCCAAGAGAGGTGGTCCCCGAGGCGTATAACCTCCAGAAATTTAAGAAGAACATCAATTCCTTCCTTATTTCCCTTGGTTCTCAGAGACCAAACGGACCACCAACAAGTCACAACATTGCATCATAATCAATATCATTAGATGTGTCATCAGAGGTGAGTGGTGAATCATCACATTATGTTTGAGGAAACTTTTTTACGTCATCTTGCATCACATCGTAGTTTAATCGCAGGAACACATCGCTTTTCCATTAGAACATTAGAAATTACATTGCAAAAGTGATATCGCTGTAATATCGCAGAGAACTCATCGCTGCGACGTCGCATGGATGAAACTTGAGTGGAACATTATAACATCCATTTTAAATCGCAGTGACGTCAATGCGTCATATAATGCAATATCGCAGGTCACAATTGTTACATCGCTGCGATATCTCTGTAATAGAACTGTGTTTGCTGGATAGGTACTATACGTAGTAATTTCGAATCATGGAATTCCTTACACTATCTAGAACGGAAGATCAATTCAAGGATTTCATAGAGACCTGGCAACAGCGGAGTGCTCCCAGCCGTCAGAAACTCATAATCAAATTGCAAGGAGGCACTGATATCCCAGATCAGTATTCACGAGAATTGTCAATTTTGAAATTTTGTTCGATTTTCTCAAAAAATATGTGGTCAGAATAACGTTTTTGACTTCCATTCATAACACTATATCGAAAAAGGGTAAAATTTTACGATACTGGAAAGGCCCATCGAACTTATTGCAAGATTTGTATCAGAATCAGGGTTCATTTTTGCAAAATTGCTCTATCCAGTAGGGCGTTTTGACTCAGGAATCAAGAACGCCTCAGAATCACGATGGCAGGTCTAGATTCTTTGTGAAAGAGTGGCTTAAGAATGTCCTTGTTAAAAACGTTCAGATCACTTGAAATAATGAAAACCAGAATCACAAATTCCTAATCTTTCCAATAATTCGAGAACTAAGAATGACACACCAAATTGTCTTTCAAATAATTAATCTTTGGTAGAAGTCCATGGTTTCTCAAAGTTTAGTCAAGTATAAAATACTAAATGATACACAAAGTCATCTCCACGACATTTACTGTGATTAACACATCAAAAATTGGTTGATGTTTCGGACATATATATGTCCATCATCAGCCTCATATTGAAATTACATGATTGTCCTCGAATTAAAATAGTTATTAGTACAATCAACAAGAGTTATGAGAATGAGACTGCTTACATGGGGATCAAAAAAGGTAATGTCACCAACTTTTTCATTATACAAATTATTAAGTGGAGGGTTTTACTCTGAAAAATTAAAATGGAGAGCCCAACAACCCCCGGAGAAATATCAATCAAATGATTTGTGGTGGGAACCAACAAATGGCACACAGTCATGGATGCAACATTGAAAATAAAAACTTGTCCATCTTGTCCAGCACACGACGGATATCACCTGACCTAGGCAGAAAGATCCACGGCATGTGTCACACGTCACAAGTCACGTCAATAAGAAAGAAAAGTGGCACGAGACAACTATTATGGTAGTGACTGTCCACCCAGCGGAGATGAGCCATCGGTGTACTGGAAAAAGGAGAGAAGAAGATGTTTGTAGGTTATGATAATGAGTTTATGTTGATAAAACTCAAAATTCAATGGGAAACTCGAAGACCAAGGAAGGAGAAAATTCAACTGATATAAATAACTATTTTGTGAAATGTTATGAATTGAAAAATTTCAGGCTATTATAATGGGTTTGTTCATTACAATTATGTAATTCCAATATAAGGCTGATGATGGACATGTCCGAAACATGTACCAATTTGTGTTAATCACATTAAATGTCGTGGAGATGACTTTGTGTATCATTTAGTATTTCCAAATAATTGTTCAGCAATATCAAAAACATCTGTAAGTACACTGTATCAGGTGATATTGTTGATCACCATATAAGACCTACGTCGACGATCAGATTACCCCCTCATAGACTTACTTTAATGGCAGAAAATTGTACTGTAATGCCTTCTAAATTATATAACCTAATGATCTGAGGAATATATCAAATGTCTATTTTTTTAAGAGTAAGATAAAAAAAAACTTCTACTGCAGTACTCGGTAGATGAATATTTTAATATCGAATCTTAATAGTAGATTGTTTTATTAGGATCAAAAGTGACACTTTGTTTGACAAGCGAATTTTGCATTTGCGAGGCGGAGCGTTTAGCGAAGCCGAGCGAAAGCAAAATTTGCGAGTCGAACAAAGTCACTTTTGATCCGAATGAAACATGCTATTTTTTCTGCAACCGAAACAATTAACTCAACTAAACATATGAAGAAACCACCAATGCCGTGCCATAATCAGCAGGTTAGGTTTTCTAGGATGTTCGAATTGTAGTTTCAATATAAATACAACCACAGAGTGACATATTTGTGTATGGACCAGGTACTCTAATGGCAAATACCGCGCCAGTGCCAGCTATAGGAACAAGACGTGGAAAATGTTAGGTTAGTGAGCATATCAACAATGATAATAGTGATTATTTATTCCTCTCCATACTGGCATACTACACTGTGTTTGACTTGATAATCAAATGAAGCTAAACAATATCGTTGTTTGAGACGAAAAAAACTATTGCTTGCCGTGATTATTCAAAAACAAGTTATCCATCCCGAGAATAACGAATGAAATACAGATCAAGCAAGAATTTGAATCTTGAAGGCTTCCCTAATCAAAACAAAAATACTTAGCTGAGATGTTTATAATTCCAATACTAAACTATAATAAAGTGTATTTATATCTCCAGCATGGGTATGAAATGCCAAATCTGCGGAAATCGGAAACAAATCAGGTATGCGTCTCAACCCAAATAACCAACCGTCACAATGTTGTTTATTCTTGATGACGTCCTGTAGATCCTTATTAGTTCCTAGGAGCTAAAGTTCAACTTTAGCTCCTAGGAACTAAAATTCAACTTTAGCTCCTAGGAACTAAATATGTTGCCTAGCAACATACCTATTTTTGTGTCAGTAATAGAAACGTCAATTTAAAAGCTAATTTTGGTATCAAAATGGACGACTTTTGTGTCGGTTGCAGAAAAAATAATGTTTGTGCACTGTCTTTCATGTTTTACTGAATATTCTATTTGTGGATATGTATATCTTGTATACAATTATTGCATGGTGTCCTTATTATACTTAGTGTTAGTAGTAGTTATTAGTTTTTAGTGACTTGTCCATATGTCATGTAATTTTACCATAATTTGGAATGAATAAAATGAAATGGTATGAAATGAAAATGCGCAACTTTATATACCCAAATTTAACCGACTTCGAATCTCATATAATGACTGATGTGATTTCCATGGTTCAGCTGGAAACATAGCTTTTCATTTGTATCGCGAGGCCCAATACTGGATAACATTAATACGGTACTGGCGATCAAGGAATATGCAAGTACATAAATTACACAAGCACTTTGGCACATGCAAAACTGCATGATGTCGGAAGTGCACTGCTTTTACGATCAATTTCAATTTATTTACCTCATGAGGATCCAATTTATTTCATTGGGTCTAGAAAGTGGTATAAAGTGCTGCTGGGAGATAAATTTTGAGGTGCCGTATGTAAAATAAATAATAAAAGACTTATCTCCGGAAATAACGGTAGATTATATACCCATGGCAGTGGCACTTTTGATCACGATGTGAAAATTTTATAGCATGACCGAAGGCAAAGCTACAATTTGCTGAAGAACACCCTATATATTTCAGTCAAATTTCGGAAGTTGTATGACGTCATCAACAGCTGGCCTTTTTTCTGAAGGTTCCTATTCTGATTATCAAAAACAAAATTTGGGATGATTTTAAATAACGAATGATTGCATACAATACTAGTAATCACCACAACCATACAACCAGACAAGCAGATCATTTTTCTGTCAAGAAAATTAAATCAGATATTGGTAAAAAATCCATCTATCACAATGGAATGATACAATACAACTCACTACCAAATAACTTGAAGCTGATTAATAGGATTGAAAAATTTAAAAGAGAATTCAAGAAACATCAACTCCTGTAATATTGACATCTTATCTCATTTTTATAGTTTTCTTGTACAACTACTATAGTTTTCAATTGTGTACCTAACAGCTGAGTCAATTGAGGATCATTTTCATTTGAACTTGAAAAAAAAAAGATTCTTTTTGAGTGTGAGTCTTATTTTACTATCTTCTTTATTTTATTTTGTCAAATATATTTATGTATTCACTATGTTCCCTGCTATAAACAAATGTTGTTTCTTGGGAATAATAAAGTTGATTGATTGATTGATTGATTTATATTCGGAATGATTAATATAAAATAGCAACACAGAAAAAAATTATTTCAAACTAAAAATTTTTTGTAAATTCAACAATATCTGAGTGTTATATATCCACGACCAAATATTTTGTCACCACAACAATTTTTTTTGTCAGTTTTCAACTCAAAATTCTAGGACAACTTGATATATTATATAAACGGATGTTCTAGCTAGGTAAGTACAACCCACTCGAGGCGAGCGATGGAAGAAACGCCACCTGGTGGCGAAAATGCAACTAGATAAACATACAACAAAATATTTGTTTGATATAATGTATCTGTGAATTATGTTCAACAAAAATATCTGTTTGAAATAACAACATATATTTCTTGATAATGATGTGTTGAACCAACAAAATATAATGTTGTCATAATCAATTCAATTATTGTAGAATAGAAAAAACCTTTGATTGGTTGCACAATGGGATGATTGTTGAATCAACAAAATATGATGTTGAATCTTTGCCAAAATTAATTTAATTTTGTCAAATTGACAATATGCATATGATTGATTGAACACTATGAGATGATAGTTGGATCAACAAAATTTATTTTATGTCAACCATAAAAATGTTATTGAATGAAATTAACCTTTTGTTCAAGTAAGCAAATATTTCAATCACATTATTTTGTCTCTTTGAATAAGTCGCTTATTTGGAATAAACATATATTTTGTTGAGTTCTGAAAATTGTGCTTTAACAAAAAATAATGACTGAAATTATTTTGTTGGTGCGACAAAACTTTTTTCCGTGTATGTGGCGTAAATTCGACTAGTCTGTACAGCCCCATTTGAATGAGATTTTCGGGTTGCTGAGATATAGCAGTTATATGTCAGTGGTGTCTATCTATTTATTATCCAGTCTGAGATATGACATAATAATATGCCGGTCCAGATATTAGTATACCAATTTCAGTGGTGGATACACGGAAAAAATTGGATTTGTTGCATCAACAAATTATTTATGCTTGAGTTATTTTTGTTGGACTGAGCAATTTTTTGTTGAATCAACCAGATACATGATTATTCCATGGAAGCAGCTTGTTCAAATCAAGAATGTAGTCTATAATTGAATCAACAGTATAATATCAATTCCATCAACAAAATATATGGTTTCCTCAAAAACAAATTATGTCGATCCACAATAATGTCGATGTTGATTCAACTATAAACGTTATGTTGATTTGATCAAACAATGATCATTTTGATGAGAATATAACTTTGAAACTACATACAAGTTTTCTTATTCCGATGTATCAATGAACTCGTTTCGAACGGATCATTTGCTTGAATAAAGCAACGAAATATGTAATATCAATGAAATATTTTGTTCATTCTACATCAACTTAAATTTTCGCCTCTAGATGGCGACCATTTCGCCTCGTCTATGCCTGCCTCGAGTTCATTATATACGTGAAGCCTGATTCTTCGTGTTTGAAATATCAGCTGGATAAATCGAACTCAGGATCATTAGCAATCCGAAATAGTTTTCCATCAGCTAAAGAGAAGTGAAGACTAAAGATCTATGCTAGGAGTCGACTAGTTTCCTAGTTTTGTTTATTCTATTAACCCTTAAATGCATCTTGTTGCCGTTTGGCAACGAACCCATATTTGGATATGTAAAATATATGAGAACGAAAATTTGAGCTCGCTGCATACCTTAGCCGATCGGCAACGCACCACTACAGAACATAATCCTATTAGTTGCGCGGTGGTGGCGCCATTGGTGATAAGTGAACCGTTATTATCAGCTGACTAGCGACTCGCTCACATGGTTTTGTTTCATAAAATTGAGAATTGAATAGTTTTGCTTCAGTGGCTTTCTGAGAATTGCAAAATTGTGTTTCTAGGTCTTCAAGGTTTGTATTATACTTTGATAATTTTATGGATTGCTCAGAACTTGATTTTTTTTTGTAAAATGATAAATTTGTTTTGATGCCAATCGGCAACATCATGCATTCGGGGTATAATTCAGAGTGTTGTTGTTGTTGTTTCAGAATGAGTAATGCCAAGCAAATTCTATCAGAATCAGAGCTGGCAGAATATTGGGAAAATTTCACTGGCATTGAAAGTGACGATGGTGGGGATATATGTGAAACGGACAGTGATGAAGATCCTTCTTTTGTCCCAGAAAACAATTTTGATGATGAAGTCGGTTTGATTGAGGCCTCAGAGGAACCGTTGGAGACAATTGAACAAGAGGATCTTGACGATGAAGATGATTTGCCTTTGATTTTTCTACAACAAAATGCCAAGAAGAAAAAGGTGACCCAAAATAATATAAATTGGAAACGAAAATCCATGCAGCTGGACGAGGATCAGTTACAATTCCATGGAGATACAAAACTTGCTACTGATATTTGTAACTTGGAATCACCCTACGATTTTTTCACCTACTTTTTTTCGAAGGAAATTCTCGATAGAATTGTAGAGGAAACGAACCTATTCTCTGTACAGAAAAATCCAGAGAGGCCTACTGTCTTTACAGATATTGATATAAAACAATACATCGGAATTATAACGTACATGTCCTTAGTCAATATGCCAAACACCCGATCTTTCTGGAGTGATGATCTCAGATTCTCGAACATAGCTGATGTTATGCCTGTGAACAAGTTCGAGAAAATCAGGCAGTACATTCACTTCAATGACAATGATACGTTCATTCCTCAAGATCTTCCTGGTCACGATAGGCTGCACAAAATAAGACCTTTGGTTGATCATTTGAATAAAATGTATTTGTCAGTTGCTTTGGAGCAGCATCTCAGTATTGACGAACAAATGTGCTCCACCAAAGTGAGACACTATATGAAACAATACATGCCGATGAAACCCCACAAGTGGGGTTTCAAGTTCTTTGTTTTAGCAGGTGTTTCTGGCTTCGCATATAAATTTGAGATCTATACTGGCCAAGAAAAGTTTGATAACCCAAGAGATAATGAGCCTAATCTTGGAGTTACCTCAAATATAGTAGTACGCTTAGCTAGAATCATACCAAGGATGAAAAATTATAGATTATACCATGATAATTACTACACAGCAGTTCCACTCATGGTATACCTCGCAAAACAAGGAATTTTTTCTTTGGGTACCATACGTCGCAACCGATTACCAAATTGTCAATTACCTACAGAATCATCACTGAAAAAAGAATCTCGTGGTACTAGCCATGAATATGTAGCAACAGTTGATAGTGTGGACATATCTTCATTGATTTGGAAAGACAACAAGTATGTTACGCTTATAATCATCATTTGCTGGGAGAAACCCAGTTTCAAAGGTAAAAAGATTTGATCGAAAGCAGAAGAAGAAGATTGAGGTCGATTGTCCCTATATCATCACTGAATACAACCGCCACATGGGAGGAGTGGATTTGTTAGACAGCATGATGGGGAGATATAAAATACGTTTGAAGAGTCGGAAATGGTACATGAGACTATTCTATCATCTTGTTGATATGACCCTTGTGAATGCCTGGTTGCTCTACAAGAGAGTACATCTTGAAAACGGTCGAGCTGGCAAAGTCAAGAATCAAGCTGAATTTCGCTCTGAAGTTGCCTTTTACTTGTGCCAGTTAGGTTCATTCCGTACCAAACGTGGCAGACCTAGTAACTTGGAGTCTGAGATCGCAGAAAAAAGAAAAAGAGGACCGACTAAATATGTGCCACCTAAAGAAGTACGCACAGATCAAACTGGCCATTGGCCGATCCCGCAAGATTCGAAAATGAGATGCAAATATCCCAACTGTGTAGGTTTCACACGAACCAAGTGTGAAAAATGTGGAATTGGGTTGTGCTTGAATAAAAATAATAACTGTTTCAGAAATTTCCATAACTAATTTCTTACTTCTTCGAATGCATGATGTAGCCATTTGGCAACAAACATTTTTTTATAAATAAACGAACTGAAAAATGAAAATTGATTTTTTTTATTATTTTTCTCTATCCTGTCTATGTGATTAGTTGTGATTTTTCGATATTTTGCGAGAAAAAAATAATTCATGCATTTAAGGGTTAATGTGAAATTCCCGAAAATTCCCGAATATTGAATTTGGTTCAACAAAACAATTTGTCGAATGGATATAGTGTCTCTTGAATCAACAAAATATTTCAATGAATTAACCAAATATTTCATTGAATCAACCAAATATTCATTGAATCAACCAAATATTTCATTGAATCAACCAAATATTTCGTTGAATCAACCAAATATTTCGTTGAATCAACTAAATATTTGATTCAATCAATATCTTGTTATTTTGAATCAAACAAAATGTTTGTTTGAGCCAATTCAATATCTCTTCATAAACAATTCATGGATGTGCTTGATTGAAGAAGATCCATAGTTCATGCAAGACATATTTACTCAATTCAAACTTCAAATTCGCTCTGAAACAAGATATAGATTTACTCAATTCCAGATTATATTTTGTCGTGCATATATGACACTTTTATTTGCTCCTTTCAATTAAATTTTGCTTGATTCAACGAATCCTTTTTTTCCGTGTAGACGCATTCGTTACAGTCGAGCTGGCAAAACCGCAATTTACCTCTGTATAAATGGAGCCAAGAACTAATTCTTTGATTCTTTCCCTGAAGTAAAATTTGGCTCTAAGAAAAAGAGTAAAAATACGTATACAACGAATCTCAATAAACTTCACGAAGAAACAATTTGAATATATAGGATATTGTTGTGATGTTCATTGCCGAAAAGATTAAATCAAAATGTCAGTCACGGTTTGTACGTATATCATGAATATATTCAATAATGGATTACATAAGATAGATGAAACCAGAGTTCACTTTCAATTATTATTTCATCAAATTTTTCATTGCAAAGAAACCTTGATGTAAACTAAAGCTCTTTCGTTATCTAATACTTTCTCCACTGCTACTTACTCTGTCTATGACATATTATTATTTTCAATATGATCAGATCGTATAGGTCACAATTGGAGTAATGTTTATTCATAAGTATAAATTCCTCAGAACTCTGTTTATTTTCTATAAAATGAGGTATAGGTGTTTTCTCACGAAAATTTTATGTTCGAAACCTAATTAAATCACTTGAAATAGGTCGTTACGAAGGCCAAAAAACGATTAGGTCCTGTTTTCGACGTATTAGTCAATTCACATATTATACAGAGTGTTCAAAAAGAGGGACTTCGTTGCAAGGATATGGTAGAACACTGCAAAATAAGTTGAATACATCCTAATTGTTCTACTGTGATTCATTGTTTACTATAGCATTGCATATTGTTATTGCTTGTTGTTAATAAAATAAAGAAGCGATCGATGGTCAGTGATACCTTGTTTAGAAAAATGTTTGAAGTTTAGAAAAATGTTTGAAGGAGAGGAAATAGTAGATGAGAAATATAAAACGTTCACCTCACTGAGGAAGGTTCCGAATCGAATCTGCTCCCGTTTTCAACTCCACCAAATAAATTATTTTCATTACTAGATTGATAGATGCGCGATCTATGAACAAACCAGTTCCGTTGCTACAAGTATACCTATATACATCAAAATATAATGAAATAGACTATTTGAACTGATATTCAATAATTTTCAAATTTCAATCTGGAAACGAAGGACTGAGGGTGAGAACAGAAGCCAATGTTTTTTTTCTGATGTAGTCATTTCATGAACTTAACAACCATCAGTATTGAGAAATAAATAGCAAGGATAATGGCTAATTGGGTTCCAGAAACACGGCACTGATGAAACCGAATATTATTATTTCCACACATAAAGATCATTATGACCATTGTTCTATTATTGAGAACGAAACAAAAAAAAAGTTACGGCAGCAACCTACTTGGAAATAATAATGTGCTGTGCCCGAAGAACGAAGAACGAAGAACGAAGAACGAAGAACGAAGAACGAAGAACGAAGAACGAAGAACGAAGAACGAAGAACGAAGAACGAAGAACGAAGAACGAAGAACGAAGAACGAAGAACGAAGAACGAAGAACGAAGAACGAAGAACGAAGAACGAAGAACGAAGAACGAAGAACGAAGAACGAAGAACGAAGAACGAAGAACGAAGAACGAAGAACGAAGAACGAAGAACGAAGAACGAAGAACGAAGAACGAAGAACGAAGAACGAAGAACGAAGAACGAAGAACGAAGAACGAAGAACGAAGAACGAAGAACGAAGAACGAAGAACGAAGAACGAAGAACGAAGAACGAAGAACGAAGAACGAAGAACGAAGAACGAAGAACGAAGAACGAAGAACGAAGAACGAAGAACGAAGAACGAAGAACGAAGAACGAAGAACGAAGAACGAAGAACGAAGAACGAAGAACGAAGAACGAAGAACGAAGAACGAAGAACGAAGAACGAAGAACGAAGAACGAAGAACGAAGAACGAAGAACGAAGAACGAAGAACGAAGAACGAAGAACGAAGAACGAAGAACGAAGAACGAAGAACGAAGAACGAAGAACGAAGAACGAAGAACGAAGAACGAAGAACGAAGAACGAAGAACGAAGAACGAAGAACGAAGAACGAAGAACGAAGAACGAAGAACGAAGAACGAAGAACGAAGAACGAAGAACGAAGAACGAAGAACGAAGAACGAAGAACGAAGAACGAAGAACGAAGAACGAAGAACGAAGAACGAAGAACGAAGAACGAAGAACGAAGAACGAAGAACGAAGAACGAAGAACGAAGAACGAAGAACGAAGAACGAAGAACGAAGAACGAAGAACGAAGAACGAAGAACGAAGAACGAAGAACGAAGAACGAAGAACGAAGAACGAAGAACGAAGAACGAAGAACGAAGAACGAAGAACGAAGAACGAAGAACGAAGAACGAAGAACGAAGAACGAAGAACGAAGAACGAAGAACGAAGAACGAAGAACGAAGAACGAAGAACGAAGAACGAAGAACGAAGAACGAAGAACGAAGAACGAAGAACGAAGAACGAAGAACGAAGAACGAAGAACGAAGAACGAAGAACGGAGAACGAAGAACGAAGAACGAAGAACGAAGAACGAAGAACGAAGAACGAAGAACGAAGAACGAAGAACGAAGAACGAAGAACGAAGAACGAAGAACGAAGAACGAAGAACGAAGAACGAAGAACGAAGAACGAAGAACGAAGAACGAAGAACGAAGAACGAAGAACGAAGAACGAAGAACGAAGAACGAAGAACGAAGAACGAAGAACGAAGAACGAAGAACGAAGAACGAAGAACGAAGAACGAAGAACGAAGAACGAAGAACGAAGAACGAAGAACGAAGAACGAAGAACGAAGAACGAAGAACGAAGAACGAAGAACGAAGAACGAAGAACGAAGAACGAAGAACGAAGAACGAAGAACGAAAACAAATGATGAAGAACAAAGTATAGATATAGAATATAAATATCATTCTCAGCCCTTATATCGGTCATCTACATGCAAATGATGATACAGGAACCCTTGAAACTAAAACTAATCCACGCCTGAGGAGGACAAGAACAAACAAAAAAAGTGAAGCAACTTCCGAAGATCACAGATGATAATTTCAAGTATATTCTCATGTTCAAGGTATCCAATCCGATAGTGACGTATTTACAATTAACGAAAATGTTGGCACACGCAACGTATCGTAGTGTGACCTATTGCAGAAAGCTGGCAAACGTACAGATTCTTCAGCAAGTTCCCCTTCTTTTGCTTCTTCTTCGTCTTCAAGAGCCCGGAACTAAGAGTGTCGAGCTTGCAGCCGCGTTCCATTGAATTCAGTTTGCTACTTACGATGAGCTGAAAAACTCTCACTTTTCGTGCTTCACACTGAAAGAAATCTTCGATGACCTTACAAGGTAGTGCCTGGATTAACTTCAATTTTTTTGTTTCATCGTTTTACATTTTTTATTAATTTGCAGTTTTTATGCCTGGAAGATTGGTGTAAAAAGGTGGAGTGTTAAATAGATTGCAGATTGAAGTGTTCCTAATTTTGAAAGCATACGAATTGTGTTTTTTTGGGCGAATAATGTATGAGGTGAGTCTTGAGACTATTTATATCAAACACCGTTTTGACAATTATATGAATTGTACATCAATAAAATCGCTAAAAAAAGGATGAATGCCATTTTGTACCAAAAATATTTGTACAGGGTGGGTCAACTAGGCCACTTTTAGAGGGAAAGTCCTATTCTCCCACTATGTAGAAGAAAAATGATGTCGGTGCCTGCAAACTCAATGGTGAAAACCTCTTTTCGGAGTTACAAGGTGTTCTCCAAAAATAGGCATTCTTGAAAAGTGGTAAGGAACTTTTTTTTCGCAAAAATTGTATGTTCTCATGAAAATAACAGCAAAACATTGGGTTTTGTGATAAAAATCATTCCTGAGGCACTGAAATCGGCCTTCCTATATCTTGCTCAAAAATATAACATGTTCTTTTTGAAGGAAAAGTATTATTTTGAAACTAGGTATATGGTGACTGATATCAGAAGCTGGATCAATTTTCATAACAAACACAATGCTTTGGAGATATTTTTATGGAACCGAAAAATTGTTGACAACAAAATTAGTATCAGCCACTTTCCGAAAATTCGTATTTTCGAAAAACCCCTTGTAACTCTGAAACGAAGATAGATATCGTTATATGCATTCTTCACCATTGAGTTTGTCAAGTGAATTGATCAACAGGCACCAATATCAGTTTTTTTTTCAGTATACGAGAATAGGACTTTCCTTTTAAAAATGTCCAATTTAGCCCACCCTGTACACACTGTTCATGATGAGAATGTCTATCATGATGATCTCGAAAACCCTAAGAGATAGAAGATGGTTAAACTAGAAAAAAGTTGTTCAAGCTTAACAAAAAGCCGTTCAGAAAGTTTTGAAATTCCCGAGTAGTACCGGAGATATGCCTATAAAAATCCAAAATTTTCATTTTTATTTCTTTCTGACTTTATAAAAAGATATAGGGGAACAAGAGACACTTCCTCATTGCCTTTTTTCAAGCTCTACAAAACAGCGCTGAGAGCTGTTATACAGGGTATACTATTTTAACGGGCCAAAAAAGAAATAAAGTTAATGAAACGTCGTACGGAGAGTCTCTTAACGCCGTTTTTTTAGCGCTCAAAAATTGGCAATGGGAGTTTTTTGCGTTCCTATACCTGTTCACATGACGTCAGAAAATAATGAAACTGAAATCACCAAATTTCGGTTTTTAAGGTATATCTCCAGAACAACTCGAAATTCTAAAACTTTCTGAAAACTATATTGTTGGGCATGAAAATGCAATTCTCTAATTCAATCATCTTCGTATCTCTTATGGTTCCCGAGATTCCTAAGATAGGCATCCTTATCTTGGACACACTGTATATCTAGAGATAAAGTCTGAACGTTATTTGCACAGTGCTTTTGCACTGAATAAATACATTTTCAGCCAAACTATTCATTTCCCAGGAATTTCCTGGAACAGGTCGATTTTTAAGCTCAATTCGTCACATTAATAAGGAGGAATTGAATATACAGGGTGATACACGATTGAATATATAAATATTATAGAATTTTTGAAATCTTTATTGAAGGTTGGACTCGCAAATATATTACAAATAGGGTTCATATGTAGGGTGTCCGTTGAATAGTTAGAGTAGCAAATGAATTCGTACAAAAAATAGAAGAATAATTTCTGGAAAGAATGGTCGATGCCGTCGAATTTCATTTACATTTGATTCTTACAAATTAGATTTATACATACAGAATGATCCGTGTAGGAGAAATGACGACATCTGTAGTTTTCAATGGCAACCCCATTTGAATTTATTATTTTTATATTTCAAGTAGTTTTTCTTATTTTATTTTCATTTCACCCATATTCATCACCACTTTTTGAATTCCCTCTTCAAAAATGGGTTGAATGGTGAGTTCAATTTGAAAAAAAATGCCAAAATGAAAAAAAAAAAGATTCGATGGCTCCGAACGATGTTTCAGAATTGTATTCCTCTATTTTTTTATACGAATATCTATGGAGATTCCAAAAATCGAATAATATATCAGAATATCTATGTTCCACTCGATGTTCCATTAGAATATATCGTTGCGGACGTCATATTTTTCAATCGTGGGCTAATTTTTTCTCATGAATGTGGCAAATTGAGATTAGAAATCGACTTGTTTCTCAGAAATGGATAGTTTGGGTGAAAATTAATTTATTATAGTACTTCACGGAAGCACTGTATTTATTAGTATCTCTTCATCGAATGATTTGTCATTGAATGAACAATGATACTTATATGAAATATAAATTCTATATACGAGAAGAGGCAAGTATAGGCACTTTTTTTACCTGTCATTAGGAACACGGTAGGATTTTAATTCAATACAGCATCAATAGAATCTTCAGAAATTCTAGAAGAAAAAACAATCGATTAATTACATAGAGTTGGAACTTTCATTATTTAGAACACCACAACATCTTAATTTTTCATAAATGGGTCTGAGGAAGACAACCGATCAATCCCTATTTTTTTGAAACGGAAATACGAATTTCGGAATATTTTTATTTCCAAAAGGTTCGAAATTTAACTTTTTCATTAATATCTTGTTCTTTGGATATAGAAACATAATCTGAAAAAATTACAAGAAACTTGGGGTACACACAAAAAAATTTACTCTTGGATTTAATACCATCATGATTTAAGGATACTGACTTCAATCTAACCATAGTTGACTTCAAATCAAAATCAATTTCTTGAAGCAAGCATACGACTGCGTTTGAACGAAAATAATTCTTCTTTTATCGTATGGTCTCTGTTGAAAATCATTGTTTTTGATGCAAAGTCAAGTGTTCTCACCTTGAGTACATCACATTTTTGAATTCAAGATTAGTCAATATTTTCATCCAAAATTAGTATTGCTATTTGGTTTTGAAAGGAGATTGAATGCTTTTGGATGAAAATCATTTTAACGGTTTTCGATTTTCCCTCTAATATCCCAAGAGCATGAAGCTCTTGAGTCCGTGAATTCCTTGAAAGAAATGAAAGGGGAATCGGCAGACGCGTGCCACAGCTCATTTACATTTAGTCAGTGCAAGGTCACATATAAGTGTTTTACTGTTTTCGTCTTTCCACTTCCAGTTGTGAAAATATATGGAAAATATTCCTCGCATCGTGTAATTCTAATCATTATGTGTACAACAATAGAAGACCTCCTCTTATCCTGGAATATACCGCAGGAAGTTATTACAAAATTTATACCACCACGAAGCAGAATCAGCGTGAAAAAAAACTATGGAAATTTTCTATCACTGAGGCGCAAGAAGGAATAGTAGTTCAAGTTAAGGTGAGATACAGAGTAGATATGTATTATGTTGAGTATCATTAACCACCCTTTCATCTTAGGATGTGTCTATGATAGAAAATACTCTGGAACGCATTGAAAAAGCGGCCTCATCTAGGCACCAGAAGGTCCAGCCTTATATGCTGGCATGTGGCACTGACGTCTCCGATCTTCAAGCTGTATACTTATATATACTCATATATATGTTGAATACAAGTACAAAATAATACGAGAGAAAAAAAACTCATTTCGAAAGCATCAAGTTATCCCTGAGAAAAGAGAGTGTACCCATTCAAAGCGAGAATACTATGATCGAAAACCAAACTCATGTTGATTTAAGATGAAGAGAATACACAACTGGGAGCAAGAATAACACGTTTTATATAGAAAATATTGGTATTTTTGACCCAAAATCAAAATATCCTCAATGAGAGACCAATGATGACTCCAAATTGAAGGTACTCAGTTTCTTCATCCAATATATCCCATACTCTTGGAATATGTTTTCCATTAAAAAGTACTGTATTCTTCATTTGTGAGAATAACTTGGTCTTGAAACGAAGTCTTGATGCCTCTGAGGCTATATGCACCTCATGATGTCGTTGAAATGAGAGCATTACTCTCAATTCAAGAGTAGATTTTTTTGTGTGTACTATAGCAGAAAATAGAAGTATAGATTTGTTATGTTGATTCAAAGAGAAATTTCCAACGAATCAATGATGGCATTCGAATCTACGTGCGGTTACACAGATACATAACCTTAAACGTAAACATCAACATAATCGATTATATAATAACATTCGAATAATATAGCGACCTACCAGCCTACTTCGACAAACTCATTCTATTACATAAAACACCGGTCCTCAAAATATTCGAATATATTGCCAGGTATTGCATGAATGATGCGGTATATAATATGAATATTCTGTTATGAGATATAACACATGGAAATTGATATTCTCATAATTTGGAGATATTATATAGGTTCCAAAGTTACGAGAATGGAGTTTGGGAGATTGTGAATTTTCTGACAGATAACTATTTTCAAGGACAACATATTGTTTGAAAAGACGAAATGGATACCCTGTATATATCATTATTTTTCTACTCGAAATAATATTCGTCATATTTCATCATATCGAAAATAAATAGTTGCAAGACAGTTAATCATAGTTTCAAGAAATTCTATAGCGAAGTTTGACTGAGACCCAAAAATATTTAGTTCTGAATCCAATACCGAGATTAAATGAAAAGATTTCAACTGCAGATTCTATAAAGTAACAAAAATAATGAAAAAAGTTCATAAAAACATGGGTCCAGTCGCCCAAGAGCCCAGCCCAAGATGAAAGTTTTTTGTAAATATTTTCGAAAACCTTTGTGAAAAAATATTAAAATTCTGTACATGGAATAATCATATTTATAGTGTTAAACTAAAGCTTAATGAACATATATATCTACTTCGTAATTGACAAACAGTTTCTTTCGATGTTCTTAAACTTCTATATCACAGTTTGATTCAATCTGTCATAGCTCATGGTCTAGAACAGTGTTGTTCATCTGCCAAATCTCCCGTAGTATTTATTATACAAAAAAAGCAATAGGAATTATGGCAGGTGCATCATCCAGAGATCATTGCAGGACATTATTCATTCGATATAAGTATATCAGGAATAATTTCTCAAGTATTCCCAAAATTGAACAAATTCATGATTCACTAGGAATTGTGATCAATTGCATCTACCTCGTAGTAGATTGTCAGTATCACAAAATCATCAGCAATAACCTTTCTTGGGAAAATCACGTGAGATCAATTGCTAAAAGTGCATGCCAACAATTTTTTTCTGTTTCGGGCCAGGAGATATTTCACTTCTAGTCAGCTGATTATGATCTATAAGGCACAGATCCGACCTGTCCTGGCATAATGTTCCCATATTTGGAGTGCAGCACCCAAACATACCCTGAAACTGTTGGATTCTGTCAAAGAGAGGGCAATTCGGCTCGTGGGTGATGCCTCCCTCACAAACTCACTCACTTCTCTGGAACACCGTAGAAAAGTTGGCGATCTGGCTCTATTTTATAGATATTTCCATGGACGATGCTCTTCTGAAATATCGACAATTGTACCTCCCTTGGCATTCCCCGCGAGATTAACCCGTCAAGATGAGGCTTCGCACCCCTACGTGGTCACTTTGAAGATTCGTTCATCCAACGAAAAGCGAGGCTCTGGAACACATTGCCAAGGGAGGTGTTCCACGAGGCATATAACCTCCAGAAATTCAAGAAGAACACCAATTCCTACCTTATTTCCCTTGGTTCTCACGATGTTCTCTGAACATTACAGAATATCCCTTTTCGTGGCAACCAGAACGTAAAAAAATATACTATGGAGTTGAGCTGTATAATAATCTCAGTGAAGACATTAAATTGTCTTCAAATCAAAATGTGTTCAGAAGGCAACTCAAATCATTTTTATTGCAAAAAGCATATTACTCAGTAGTTGATGAATTTCTCCTGGAATCATGATGTGAGTAAATTATTCTATGATCAGATTATTTTAATGATATTTCAATGTTTAAAGTTGTTTGTAAATATATTTGTCTATAGTACATCATTGATGTTACATACCCATTCTCAATTTCTTTTTTTCAAGTTGATGGTTAGTAATGATATTGAGTATTTGTTTAACTTTATTACTAAATATATTCCCTTTCATTGTATGACCTATTGAATTATCTAGAATTTTTCAATGATGTTATGATTCTTTTCTGATTTTTTTTGTAGAAAAAAACTTATTCAATGAAAGTTTGATTGATTGATTGATTGATTGACTAAATAACTTTTCCCCAACTTTTTTTTTGTTTCTAGACATGAGGAGGGAGAGTCCCAAACAATCTCGAAAAATTAATGTTCCACCTCCTTGAACAATACAGATAGTATTCAAATACTCGAATCACTTTTTCGACCATGAAATTATTGATTTGATGAATTTGTTCTGCGAATGAATCGATAACAAACTTTCTTCAGACTCAATAGCAAGGCTGAAGACATACTAAGAGGAAGGTCGCGTGTTACGAATTGCTCAACAGAAAGTTACCTTTACGTAACCATAATAATAATTGATAAGTTACCTACATAAATGTGTAATGTGTCAATATGCTTTTTCCGATATCCGATCTTACATAATGGAATTCTATCGTAGCGTTTGTATAATTCTGGTTTGAAAATGTATTAATCGATAATTTGATCAGACAGCATCAGTTCAAACTTTTGAAACTGTATGCAAGTTGACAAGTTTTTCAAGAAGTGATTAGAGCGTCTCAAAAAAATTAAAGCAGTATATAAACACGCAGGTCGTAGATAGATTTGTTTGCGAGATACAGGACATTGAAGTTGAAAATTTGAATACACTTTTCTCATGTCCACCCTGAATGACTCATCGGCATATTGGCATAATTTCGAAATTGTATCTTTCATTGTAATAGATTAATCAAACCAGAATATTTATTGAATGGACATGGATGATCCAACACATCGAATATTGAAATTGGGTTATTCCGAATTTTTTCGAAAATATTGGTTTATATTGTGGTTTTCAACAGTTGCTCGTTCTTTTCTCTAGAAAATATTGTACGCAGTTCGATCGATTTCACACATGTGTCTCAAATTTGAACGTTCCTATATATTGCTTCTAGTATGTCTTAGGAGGCCATGTTTTGGCATAACTTTCAATTATTGCAAACAACTTTTCTCATTTTTACTTTGCTGAATTTTCTGTAATAAGGGTACTTTACTCTTGAAAAGTTTCTATATTTTTTGACCTACCCTGTATGCTGTTTGACTTGCAACCATTTTAAGTGCACTCAAAATGATCACTGAACATGCACCAACTTTCGGCACTATCTGTATTTTCGTTGTGGAATTCATCAAAAAGATTCCCATATGTTGCACACTCAAATGACCACACTGTATAATGGAATCTCAAAACTGAAAGAAATTGGAAAATGATTCGTTCTCAGCTGATGCAAGCCAATCACATGGAAACCCATGTAATTACCATGTAATCACCATGTGATCATCATGTAGTCACCATGAAATCAACATATAATCACCATGTAATCAGTTTTGATTGGTGATATATGACAGGTGTGCGAACAAGTTTATGTTCACAGTCAGAAATATTTATAATCGAACAAAATACCTACTCAGATACAGATTCAGGCACAAACTTACAGATGAGACACCCTCGCTCCTTTCGTTCAGTGTGTTGACAGACGTTTCCAATGACATCGTCTATTCAAATCTTGAGCGTTTCTGTTGACAGTTGAAAGTTGTCTATAATGAATTAAAGTCTTCCAAATTCTATTTCCGTCGACCTCGTATTAACGACTAAGTTTAATGTATATAAAATCGTTCATTAATGACCCCTATTAATAAACGATTTGTCTATTAATGTACGATTGTTTTATAGGCAACCAAACATACAGCGCGTGCATTCATTGTTTATGCTATAACTTACGGAATCTGCATTTAAATCGGAAATATGGATTTCATCGAAGCTTTTCTGTTAACGGGTTCGCCTTTCCAAGTTTCTGACACGATTTTAATCCCTGTTTTTTTAACACAAGGAATTTATTTTCTATGTTGATCATTTCGACAAATGTCAAATGTCACTAATGTCAGTAACAAGGCTACTGGGTGAGTCTTATAGTGTAGTAAATTCAAGACCCTATCGTGTCGTTTTTTTTTTCTGACGTAGAACCAGGTCAGACATGGTAGGTTTTGTTGACCATATCACTAGGTATATGAAATCGTATTTTACGACATTTTTCTGTGGTCTGGAACTTTTTAATTGAGAAAAAACTGAAAAAAATGCACTTTAAATAAAATGTATTTTTTTTTGTTTCCACCGTCATATCTTTGAAATCAATGAAGATATCGAAGTGTTTTTTTCTTTAGGTTGAACTAAACACAATAGCGCTTTCAACAGTACCGATGGATTTTACAAAATTTTCTTCTTTCATTTTTCAAAAATCAAGAGAGCATGGAATTCAAAATTTATGCATTACAATTTGCACCAATCGATAAACTTTTTTATTTTTGGAAATTTTTGTATACATATAGCGAAACGAATGGAGCCCATATATGATAGAAGTTTTTGAGCTGATTATTTTTCCTCCATTTTGTATAGTTTAGCAACAATGATTTTTTTATTGCTCGCTCAGTATCGGCACGCGCCACCGAAAGACGAGGGTGGATTAGTTTGATGTAAACGGCATTCAGCGTAACATCTACATGCGCCGATATTTATAAGAAGTTCTCTGAGAAAATGGAGTGTATTATTTGTGAAATATTGTGCGGGATGATGACAAATCTGTGGTACAAATACCTAGAATACAAGGATTGTTGTCACTAATAGCAAGTGCTGAGAGGAGACAAGACAATCGGTCAAAAGAAATTCTGTCGCAAAAAAAAAGAATTTTTAATAGTGACCTAAAAATAAAGTTTCACTCAGACTGCCAAAAATCGCACACAAGCTTTCAAAATATTAATAGTATTTTGCGAAATGACAGTGAGGCCGGACCCTCAAATTATTCTGGACCTCGGTTTGAATCACAAACATTTGATATCAGAAAAATGTGCCTTATCAGCAGTACTACTGGAACAAAAAAGAAGGAAAGTTTGATATCTGTTGAATATTTTTTGTATCGTGTTAATTGTTAATGAGTCTCGAGGTTCATTTGCAAATAAATAATTTCTGATGATCTGAGGCATCTTATACATTTGAAAAAAAAAATAATCTGGTTGGGACATGGCTTGACTGTGGACTCCTGGGACAGAAATAAGTTCATTTTAACCCACTTACCTATATCCAAAATCGTTTCGTTGAGTTGGTACAGGGCGTTAAAGTGCTCACCTTAGGTACTGAATATAGTTATCGCTATATTTGTAACACGAGAGTTCTTGTAAATCCCGCGAGGACCAGCAACATATCAGTTTGTTTACAATAAGAATACATTGTAGCCATGATCCATAAACAGTCCGACTAATAAGATTAATTTTCAAAAATACGTGAGTTTCAACTTTTAACGATTTAGAGAGGACTTTTTTGACAGCTGTAATTAATGCTGGGCGCAGATGTCGAGCACTTCGAACAGTGGTAGTTTTCGACACCTACAATGAAAATTCTGTTAAAGCTATAAGCACATTTTAACGTTATTGGTAGCCGAAAATTACAAAAATATCGACACTTTTCGAAATATTATAAAATTAAACAGTCAGTTCTTATTTTTCCAAACAGAATACAAAACGCTGCAAAGTACTTGAACGAAAATGAAATATTGATGACAGCTAGGGGATTTAAAATGTCAGAAAAAGTAGTTTCAATGCATAAACATCATTCGGAAATTGTTAAGGCTCTATTTTTTAACAAACATGAAGAGGCAGATACAAGGATTATTTTGCATGCTATACATGAAACTGAATTCAGCAGATTTTACTCATCCACTTTTTTTGTTGAAAGAAAGTAATTTTTTTATGCATCTTGGACACGGTACTAGCAAACGATTTATCTCAATTGAAAAAGTAGTGCAAAGTTCAGGACCTACAATGTGTTCTTGTCTGTTGGCACTCCATTGTTCTACTGGTTGCGAAACAACTAGTAGTTTTTTCAAAATAGGAAAAAAGTCGACGTTTGACGTTCTTAAAAAAACCGTCTGCAGAGCTTCCCCCAAGTGAAGGTGCCTTTTACCAGCACTTCTCAAGGTGAACGTGAAAATTATATTCATTATTACATTATGAACATACTTATATTTATATTTGAATAAGATGACAATATTTCAGTTGACTATTGAAATTTTAGGTGTATATATCAGCTCAGAATATGGTTTAGCAGCAACATAGCAACACCACTTATAAATACAGATGGTTCAGGATGGAATTTGAATAACAACGTTTGGATTTCAATATTTTCGAATGATAAACCAGTTCCTGGTTCTGTTCGGCAATCATAAAGTATCTTTTGTTCGGATAAAAATTGTGATAGTCGAAAATGTGGTTGTTTCAAAGAATGCCTAAAATGTTGTGAAGATTGTAAATGTCGTTTTTGTAATAATGTTACCGAAGATTCTGAGGAAGATATAGGAGAAATTGACGAACTTGAATACTTTTGATGTACCTAATCTATTGGAATGATTGAAAAAATAAAAGTTGTTTTATGCATACGTTTTTAGTTCCGGTCAAAAATGATTAAATAATCATTCTGGAGGAAAAGGAAAGAATTTAGTTTGAAACATTGATTGATGTATCATTTAGATAGTTCAATATTTTGAAATATAAACATTAAAAGGTATTATCCCATGAGAAGTCCGACCATAACGTACGTACGGATCTGCTACCTATGTAGTCGACAGACATAAACTGGGTAATAAGAGAGCCGGGCGCGCCCGAGCGCAATTTTAGCCCGTTTTGTTAAAATCGCTGACTGTATACATACATACATACATGAAAAATTATCATTCCAAAAACTTTCTTCATACATTCTCCCCATTTTGTTCGCATAATGTGTACACAAATTTCCAATAATAAACTTTTTTATCGATTGCTATAATTTACATCTACAAAAATATCGATGTCAAGTTTGTTATCATTTCAACAGATCGAATAAAAATATATCAAAATCACAAAGTAGGTGGTTAGAACCGCTATTGATTCTTCTTTAATTTAAAACAAAAATCAGCCCAAAACCACAATTACTTTGAGAGATATAACGGTGGAGACGTAAAAAAACATGTTTTTCATATTAATCCATTTTTTCGAGTTTTTTGAAATTAAAAAGTTCACGACCACTAAAAAATGTCGTAAAAAGTGATTTCGTGTACACGACCACCTAATTGAAGGAATGGACCAGGTTTTACCTGGTTCTACGCCAGTTTTTTTTATCTCAGAAACTAAGCGACTTTGCTCTCGAAATTCGCTCGTCTATTAGTAGTTTCCGGATGAATGATGAATTCGCGAACCAAGTTTTCTTCATTTCAGGAGAAATGAGAAATATAGTCGAAGGAAAAATTTTGTAAACAACTTGTATATTAAAAGGCGATTAATACACTAGTTGGTTAAATAACTATAAAGTCTTTCAAATTCTATTTCATTCCACTTTTCATAATCTGGAACATGAATTTATATCATATCGATTTTTTTTTTGAATAAGTAATTAAATAAATTCTAATGAAATCACTATGTAATCGCAATCAAACGAGTGATCACCATGAAATCCAATGAGTTCACTATATAACCACGATCAAAATAAATGATCAACATGTAATCCAACCAAGTAACCCTGAAATCAATATGACAGGTACACTATCAGTGGTAATGTCCTCGGTTGCTATTCTTTAACAAATAATATTGTTAATTCAGCAACAAAACACATAAAAAAAAAGTATTCAATGAATAAAAGTATAATAATTCGTTGGTTGAATTAGAAAACTTGTTTATACTGTGTGAAAAGTAAAAATATATCAGATGCACCAACATTTTTTTATCCTCCAGTTCTAGCTAGCAAGGTTGCTAAGAAAAACCTAAATTATCAGCGCATCTCAGCCAATGCTCACAGAACCGACATCTTATCCAACATTCCAATCATTATGTAATTTATCAATACGCTTTCGTAATACTTTCATCAGTTTAGTAACACTGTTTTACTTCCTATTCAATAATTGTACAGGGTCGAACGCAAGTAGGTTACGATGTTGGAGTACAGAGATACTTCCGACTTCCTATACCTTTTTTTACGTATAGAATAACCAGGACCGGCGCAAGACCTTGAGATATTATTGGCTGAAATTTTCAAGATCAATTTTTTGAATTGTTACGACACTTACTCAATGATAGTCCATATGATTTTTGAGAATGTCGCACACTTTTTGATACTAATAGGCTATTGATAGTATTGAATTTTACACATTCAACAATAACACTATGATGTTACAGACACAACTCCACCACATAAAAAATTTAATTATGACCAACTGTCATGGACGAAAGGACATGTTTCGAAGGACTGATCCTTCATCATCAGCAAATTTAAAGAAAAGAAGATAATCTGTGAGAAGAAAACAATGCTTATGTTATAGTTTTCAAGAACTGTTGAGAAGTCTGAATATACCTACCATTATTGGTGAAAAAGTAAAATTCGTCTGGTGGGTGATGCCGCACACTCACAAATACTTTGACCTCATAAGAACACCGTAGAAAAGACGGCGATCGTTCACTTATCTATAGATACTTCCACGGAAAATGTTCCTCAGAAATCTCTGCTATCGTTCCATCACTAGCAATACCAGTCAGACAAATTCGACAGGCGCAGTCAGCACATCCTCTCGTTGTCAACCTTGGAATATGTCCAACACCACTATACCAAAACTCGTTATTCTATAGAACGGAAAAGCTTTGGAACTATTTTCCAATGGAAGTATTCCCGAGAAAAGAAATGTTTACACCTATCTTAGATAGGGAGTCCTTCCTAGTCAAGCACGATGTTCCTTGAACATCGTAGGAATTTCCTTTTGTGCGCTCTAGAAGATAAAAAAAAAACTAAAATATACACTACTTAGCTGCGTTTCTGCGTAATAACAGAATTCCTAACGTCATGAAAGTCTAAAACTTTCTGAGATACTGTAAAAGAGTATATCATATCGATTTGTAGGCAATGAAATTTACTAAAAAAAAGTCAGTAACAGCCTCGGTAACAGCTGATAGGTTAATTAACATGGGAGGCGTCTGAACGTTTTGTATTTTGTCATATACATCTGAATCATCATTTCACTTGAATTGAAATATCGGTTCGTTATTGGTCCTTAGGAATTTTGTATGATGTGAAAAAAATGTTCGTTATTCGAATTTCACGCCCAGTGATTTGATTTTACCGCCTTTGCCCAAATCGCTCTGATTGGTCTCCTAGGCACGGATAAGTTTAGTTGAATCAAAAAGATACATGATTATTTCATGGAAGCAGCTTGTTCAAATCCAGAATGTAGTTTGATTGAGTCAACAGTATGAAATCTATCCCACAACAAAATATAGAAAGGAATGCTCGAAGCTTCGAGCATTTCTTCCTTCCTTTGGAAAATTTCACTCCACTTTCAAGCAATATGGACTTCTACTAAAGATTAATATATTTACTCGTTTCAAACTCCAAATTCGCTTTGAAAAAGGACATTTCAAGATTATATTTTGTCGTGCATATATGACACTTTTATTTGCTTCATTCACTTAAATTTTGATTGATTCAAAGATTCATTTTTTTCCATGTGTGACTTTATTTGTGATTTCAGGACAGAAAACCATTCGAAAAATGTTTGGAAAAATTGAATAAAAAACAACGGTTTATATTAGCCTGACTGATAAAATTCTGTGACAATATACTTTCAAGATGGCAAGAATTTTCTTCATTTTTGGGGCGATTGTCTGTGGATTTCATGACTTGAACACACCATGTTTTCGAAAAAAACGAAGTTATTGAACATTTGAAAACAAAATCTTGAAAAGGATGTTATTCATTATTTTTCGATGGTACAAGGGGAGTCCATTGTTAAATTTTTTATATCACTGAATCGATTGAGAAATTTTGTCACAAAATTAGTATGAACAGTGCTGGGGTGCATTTGGAACAATTACAATGAGTAATTTGGAAAGAACAACATGATGAGATGAAAATATTTACCACTCCTCGTGACAGCCCTGCACATATGAAATTATATCTGGATATTAATGAATCTACATATAAAAGATTTTTCTTGGAAGGGAAAGTGCAATGCATTCTATTTCAACATCTGCTCACTACAAATTGTTCGAATTAACTTTCATTGTGTACCTACGCCGGAATATAGATGCACTTTGAACATTCATTACTCCATAATAAATCATTCCATAAATGTCAGTTTATTGCCAACAATTTTTTTTCACGAAGGCTTCATTGCTATTAGCTATGTGAAAATAATACAGGGTGGTTTTTACTTCAAAATATTACGATTTGGGCCAACTTCGATAAAATAGTGCTAATAAGAATTGAATTCAAACTTGGAGTCGATTGTTCTCATTGTTTCCAAGAAAGTAATAGATGGAATCTAGCACAGCGCCTTCTTGAAGTAATTTTGATGAAAATAAGTTCCTATCTATATTTTGACGCCCCTTCAAATAGGGCGACCTGAAGACGGCTTCTGTCAATAATTCCGAAACAACTCATCAAAAAATCACGGAATTCAGTACATCGAAAGTTTTGAATCATGAATTTGCGCTCAGTGTTCCAAAATTTCAATCTGGGGAGTACCATACTGGAGACATTAAGGGTAAAAACAATCCTATTTGTTTAGGATAATTTTTTCACATTCTGATTCCAGGTTATGACACCCGAAGGTTTTTTACGTAAAAAATATACCCCCAGTTTATATCGATAGACTTAGTAGTTTTCGGGGAAACCGTTACTTTCTATACATCATTGGTAGAAGTCCTCTTTGCTCAAAGTGGAGTGAAATTATTCAAAGGAGGAAAGGAATGCTCGAGGTAATCTCCATGAATTTCAAAGGTGTTATAACAAAATCATAAGGGACATGTTTCGGTCCTATGCAAGACCATCTTCAGCCTAATTGAAAGTTTTGGAGATGATGATGATGATGATGCTACTAGTAGTGAAATTGTTGTCAATGTCGAAAGTCGAAAAATCGAGTTTATAAATGAAAGAACGGGTTCTCATATATCAATGGTATATGAAATTTATATAAGATGAATTGTATGCGCTCTCAGGGTACGGAGCTCTTCCTCATTCCTTCTTTTCTATACATCGATCAACAGCATCCTCTCTATATTTCGGTGCCAGCGGTTTCGAATATATTGAAAAATATCCATCAGTAAATACCTTGTCAAAAATTCTGTGGATTGCATAAATCTATTTAGGATCTATTTTATACTATACAAATTCCAAGAAAGGACAATGAAATAAACCTATGACGTCAAAACCAAATCTCATTTTGATATACAGGTGGATATCCATATTGCCACAATTATCAAAATTGCGAAGATGATTACCTAGCTATGATGACAAGAAGATTAGTACACTTTCTCCACAAATTCGTCTATTCAAATTAGGAACATACCGTAACAAATAGAATGTACCGAGTGGTCCACTTGAAACTATATTCACCATCAATAACTCACGGTCGATTTTTTCGTGTATACAGGGTGTTACAAAATTCGATCGACAACGATTCATAGGTGATAGCTCTCGTAAATACACTGTTAATTAAAAAACTGCTAATTAAAAAACTACCCTTCCGACATTTTGATCAGAAGTTTTTAGTTTCTATAAAATGATCTCCTGAATATACAGGGTGTCCTATTTGAAATTCAAAAGTTGAAGTTGCTTCCAGTTGAACCCGAAATGATAAAATAAATATTATTTTGCTATAGTAAATGAATATCCAACCTCGAATGATTCAGAAGTTACAGCTTTGAACGTTTTTTATGCAGCTATCTACTTTGTATACAGTGTGCCTGGAAAAGTGCTCGAAAAAAAATGTCTATCGCACTTCGTTACAGATTTATGGACCTTGAAAGTTTGAATAAAAAAATATATTTCATGCATCTATTCTTATGCTACTTTCAATTTATGTAAACGGCTGTTTAGTGATTATGTTTTATATACAGGATGCGAAGAAGTATCCGTTCAATTGAGGTATTTTTGACAGAGTTGACAAATTTTACATTTTACATTCACCTTTTGATTCCTGCATCTTTTTTTACAAAAATATTTTACTTTATTTCAATCGATATCTTGTACCGTTCAAGAGAAAATCACATTTTGAAAACATACATCCCAACCATTGTCATGATTGACATCAAATTATCTTACCAGTATTCAATAGGTTGGTAGCACCATGGATGAGTTTAGTAATGACGAGTATGCATAATATATGTATGCAGAAACTTTCAAGGTCAATAAGTCCCGAAGGAAGTGCGATATAGAATTTGTTTATATGAAGTACTAATATTATTTTAGCTCATCATTTACGACATGACCTTTCCGGACACCCTGTAAATTCATCTCTCCTTCCAATGAATTGTTTTGTATCTTTTGAGGGATCGAAGATTTCATTCATTCAATAAACATTCATTGAAATAATTTGTTTATGTTTATTTCAGAGCAAGAAGAAGATGGTAACGACTGTTACATGACAGTCATGTTCCATTCACTTCCTGAACACAACCTAAGGAAAAGCCAGATATTAGATAGAATTAAAATGAAAATACGTCCTCCAGACTAGCAATAGTAGAGGAATTTTCATTATAAATAAAAAGTCTAGTCAATAAAGGTGAGTGATGTTAATTTAACACATACAGATAATAGGCCTGTTTCATTGAAACATTTCATTTCATTATTCTGAATAACTAACCCAAACCGTTTTCTCAGAGCTCTGCTCAGATAATTATTTAAATTTGAGAAATCTCATGAATTGAAAAACGCGGGACATCGCGTAACGTCATTTGCCGCGATAAATCCATTGCGCTACGCTACGACCCATGTATTGGGTGTATTTCAGTCCGATATTACAGGTAGGTATTTTTTAATTCAAAAGTACTAAGGACAGTCACATATAGATTTCATTTTGAAATTTTGTCATTTCTCAGTGGAATTTCTTCTGCAATAGTAGGTAATAGAAGTTTCTAGACATGTTCGCTCCATTAGCAGTATAAGCTTTTATTGCAGAAGTTGCAGAAGGATGTAAAATGGGAAGTGACAAAACTTCATAATGAAAACTATGTGAGATCTCTATATACCTGAAAAATCATATTTCTTCGTCTCCCGCTGCATTTTTTGTGCATTGTACAACAGCACAATTTGAGGGCATGCTTGAATTAATGAATAGCCCAAAATACACGATTGGTATGACAGAATATTGTGAAGAACTATTTCAATCCTTTGATTCCTTTGTAAAAAAATAAGAAAAGTTACGTTGTGTTTCAATGTTCTACAGAAAAGTGAATTTGTGTTTCAATCCTGGGTCGGTCATCGTGCACGCGTCCTATACAGTTTGCATGCAAATATTCAGAAGAAGATAACCTGAAATTCAAAACAAAAAACGTCCAAATCGAACAAGTAGTTTTGACGGAGAAAACTTTAGGACACTTTCTGGTGGTGCGTTGATACACTCAGTTCCAAAGAAAGTAACGCACTTGATATTTGACCTATCTTCTTAAAAAAAAATAGTAGGCCGATTTCTATTTTTTTTTATTTGTTGGTAGGTAATGCATTTGTCTTTGAAAAAATTAAAAATGAGTTAAATTGTTTGTCAAAGCCTCCTTGATGGTGGTGGAATAACTCGAACCATGATTTATTCTTAATTTTCGACTCACCCTGTGTGTTAATTGAGTAATGGTATTCAAATTGATTGGGTTGTACTCTGGTAGGATCACATTGTCTTTGAAAGAACAAATGCCAATGTCATAGCAACTAATTTGTTGTATGCCTCTATATTTGACTATTTGTCGTTGTGTCATTAATTAAGTGTCTTGTTCAACTTGTTTTATTGACTAAAATTACATTAAATGCCTCAAATGAATCCTGAACAAGTAGCAAGATTAGTTGCGTTAGTAAACGAGGGCGTAGTAAAGGTTACGCCTCTCGTGCAGTGGGAGTTCATGAAGCAACTGCTCGTAGAGCAATCCGCAAGTACGAACAAACAGGAAGCACCGCAAAACTTCTCCAAGAAATGATCGCTTCTTGGGATTGCGGATCTTACGGAATCGATCAAATACTGCGGTGAATATTCAGCAAGATCTTCGCCAAATTCGTGATGTTGCAGTAAGTAAGCAGACGGTATGTAGACGTCTAAAAGTAGTTAATTTGAAAGCTAGGAGACCTGCAAAAGGTCCCAAATTATTGCTCGAACATCGTGCTGCTAGAAGAAATTTTGTTGAAAATTATGGACAGTGGAATATTCCTGAATGGTCGAATGTCTTGTTTACGGATGAGTCAAGGTTTTGCCTTAACATGGTGGATGGAAGAAAGAGAGTGTGGAGAAGAACTGGTGAACGGTTTAATCAAAATTTAATAACAGAATGCAAAAGTTTCAATGGTGGGTCCGTTATGGTGTGGGGAGGGATTTCAATGAATGGAAAGACACCCCTTCATGTTTTTCCGGTGAGGCAGTCGATGAATGCCCAAATTTACATTGACATTTTAGAGCAGTATGTCTTACCTTATGCAGAGTTAGTGGGCAATAATTTTATATTGATGCAGGATAATGCCCGACTACACACTGCAACAATAGTGCGAAACTTCTCAGAAGCTACTGGTATTACCACATTACAATGGCCTGCGAGAAGCCCCGATATGACTCCTATAGAACATTTGTGGGATGAATTGGGGAGGAGGGTACGTTCTCGCGAGAGGTATCCGGAAAGTCTCGCGGAAATGGTAGATGCATTAGTGGAAGAATGGGATCGTATACCAATGGAAACGATAAGCAACTCAATTTCCAGTATGCCTCGTAAATAAGAATTTCTGAGAGTTGCTAGAGGAGGCAATACACGGTATTAAGCAGTCATCCCAATTAATGATTTTGTGTTCAATAAAAATGTTTTTCAAAATTATTGGTATCAGTTTATTTCATTAGAAAATTGTTTCTCGATAAATTCAGAAAGTTGGTAATCTGCAAGGATTCAGCAAAAAATGCTGAAATTCTGAAAATTCTAGAGATAAATCAATGAATGAAAAAACAAAATGCTCGCAAAAGAAGCCTCTTTCATATAGGGTGTAAGCACTTCTAATACCATTATTCAATCAACATACAGGGTGAGTCAAAAATTAAGAATAAATGATGGTTCGAGTTATTCCACCACCATCAAGGAGGCTTTGAAAAAAATTTTCACCTCTTTATTTTTTTTTTAATGCATTATCTACCAACAAATGGAGAAAAATAAAAATCGGCCTACTATTTTTTGTTTTTGTTTTTAAGAAGATAGGTCAAATATCAAGTGCGTCACTTTTTTTGGAACTGAGTGTATTTTCGGCAAGTGTATATTTTGGGTCAATTATTTTTTGTAGGTCTCTGTGATATTACTCGTAACATGGTTCTCGAGACGCTGTTCGTCACGACGGCGGCCAAAACCATCGGCATAGTCGGCTCCACCCTGTGGCTGATCCCCCTCATCCTCGCCGGTCTCACGTACGTCAATTATGACAGGCTGGACCCGGAGGCGCCAGTCATCGACGCGCGCATCCTAGACAAGGACTACGACTTCGTGGTGGTGGGAGGTGGATCGGCTGGAGCAGTGGTGGCCTCAAGATTGTCGGAGGTGCCAGATTGGAAGGTAACCTTTTTGCTTACCTAAATCAATCATATTCACTCATTTGCATAGGTACACTATGTACTGTCGGAGGTGCCAGATTGGAAGGTTAACTTTTTGCTCACCTACATCAATCATATTCACTTATTTGCATAGGTACACTATAGATTGTCGGAGGTGCCAGATTGGAAGGTAACCTTTTTGCTTACCTACATCAATCATATTTACTGATTCGAATTGGTACACTTCAATATTTTGCTTACCGATCATATTTATTCACATCAGATCGACAACATCACTGGTTGGTAATCATGATTTTCTTTTTATGTTCTGGTTCCCACAAAAAGAAATATCCTGCAATTTTCAGAAAATACCATGAGAACCAAGAAAAATGGGGTAGGAATTGGTGTTCTTCTTGAATTTCTGGAGGTTATATGCCTCGGGGAACATCTCTCTTGGCAATGTGTTCCAGAAACTCGCATTTCGTGAGAACCAAGGGAAATAAGGTAGGAATTAGTGTTCTTCCTGAACTTCTGGAGGTCATATGCTTCGGGGAACACCTCCCTTGGCAATGTATTCCAGAGCCTCGCTGTTCGTTGGATGAACGAGTCTTTGGAAAGAGATGTTCTGCAGGTCTCCAAAGTGACCACGGAGGGGTGCGAAGCCTCATCTCGACGGGTTAATCTCGCGGGGACTGACAAGGAAGAATCAATTGTTGCTATTTCAGAAGAGCATCGTCCATGAAAATATCTATAAAATAGAGCCAGATCGCTAACTTTTCTACGAAGTTCCAGAGGAGTGAGTGAGTTTGTGAACGAGGCATCACCCACGAGACGAATGGCACTTTTTTAGACAGAATCCAACAGTTTCAGGGTATGTTTGGGTGCTGCACTCCAAATATGGGAATAGTATTCCAGGACAAGTCGGATCCGTGCCTCATAGATCATGAACAGCTGACAAGAAGTGAAATAGCTCCTGACCCGAAACAGAAAACCAAGTTTTTGGGATGCACTTTCTTGATCTCACGTAGTTTTCCCAAGAAAGGTTATTGCTGATAGTAATACCAAGCACCGAAATGGATGTCTTCAAAGGTATGCTTACTCCTGACAAGCTTATGTGGGGCACAGTGAGATCGGCCTTTCTAGAGAAAAGGCATCCCCATTCTAGAATTGTTGCCAAGTCCATATTTATGTTGTCAACATTTTTCCCTCGTTTTTTTTCTGATTTTTTTGGCTGGTATTGAAGCCCTGGAAGAGAAGGCGGTAAGGAGGGTACTATCATCCGCGAAGCTGTGTACTGGACATGGAGTTGATTCCAACAAATCGTTGATATGGAGTAGAAATAGTGTTGATGCTAGAATTGATCCTTGCTGGTGGGTACTCATAATATCAACTTAATAATATAGGCAACTGATTCCATACAAGTACAGTCTGTGGATGCTAGTACAATTTTTATGAATATCACTCCAGTGTGAAACATGGTTCTTCCTATACTGCTCATTATCATGTCCTACCAAACATTGTTGAAGTTGTTGTGGAGTCGGGAAAGACTATTTCGATTTCAGTACTTATGAGTAGTAACTATACCCGCAAAAGACCATTGATGTTCTAATTGATTCTCATGTCTTTTAGGCCGAGAAAGCCTAACCAGATATTCACCAAACATCTAAACTCCTCTTCTCCATCTCTTCTGGAACTGTTTGTGAACATTTGTCTTCAACAAAGATCAGACAATGTCTGGATATTCGTTTGGGTAGCCGCGGATTGATGCACGAGGCTCTGACAATCTAACCCTGGTCCAAGGGTTGTAGCCGATAGAGAGGTTTTTGGGAAACATAAGGTATAGCTCTTATTGAAATTCGGATATGGCAAACACCATAACGATAAAGGTAGGGTTCGATGGCCTATAAGACCAAGTCTCACCGAAGATTACAATCATCGAACCTTGAAAATTGGAAACACCTAGATATAGGGACTTCAACTCTTATGAGAAAGGATTGGTTCTCAGTGGTGTCCATAAACAATTTCAATTACCAATGAAAAAACTCATGTTCAGAAGCTAGATATAATCGAAGAGTCCAGAAGTATAGGTGATGTTGGGTGCTTTTCCCGATTTTTATGTTGCCACTTTTGTGCAGATGAAGAAAGTTACATCGAAAACTGATAGTTTTTTCGACATTGAAGATTGAAGACAATCAATTGCCATTACTACCTAGAAAAATACCGCTATGAGTCCCTCTTGCATAGCTATTCGAAGAAAGCGAAAGCGATACTAGAGTCAGAATGCTTCTGTTATCTATGACATTATGAGGGAATTTGCTGATTGTGTACCAGAGTTCAGGTAGAAGAGTTGGTTATTATAAGTATAACAACGATAATAATATTGACGGAAAAACAAAAGTAGCATGCCATTAACAGTTCGATAAGATAGATAGATAGACCGCATATGTAGAGAGAATACTGCACAATAACCGATGAATAGAAGTTTTGGTGACATGGAAAAAACAACAGGCATGGTGTTAAATCTGTTACCATGCATGGGTCATTATAACCTACCTATACTCTTAGTATTTCTGTGGCATTGATGCGAGATGATAACTTTAGCTCACTTCATAAAGAAAGTTGCATTCATCATTCTAGACATAAGCAATGACGGTAGTTATCCTCGAACAACTTCCACTCAACAAACCATTCAATTTAGACTGTGAGCAATGATTCGTAGGTAAAGGTTTAGGTAGCCGATATCTATGGAGAAGAAGAGAAATATTTGATGACAACTAGATGTGATAGACCAACTACAACAAAACGTCATGATTTTCCTAGCAAAATTTTATTGAGCCCATTTTCAGTTTCACCAGCCGTATATACCTACTGAAGCTTATCAAAATTCCGAGAATTGTTGAATAGCTCTGAAGGCTTAGGCATATTTTTCGGAGATTTGCAGAAACAATGGTACCTATTTAAAAAAAACACACGGCGAAGAAGATCTACATAGGAGCCACTATATGCGCAGAGAAGATGTCACAGATTTCACATCAGCAATACTGAAACATGCTGGTATATTATCAAACTGATTGATGATAGGAAAACAATCTCATGTCATGACAGCTCATGTTTTATACTTGACTAGACTTATGGGCCACTAAGTAGTTCCAGAGGAGCTGCATGTATAGCGCTTTAGGTGATATGAACTACCTCTCAACCTTTCTGATGACGCACTATCTTTCTCTCTCAATTGAAACTTTATACTCTCTTCCACCATCTTGAGCTATCTTCCTCACCCCGATATCAAATAATACTTTTCCATTCCAGGTGTTATTGTTAGAAGCCGGCCCAGACGAGAACGAAATCAGCGACGTGCCCTCGCTGGCCGCCTATCTCCAGCTGTCCAAACTGGATTGGACGTACAAAACGGAGTACACGGGCAGGGCATGTATGGGCATGAAGAGCGGGCGATGCAACTGGCCCAGAGGAAAGGTTTTGGGAGGGTCCAGTGTCCTCAACTACATGCTCTATGTCAGAGGCAACCGGCACGACTACGATTTGTGGGAGCAGTTAGGTGAGGTGGAAAACAGATTATTAACTCCAATACAGTATTACAACAACATGTTTTCGGTAATGCAATAAGAGTTGAGGGGGCACAATGAGTTTAGTTATAGTTTTACGTTGAGTAGTACAAACCCAAAACGCCAGAGGCTGGGTTGGAATAATCTCAGAGTGGCAACTACCATCCAATACATTCACCTCATATCAGATTTAATGTAAAACGCTTTCAGTATGAGGATAATGGATTGGGAAAAATTTTAGAACGATTAAACATGAAGCATAGTACAATTATTGCATGTCTAATTTTCCCATTGAAACACTGGAAGTTACTGGAGTCAGGTTCATAACAGTCATTGAGCTGAGCAATGACCCAAATTTCACTAGATTCAGAAGGATGAGCACTACCATACACTGAAGACTTTGAACAAAATATAGTTCTCCAGAAGATAAAAAAACGTTTCATGAGGAGACTCCCTCAATTTCTGTCCTCTGATTCTTCCAGTGTCTCTATGACATCATGCTTCATCCCTTTGCGAACACTGTCTTGAAACGTTCATGAAGTTCAATTTCTTTAGAGGAATCCACAATCTGAGCGTTGGCACCTCTACAGTGCTGCAAACAAGTCTAAGCAATTGTCAGTGGGCAAGAAAAAACACTTTGAGATGTCCATATATAGCGATAATCTCATATTTTGCCTCTCTGTAGCGCAATAGGCGATAGCGTTCGACGTATTTTCTTCTTTTGCCTCCAGATGGTTCTGAAGGCTAGAATGTTCTCCTCACCTACTGAAACTTTCCGCTGTAGCATACATTGGAGTAACTTTCGTGAATAGAATGAAGAGATTTTGTATTTCGTGTAAATTTTTTTTTATTATAAATCGCAAAGCGCTTTCGGCTAAAAAGCCATCATCAGTGCTATACCTGCAAGTAAGTAACATTTATGAAATTTCAAAAACAAATCTAAAAAGGTAGATTACTTACTCATCAAGTATTTACAAAAAGGTCCAAAAATTAGTGATCACAAACATCATTATGGTACAAACGGGATTATGAACAGACATACATTTAACAAAAATGTTCCCTAAAGGGTTATTGTAAAATTTTTTCAAAAATACATGTTGAGATTGTTTTGTTCAAGTCCAGAAATAGCACGAGGGACCTTAACCTTATTTATTCTGGAAAATGTTTGATAATTTTTAACCTTAGTAAAATGTTGACAATGACTGAGTGTCAATGTCTATGACTTAGTTAACATGTGTATGAAGTAGACAAGTGACATAATGAAAAAAGCGCTTGGGAAAGAATTGACAAGGTGAGCAGAAAAGCTGTCTGAAAATTTTGAAACATTCTGAAAGGTAAAATAAGATGAAGTGGACTTCAATCCAGGCCAAAGAGTAAACCTTTTTTTAGTAAAATTGAGAGAAAAGAGTTTCCAATCAAGACTTAAGAGTCCTAGTGTCCAAACTGGAAGTCCAAGGAGAATTCCTGTAGACGAATGCCTCATCAGAAGCAAACATACCACCAGAATACCTCCAGACCCAGAACGAAGGCCGAACTCAAGTCTCAAAAGTAAGCCGGATCCTGAATGCAATTTTGTTGTGTTGGGTGAAAATTAAAGAGCAGGACTTCCATTTCGGACTCAAAAGTCCTAGTGTTCGAGCCGAAGATCTAAGGATGCCCAACCCAAGTTGTGAATCCACAAGAGAAAGACAACATCAGTTGAGCCTCCCGACCTCAAGCGTAGACCGGACTCAAGTCCGAAAAGTAAGCCAGATTCAGACTTGTTGAAGCCGAAAACCGGAACAGTGTCTTGTATAACTCATACAAGACACTGTTCCGGATTTCGGCTTCAACAAGTCTGAATCTGGCTTACTTTTCGGACTTGAGTCCGGTCTACGCTTGAGGTCGGGAGGCTCAACTGATGTTGTCTTTCTCTTGTGGATTCACAACTTGGGTTGGGCATCCTTAGATCTTCGGCTCGAACACTAGGACTTTTGAGTCCGAAATGGAAGTCCTGCTCTTTAATTTTCACCCAACACAACAAAATTGCATTCAGGATCCGGCTTACTTTTGAGACTTGAGTTCGGCCTTCGTTCTGGGTCTGGAGGTATTCTGGTGGTATGTTTGCTTCTGATGAGGCATTCGTCTACAGGAATTCTCCTTGGACTTCCAGTTTGGACACTAGGACTCTTAAGTCTTGATTGGAAACTCTTTTCTCTCAATTTTACTACAAAAAGGTTTACTCTTTGGCCTGGATTGAAGTCCACTTCATCTTATTTTACCTTTCAGAATGTTTCAAAATTTTCAGACAGCTTTTCTGCTCACCTTGTCAATTCTTTCCCAAGCGCTTTTTTCATTATGTCACTTGTCTACTTCATACACATGTTAACTAAGTCATAGACATTGACACTCAGTCATTGTCAACATTTTACTAAGGTTAAAAATTATCAAACATTTTCCAGAATAAATAAGGTTAAGGTCCCTCGTGCTATTTCTGGACTTGAACAAAACAATCTCAACATGTATTTTTGAAAAAATTTTACAATAACCCTTTAGGGAACATTTTTGTTAAATGTATGTCTGTTCATAATCCCGTTTGTACCATAATGATGTTTGTGATCACTAATTTTTGGACCTTTTTGTAAATACTTGACGAGTAAGTGATCTACCTTTTTAGATTTGTTTTTGAAATTTCATAAATGTTACTTACTTGCAGGTATAGCACTGATGATGGCTTTTTAGCCGAAAGCGCTTTGCGATTTATAATAAAAAAAAATTACACGAAATACAAAATCTCTTCATTCTATTGATCAGTTACGTGTATGCAGCTAGTAAAAATCTTCACCTAACTTTCGTGAATCGATCATCAGCTGGCTCGAAAGAGTTGATGCCCATGCAGGTACAACTGACCCAGAGACAATGTGCTGGGAGGGTACAGTGTCCTCAACTCCTCAACAGGCACGACTACGATTTGTGGGAGCAGCTAGGTGAGGAGGAAAACAGATTATATACTCTAATACAGTATTCCAACAACATGTTTTCGATAACGCAATGAAAGTTAAAGGGGAACAATAAGTATTATTATAGTTTAACGTTGAGAAGCACAAGGGAATCTTTCCTACACAGCGAGAAGCTGGAATGGAATAATTCTCAGAGTGACACCTATCATCCAATTCCTTCACTTCATATCAGATATCATAAGAAACGCTTTCAGTATGAGGATAATGAATCGGAAAAAAAAACAGGAACGATCAAACATGAAGTATAGTGCAATTGAACGCTCAGGAAAATGATACTTCAACATGTAGAGATTCGTCTGAAAACTATACTTTTCAGTAAACCCCGTTCAATGTAGTTTGTCTCACTGATCCCAGAAACATTTTGTTTCCATTGAAACACCAGATGTTACTGGAGTCAGGTTCATAACAGTCATTTTGCTAAGTAATGTCCCAGATTCAGTAGATCTAAAAGAATGAGCACTAGCATACACTGGAGATTCCAAACTATAGATGAGTTGGTCCTTCTATAGTGCTGCAAACAAGTCTGAGCAATAAATATCAGTTAACAAATAAACCACTTTGACGTCCAGATATTCAATAAACTACAGCCTTCTAATATTTTGTCTCTCTGTAGCGCAATAGGCGTTTGCGATCGACGAGTTTTGTTATTTCACCTACAGATGGTTCTGAAGGCTAATACGTCCTCCTCACCAACTGAAACTCTGCTCTGTAGCATATATTGAAGTAACGTTTGTGGATTGTGAATGAGTTGATGAGGCTTGGCAATCCGAAAGAGTCGGTCTGTTTGTCTTGTATTGAATGAGCAACAGAAAATAGAATCCATCAATACGTTTCTGATCACTCAATGACTCTTTTCAAGTGAAACACAAAACCATAGATTAAAACAGTTAGTATGGTTATGATTCTTCGTTAAGTAGCACAAGTGAATCTTCACCACAATCCGAGAATATGTTCGAGTTAAAACAATTCTCAGAGTAGCAACTACCATCCAGTTCGTTTACTTCTTTTCGAAAGTCTTGAAAATTATTTTCAATATGCGGGTATAACGAGTCGATATCGATCTAAAAGAGATAAAATATGAAGCATAGTGCAACTGAGCGCTCATGAGATTGAAACTTCAGTAAAGGTAGGGAACTGAACCTTTTAGTATACCCAGTACAATGTAGGTTGTCTTGGCATGATCACATATTCCACCTCTCGCTAATCCACAAAGGTGTTGTTGTGCTGTTCCTATTAAAATACCGGAAGTTGCTGAAATTAGGTGCATAGCAGTCATAGAGCTCGGCAATGATCAAAATTTCACTAGATCCAAACCCATGAAGCACTAAGATGCACTAAAATTTCAAATTCTAGATAATTCTCCAGGAGATAGCAATATGTTGTATGAGAAAGACCCCTCGATTTATGTCCTCTGATTCTTTCAGTGCCCCTATGGCACCATAGCTTCATTCCTTCGCAAACACTTTCCTGAAACCTCCATGAGTTGCAACTCCCTTGAGGAAACCCTCAACCTAATTTCTTGGTCCTTCCACAATGCTGCAGAAAGCAATTGTCAGTGGGACATTGAACCACTTTGAGAACTCCTAGTCTGCGGGGTTATTAAATGCTGTCTCTCTGTAGCGAAATAGGGGTATGCGTTCGAGAATTCTTGTACTCTCGCCACTAGATGGCTCTGAAGACTATAAAAGCCCTCCTCGCCTACTGAAACTCCTGCCTGTCTTGCATAAGCTGACAATCCCCTCACCAAGGATACCGAGATAACCTAGAATCTTCTGGTCATAAGATACTTCGTTTGTCATTCAAGTAGTTCAACACTTGGCAGACTGAAGCTTTTGTGAGAGGTGGGTTTGCCCTACCGTAGTTTTAATCGCAGATCCGAAATTAAAATGAGCAAATCAGTGACAACTTCAGTATGCCGATAACAATAAGCTTTTTGTATCGATTGTGAAAAAATTTGATGGGAATTATTAGCTTGGGTCAAACTTGGAGTTGTTCTCCAGTAGGCAGTGAAGGAAATCTTGTTCAAGGTTCGGCAAGACGATTGAACGGTTTTTAATTAGCCACTGTTGAAACACAATGAATATATTTGGACTCATTACTATTACAACTCAAAACACACTTCAGGAAATTTCTTATGACACTATTAGTTTGCAAAGATCACGTCTTCTTCTATATATTGATGCAATCTGGTTCTGAAATGAACCATAACGGGGTCAGAGTAAATCTTCATTTATCAAATTCAATTCCTCACAAATCCTTACTTTGAGTTCAAAAACTGTTTGGGGGACGCATAGAGTGCACTTTGGATTTCAAGAATCCTCACAGAAAAAAATCCGGGACCGTCATGTCCGGTGATCTTGCGACCCATGCAATGTCAGCAAACTTGGAAAATAGGCAATTCGTGAACATATGCTGTAAAACAGCAATGGACCGTCTAGCTGTGTATACGCTGTGGCGCCGTCCTGTTGGAACCATACTTCATCTTGGTCCATTCTTTGGAGTCCCACAGCCCCAAATGTTTCCAACATCTCAACGTACTGAAGTGAATCGACTGTAACAACGTGCACTGCCAAATCAAATTCACGACTCTGGGTTTGCACGATGGACTGGATCAGGATACATATAGCACCGCAGCAACACGGTTTCATGGCTAACAAATCGATACACACAAATCTTTTTTTGTTCAGTAACAATGTATATGAGACTTTTGAACAAAATTTACAGTTGGACACTGTTTTTACGGACTTTCGCAAGGCGTTCGATAAAGTGGACCATGATATATTGCTACAAAAGTTAGGTAAATATGGACTGGCAAGGAATATATTGGAATTGATGAAAAATTATCTGAGAAATAGATATTTTTTCGTCAGACATAATGGTACTGTATCAAGTCAGTTTAGGGCAAATTCTGGAGTACCGCAGGGTTCCAATTTGGGACCATTATTGTTTACAATATTTATCAACGACTTGCCAAGTGTCCTTGTGAACTCTGATTGCTTACTTTTTGCAGATGATCTGAAAGTTTTCAAAAAAGTACAAACGGTAAGGGACTGTGTTGAGTTGCAAAAAGACCTAGATAGCATATTTGAATGGAGCAATAAAAATAGGTTATATTTCAACTTGAATAAATGTGGTATTATAACGATAACTAGAACTAAAGATCCAGTAGTTTTTGAATATGAAATGAATGGAGAAACTTTAGAAAGAAAAAAGGAGATGCGGGATCTCGGTGTAAACTATAATAGCGTTTTTTCTTTTTCCGATCATTTGGAACATGTTCGCAAGTCTGCAAACCGTGTTCTAGGATATATTATAAGGCAAACTTATGAATTTAAAAATATCCATACCGTTAAAATATTGTATTATACTCTAGTAAGACGCTAAGATTGAATTTGCATCGATAATTTGGATGGGGGAAGGTACAACTGCATTGAAAGAAATAGAAAAAGTACAAAATAAATTACTCAGATATTTATATTACAAGGAGTACCACGTCTGGCTTGACTACCTGACAGTTAGAACAACTGAGATCAGATCACATTTTAAAATACTATCTTTGGATCAGAGACGTAGCTTAATATGTGTGATATTCTTATATAAAATTATGAATAATAAGATTGATTGCCCCGACATTCTTGCTTTGCTACCATTTAATGTACCTCCTCGCCGTACTCGATCCTCACGCTTGCTCAATGTACCTCTTAGGAAGTTATCTGAATCCCCTCTCTTGATTATGCTTCGACTGGCTAACCATTATAACACTCTAATTTCATTTGAGTGGTCGCTCCCTGAAACTACATTTCGCAGAGAAATCTTAAATGTCATTCTCGATTTATCAGTTTGATTTTGGGAAAGAATCCCTACATTTCTCTTCTCTTTTTTTTTTTCCTTTGTTTTCCACTTTTCTGTTATGTAACCTTATTTGTAATGATTAGGTATATTATCTTGTACTTACTTGAATTGATTATTGTTAGGTTCAATCAGCCACTTCAGATGGGTGATTATTTTATATTTATGTAATCCATCTAATTAGGCCCATAGGCCTGTTTGGATGAATGAATAAATAAATAAATAAATAAATAAATAAATAAATAAATAAATAAATAAATAGATAAATAAATAAATAAATAAATAAATGAATAAATAAATGAATAAATAAATAAATAAATAAATAAATAAATAAATAAATTAATAAATAAATAAATAAATAAATAAATAAATGAATAAATAAATAAATAAATAAATAAATAAATAAATGAATAAATAAATAAATAAATAAATAAATAAATAAATAAATAAATAAATAAATAAATAAATAAATAAATAAATAAATAAATAAATAAATAAATAAATAAATAAATAAATAAATAAATAAATAAATAAATAAATAAATAAATAAATAAATAAATAAATGAATAAATAAATAAATAAATAAATAAATAAATAAATAAATAAATAAATAAATGAATGAATGAATTAATGAATAAATAAATAAATAAATAAATAAATGAATAAATAAATAAATAAATAAATAAATAAATAAATAAATGAATAAATAAATGAATAAATGAATAAATAAATAGATAAATAAATAAATAAATAAATGAATAAATAAATAAATGATTTTTCAGCAAAGATCCGTTGATTATCCGGCCAATTTGCCATTTTAACACAAAACCTTCTATAGAAACAACAATTTCATCACTATTTGACGTTTGTGAAATGAACAGTACTTCCACAACAACCTTCTCAAAACCATTCAATCCTGTTGCCAGACCCTGTATGACATTTGCTCATTCCACAGAACTGTTGGGGATAACGACAACTTCGATGAGTCTGTTCACCTTACCCAAGAAGTTGGAGTTATGTTTTGAGATTTTTTTTTCTTTCAGGTAACCCCGGCTGGAATTATGATAACGTACTGAGATACTTCAAGAAGTCGGAGGACAACAGGAATCCCTACCTCACTCAAACGCCATATCACGAAAAAGGAGGTCTCCTCACAGTGCAAGAGTCCCCTTGGAGGACTCCTCTAGTCGTCGCTTTCCTAGAAGCTGGTCTCGAAATGGGGTATCCGATAAGAGACATCAATGGAGCGGAGCAGGCAGGATTCATGATAGCACAAGGAACGATTAGGAGGGGTGAGTGAATTGTGTCAGTCTCATAGCCCATATATACAGAAATCTATGTTGGAATAATATCCGTATCGTTCCATAACAAAAATAAATTTGAATAAAACTATTGAAAAACGCATTTCTTATTGTCGATAATACAACATGAAAATTTACAACCAAGTTTCCAACCTCCTGTCCTACAGATCTACCGCTTCCATCTGTTTGTTACCGGACAAACCCGATTCTAGGATGAACTAGATTTTCCTAGGCTAAATCAGTATATCCGAAAGGCGATAGGATGAACTAGTTTGTAAATATTTTGTGAGGAAAGAACATACACCTCTATGAGTCGAACATTCGGGAACGTAGTCATTGAACTTTTTATCAATCTGCTCAACTTCTTTCCAAATGATCTACTCATAGAGGTGAATGTTCCTTCCTCATAAAATATTAACAAACTAGTTCATCCTATCGCTCTTCGGATATACTGATTTAGCCTAGGAAAAACTAGTTTATCCTAAAATCGGGTTTGTCCGTCGACATACATAAGAATTGAAAATTCATTATATGAGAGTTGCTCTGGAAATATATATACCAGTGATTCGTTCGTGTACAAATAGAATATCTGAAGTGAACACATTGATCAAAATTAGAAGTGGAATTAAAATGTCTCAGAAGTAACAAAGAAACTCAGGAGTGCCTACCCTTCCTTTCAGACTTTGGCAAAATATCGGTAGACATTTAATGAACATGTTTTATCTCACTCTCTTCCGATCCATATTATCTATCGTATGGAATAATTGGATGGGTTGGTATTTATGAAACTCATCTAAAACCTTCATTATATATTCGAAGATATGTTTTGGAAATGATACTCCGTGAATCATTTGATTATGCATCAGCATCATCATTTTTAGGAAATAATATATTGAATGTTTGGCAATTATTCTATAAGACATCAATAATCTTTATTAAAAAGAATCCGGCAATTACAAATGAAATCAATCATAGTTATAATACAAAAAGAACGAAATCAACAATGCACGACATAAGCTTAGAATTTTAGAAACACATTCTGGTTTTATTGGATCTAAAATTCATAATAAAATACCATCACAATTGAAACATTCAGATGTCATAACTTTCAAAAAAGAAGTGAAAAGTTGGCTTTTAGAAAATGCAAAAAAACTCGATGATCTTTTTGAATCAACTATATTCTTCTTCATTTCAATTCATTCTCATTATTGTGTGAATTGATTATTTGTTTGCAGTTTGAGTATTTATACACTCAGTTCCAAAAAAAGTGACGCACTTGATATTTGACCTATCTTCTTGAAAAAAAAAAAATAGGAGGCCGATTTTTTTTTCAATTTGTTGGTAGGTAATGCATTTGTCTTTTAAAAAAAATGACGTGAAAATTTTTTCAAAGCCTCCTTGATGGTGGTGGAATAACTCGAACCATGATTTATTCTTAATTTTTGACTCACCCTGTGTGTTGATTGAGTTATGTCAAAATTGATTGGGTTGTACTCTGGGTTGTACATCGTCTTTGAAAAACAAATGCCGTTGCCATAGCAACCAATTTGTTGTATGCCTCCATATTTGACCATTTGTTGTTGTGTCATTAATTAAGTGTCTTGTTTTATTGACTTAAATTACATAAAATGCCTCAAATAAATCCTGAACAAGTAGCAAGATTAGTTGCGTTAGTAAACGATGTAGTAAATGTTACGCCGATCGTGCAGTGGGAGTTCATGAAGCAACTGCTCGTAGAGCAATCCGCAAGTACGAACAAACAGGAAGCACCGCTCGAGAATTTACGGAATCGATCAAATACTGTGGTAAATGTTCAGCAAGATCTACGCCAAATTCATGATGTTACAGTAAGTAAGCAGACGGTATGTAGACGTCTAAAAGAAGTCAATTTATGAGCTAGGAGACCTGCAAAAGGTCCCAAATTATTGCCCGAACATCGTGCTGCTAGAAGAAATTTTGTTGAAAATTATGGACAGTGGAATATTCCTGAATGGTCGAATTTCTTGTTTACGGATGAGTCAAGGTTTTGCCATAACATGGTGGATGGAAGAAAAAGAGTGTGGAGAAGAACTGGTGAACGGTTTAATCAAAATTTTATAACAGAATGCGAAAGTTTTAATGGTGGGTCCGTTATGGTGTGGAAAGGGATTACAATGAATGGAAAGACACCCCTTCATGTTTTTCCGGTGAGGCAGTCGATGAATGCCCAAATTTACATTTACATTTCAGAGCAGTATGTCTTACCTTATGCAGAGTTAGTGGGCAATACTTTTATATTGATGCAGGATAATGCCCGACCACAGACCGCAGCAATAGTGCGAAACTTCTTAGAAGCTACTGGTATTACCACATTACAATGGCCTGCGAGAAGCCCCGATATGAATCCTATAGAACATTCGTGGGATGAATTAGGGAGAAGGGTACGTTCTCGCGAGAGGTCTCCGGAAAGTCTCACAGAAATGGCAGATGTATTAGTGGAAGAATGGGATCGTATACCAATGGAAACGATAAGCAACTTAATTTCTAATATGCCTCGTAGATTAGAAGTTCTTAGAGTTGCTAGGGGAGGCAATACACGGTATCAAGCAGTCATCCCAATTAATAATTTTGTGTTCAATAAAAATGTTTTTTAAAATTATTGGTATCAGTTTATTTCATTAGAGAATGGTCTCTCGATAAATTCAGAAAATTGGTAATCTGCAAGGATTCAGCAAAAAAAGCTGTAATACGGAAAATTTTAGAGATAAATTAATGCATGAAAGAACAAAATGCTAGCGAAAGAAGCGAGAAAGAAGCCTCTTTCGTATAGGGTGTAAGCACTTTTTATGCCATTACTCAATTAACACACAGGGTGAGTCAAAAATTAAGAATAAATCATGGTTCGAATTATCCCACCATCATCAAGGAGGCTTCGAAAGAATGTTCACCTCTTTATTTTTTTCAAAGACAAATGCATTACCTACTAAGAAATAAAAAAAAATTAAAATCGGCCTAATATTTTTTTGTTTTAAAGAAGATTATGGAATACTGAGAAAGTATCAAATCATGGTATGTTAACCCTATTTTTCTAGGATCGAGATGTTCAACGGGCAAGGCTTTTCTGAGACCAATAAGATTGAGGAAAAATATTCACATCGCTCTCAATTCTCACGTTACCAGGGTACTGATAAATCCAACTACGATGAGAGCGTTTGGCGTGGAATTTATTAGAAATGGTATAGTAATAATTCTAATTTAACGCGCTCCATCAATAAAAGAATCGTACACATTTAGTAAGTAATAAAAGGTTTATTTGTGGCTGAGATGTTCACCTATAGGTTAATTGAATAGGGTTCTTAAGAATGGAAATCAAACATGAGGATTCGTCATATGATTCTGCAAACAGACGAATTCGTTAGAAAATCTGCGAGCGCATCCAAATCTGGTCATATTTACTTCCCGTAAGTGTACCATTCAGTGGAATATCAGACATTTGACGAAACATAGATTTATTAATTTTGATCGAAATATGATGGTTGTAAATGAAATAGTATACAAACCTCGGTAGGGAGTTTCATTCCTGTCTCGAGATCATAGCTAACCTCGACGCTTTGCGTCTCGGTTAACTAACTAATCACACGACAGGAATGAATCACTTCCCACCTCGGTGTGTAATATACTATTTTATCGCTAAGAGCGCACAAAAGGGATGTGTTTGAAAAACATCAAGCGTACCTACTAACTATTGGAGGTTATATTCTGTTAGAGGGGAAACAGAGACCAAATCATCTCCGAAACTTTGAATACCACAAAGATATATTGGGAACATACTCAGGCACCACCTGATTAAGGTTCAACAACCTATTCACACAAATATGATTTGAAAGGGTAGGTATGCCCATTTCCTCATCTTCTTCTGTCTTGCAGGCATCTGATCCAATTTTACCTTACGCATAGGCTCCTATTGAATGAATTCCGTCTTGGAATACCATGGTGAATTACCCTAGTGAGACTCATTTCACATATCTCGTTCATTTTGTAAGCACCTGTATACATCATTGTACTTAACCTCTCCCTTAGTAGCAACCTTGGACTCAACGTGTAGTGGTCATTTTTATTTCAAATGTTGACAATAGGCCTTCATCTTAGCCTTAGACCATCTCCTTCCATTGTCTCCTGTGTTAAAGCACCCACCAAAAGGTTGCATCGTTGTATATTCAAAGAGACAGAAGGTTTCAAACTAGTCTGGTTGTGCATCTGATCACACGCAAGTGCCTAAATCGTGGCATGAGTAACAGATAGCATCTGGATGGTATCAACTAACCAGTATCTTCTGCTCGTGTTCTCCTGAACACAGATTTCCATTGCAAACACTGCAACTTGAAAAACCGTGATGTATTGACCTATATAGTGGAACTAATTTTTTATATCTTGGGGTAACACCACCGTTCTCTTTCCCTCTGCAGCATAATCCTTTCAATCCAGTCAAATTCGATTTGGCTGAAGGATTCTGGAGCATAGCACAGGGTCCTCAATAACGCTCGTAACTATGTAGTACCCATATGAGAACAGGGGTTTCTAGTTATCCTTGCCTGGAAGACCTTATCAAGAATTGGTAGGTTTTAAAAAAATGCCATGGTTGTATTGGCAATAAAGTCTAGCTTGGAAGAGATGTCATCATGAAACAATGTGAGCCAATAGCACAAGTAAGTTGCGGTCATCAACTCATTGACAAAGTGCAGTCAGTCATATTGTTCTTCAATGGATGAAATCGATGTCATCTGCGAAACCAAATTGGTTGTAATCTCCAAGCTCCGAGGACTGAACGTCTATGGTTCAACGTTCGGTTCAACGATACCCTTTACATTTCATCCCAGGACTACGTTGGTTCGTCGTACACTATTCCTCACCATTGTAATTTAGACAGGTTAACCTTGACATGCTCTAGAGTCGTTGTCTTATTTGTGAGTTAACATTTCTAATTGTTGTTCCTTCAGTAGATACGTTGCACGACAGCACGAAACAAACAGCTACATTTTCCGAAGAACGCACATCAACTGAAATCTTCCTCATTGTTTTTCGCCTAGATATACCGTAATATATACCTTCAAACAATCAGGAACATTCATTGACAATGAGCAACGATCAACAGTATGATTTCCTCGTATTTCATTCTTGTTAACGTTTGTTTTCACTTCACGTTCACACTATAGAACGTAGCCAAAGTAACTTAGATTCTACCGAATGTGAATAAACAGAAATCACCTTCCACAAACAATTTGAACGACGTAGTGTCATAGTTCATGTCTGACTCGTTCAAGTCAGCAGCTACATACTGAAGTGAGTCAAAATATTACAGATAATACTATACTTACTAACTCTGAACGAACAAACCTGTCTATTCCTTCAGATTGATTATGTGAGAATCACCACTAAGACTGTCAGAACTCGTAGGTCGTTCAAACTCGATTTCAACTTATTCTGGCTAGGCTAGGCTGCATATCTGAGCACACGCGAGTGCCTCAATCGTGGCATGGGTAGCAGACAGCTCCTGGATGATTTCATATTGACCCATGGCTACAGGGTGGTGACTCAGGGGTGAACTCCCTAGGGAGGCCGAGAAATGAAAACAGTTATTCGTTATACAGCTACAATTTATTGAAAAAAAAGTCTCATTAGTGGTTCAGACCAACAAGGACCAAAACAAACGTACCTCCGACTTCGCAATACAGAGAATCATTACATAACTTGGTCAAGTGAAGATAGATACGTAAATACTTACAAAATTATCTCTAGACGACGCAGGGGATGAACCATAGTGAGTGGTGGCTGATCAGATCCAAACTGTCCCCCTGCCTTATCGGCTGTTCGATATATTTTTTTAGAATATTTTGATATAGTCAGCGTTTTACTCCATATGCGAGTATTTCATTCCGGTTGACTGAGCTGCCAACGTGCGTGAGACATTGTACGCGTTTCCTTTAATCGAATGTTATACGATGAAAGAATGAATAATGTACTAAACTAATGAAATCTTTTGTTGAGTCAAAATAATTTCGAATATAGTAGCTATGATAACATATTTTTGGTTTATATCGTGACAATATAACCATTATCCTCTCCTCATGATCGTAGGTAAGAAGCAAGTGGTGCTAGCTCGCAAAGAAGTCATCCTGGCAGCGGGAGCCATCAACACCCCCCAAATCCTGATGGTGTCAGGTGTGGGACCTAAACGCGAGCTGCGCAAACACGGCATCCCGGTACTGCGCGACCTTCCCGTGGGCGAGAACCTGCAGGACCACGTGGGCATGGGCGGGCTGACTTTCCGCATCGACAGGCCCGTGTCCATCGTCCAGGACCGATTTCAGGCCTTCCCGATGACCATGCAGTACATCCTGAGGCAGACGGGGCCGATGACCACTTTGGGAGGGGTCGAGGGATTGGCTTTCGTCAACACTTATCTCGGTAAGGAGTGAGAAATGACAACATCAAAATTTGTTCATCAAACGTTCTTCTAGACTCTCTACTATTGATGAGCCTTTGATACTATACATCATGAGTTGCTGGTATCTATATTACATTACATTGGCCTGTCAGCTGCAGCTATGACATTGATTAGAAATTACCTCAACAATAGAACGCAAAGAGTTGCAATTGGAGAGGTGCTCTCATCTCTACTTCCTCTTCAGCGGGGAGTACCACAAGGGTCAATTTTAGGACTGATTTCATTTGCAATTTACACTTCAAATCTTATTAATAATCTGAATGAATGTAGAGTGCACTTTTACGCAGATGACACCCAAGTTTATTACAGCTTTCCTCCTCAAAGTGTAGAAGTTTCCTGTGAAATAATCAATAACAATCTGAATGAGTTTGTTAAAACTGCCACAGACCATTGTTTATTTGCTACTCTCGTAAGTCTAATGTGTTACTGTTTGGACCCAAAACCAAACGATCTGCAGTACTAGAATCCGTGAAGATATCAATAAATGGTGAACCAATTCAACTGGGAGAGGAAGCTAAAAATCTTGGGGTCATCCTTGATCATACTCTTAGATCTGAAAAGGATGTTGATAATCTTTTACGACGTGCATATTCTTCGCTGAAAACTATTTATGGTGTTGGGCTTCCTTCTAAATAAAAATAAAAAATAAGATACAGAGGCTCCAGAATTCATGCTTGAGACTGATGTACGGAATAAGAAGAGGCCAGAGAATCTCTCATAAGATCAAAGATGCTGGTTAGCTGACTATGGAAAACAGGAGACTTCATCAGACCGCTAAGACTGTAGATTGTAGATGGTTCGTATAGGCTGGGAGACCTCTCGATCACTGCGACCTAGAAGATCTATTGTGATTTTCAGACCGCTAACCTCTTTCATAGAATCATCATCAGTAAAAAAATCTTCCTATCTCCACAAAAAAAATTGTTTTCCGTACGGACGTTCACAATATGGATATTAGGTATAGAGGAATACTGTCTCCTCCCCCTTTCAATTTACTTATAGAATATATATAATTTGAGTTTATTATTGTATCTTTGTAAACTATGAGATATGTATATGTATCAGTGGATACTGTTTTGGGTTTATACCTGTATGTATCCCAAATCTGAATAAATAAATAAATAAATGAATAAAACAGAACTTTTCCGAAGATGCTTCAGTTATCAAATATGCCATACTAACAATAAAATTCCACATCAATCAAAATCAGCAGTTTAATTCCAATCAATAACAACATTGAGACTTCCTGTTATCATCGTCCACCAATAATTAGAATATTGGTGGACGATGCTATTATGTTCCCATTTGTGTATCAGTTATTATCATGTTATCATCCATATGATGCTATCTTTCCACTTTCTCAAATTTCTTTTTTTCTTGTTCCTACATGTTGAATTGTAGAGGCATTTGAGGGTTAAGTGGTAGAGAAATTCAGTGGACGGAGTCATCTAGATACTGAATTGAACTTCGCCCTTTGCTTCTGAAAATTATTATACACCCATAGTTTTTATATTATTTTCTATTCAGAAGTAATAGAGACGTTTATTTTTATTATTATTATTATTATCGCAATCCTAACCGGACATGCGGCGTCAATATTGAGTTCTATCCCTTCCACTCAACGATTCCAGAGAATTAACAATTTAAAGTTCGTTGATAATTTCGTCGGGAAGTTTGAGTCGACTTTGAGGTGCAACATTTGTGGCAATTGTTTGGTGTTGTTCGATCCCTCTCAGGAGTTATCTCCACCAATATTACAGTGATCAGGCAAACTCGAGATGTGTCATTGCTTGGACTCGTTTACTAGTGTTGAGATTTTAGTCGGCGAGAAAAAACATGAACTTACGTGGTATGCAAAGGGAAAAGAAAATTTACCCGGAAGATCTCTGGAATTTTGGTTAATCATCAGAAACGTTCCTCGCAGACAAGGAAGCTCAGTGGGAAACTAATCGCCATTGTCGACTTCTCTTTGTCTTGGATGGCTTCCTCTTCACTTGTCTGTTCTCATTCAATCCTTTCTTGGCCAATTCTGATTTTTTCTTCTTTCATGAAGACCAACCTCACCATGAAGCAGGGAAGCCAAGCCACGACTACTGAGCAGAAGAAGCAATTGGTGGACATCTTTGTTCTTACGACTCAGATAGGACCGATTTCTGGACATCATCTGTGTGCAAAAATGGGGCAATTTGTGAAATGATGATCGAGGCTCTGGTAACCTTATCCAAGTTGTGAGAATCTGTGACGAGGAATGAGTATTACCAAGATCATAAGGTGTCGATAACGGGACCCTTTGTGAAGGGTGGCATCTCAGGGTAAACAACCTTAGCCCCGCGAAAGGGGCATCACAGGGTAAACCAACCCCTTCAACTATTGCTCGTAGGAGAAGGAGAACTTTTGGCCTTCTTCATGGCTTACATGAGGGCTCAGAAGAGTTTTCTTCAGGAACTTGAACGAAGAGGGTATTTCAAACGAACCTCTGATACTGAGAGCGACAGTGCTTAGAGTAACTGTAATGGTATTTTACGTGATTCTTATAGAATAATCATGGGTCTTATATGGTGAAATCGTTGACGGCATACTAGAGGTATGATACAATGATCCAACAGGTCTTAGTGTTATCAGAGACTTCGGTCAGACGAGCCTTGAAAGAGATGGGTGTTTAATAAGTATACCGTCAAATAGGTGTTTCGACACAAGCTTGAAGTACATGGTCCTTCGTGGTATTCCAAAAGTATTTTGAACACCTTCGAAGAAGAAACCTGCAACGATTCTCTTGTGTCTTCAATTTCGTCAAATTCTCTCGTCAGTGCGAAGTCTCATATTCCATGAAACCAATAACAGGTGTATATAAATTTTTAATATATAGTTATTTCATTAATCTTCCTTTCAAGACAACTTGGTCTCATGAGAGGAAAATGACTGTTTCAATGTTCAAAAACTGTGGTGATTCCATCATGAAGAATACGAATCAACAAAATCAGTTTTTTCTGCGACGGTAATTTTTTTTGACATTTCAGTTGTGTTGACAGGTCAAAAAATGTCAATTTCCATTAATTCATCGTATTCTCTGATATAATACACTTACACTGATATGCCAGTTCCAAGAATAAGTCGATAACACCGTCTCCGAGAAAGAACTGCAAGTCCAGTTTATCCTTCATTCCACTTCGCGGTTACGTGAATTACTAAACAATCACGTTTTTTTTAATCGAATAGCATAGCAATAAATATGATTGCAACGCAGGTGTAATTGTCGCAGCCTACCAGTGAAAAACTTCAGATTTAACATCGATAATTTTCTGTTTTCAATATAATGTAATATATTCTCAATATTGAATCGTCGTATTTCCTGTCACAGAATGAAATAGTGTATTATACACGGGAAAAACATAAGATTCAAGCTCTCGGTGTTTTAACTCGTCGGGAATCAACAAAACCCCTAGCTAAAATCCTATACTTCGTTCCTTGTATATGATGAATGACCTGTTACTGTCCAGGTAACAGATCCTGGCCGGATATTCAGTTCCACATGGCCCCGGCGAGCGTCAACTCGGACGCAGGCGCAAGAGTGCGCAAAGTCCTCGGCCTCACCGACGAGCTCTACGATGCCGTGTACAAACCCATAGCCAACCAGGACGTGTACACGCTAATGCCGCTGCTGCTACGTCCCCGGTCCAGGGGCTGGGTGCGGCTGAGGGACAAGAACCCCCTATCGCCGCCTCTCATACACGCCAACTACTTCGACGATCCTATCGATATTAAAACGTTGGTGGAAGGTGAGAGACCAAATATTTATTCTCGGACATACTATCGCAGATGATACCTTGTATTTTTATAAATCCTCATCGATTCCCATGAATTCCCTATAATTATTCTAATATCTCATTGATTCCCATGAATACCCATGAATTCTGATAGATCCTCAGTCCCATCTATCATCATGAGTTCCCATAACTCACATAATAATATAATAGTTTCTAGTTTATAAAAAATTTTGATAGCTCATCCTCAAATTTTCTTGTGATGACTATGCATTTCTATCAATAGTTTTGAAATATATCCATAAATTTTCATGAGTGATTTCAGGAATTTCCTTTCCTCTATATTAGAAATGAAAATGATAAATTTTCTTTCCTCTATATAAGAAATGAAAATGATATTGTTCATACCAAACATGAAGATACCCATCAAATCGATATACAAAATATCTGGGACACACTGTCATACTCCATGGACAGAGGAGGATTATGAACATGTATCTCGAGTTTCTCACCACATAATCCAAATGAGTTTCCATTAACTCCTACCATTTCTTATGAATTCTCATAAAATATCACGATAATGTTATGTATACGCTATTAACTTCGAATCTTCGCATTCTTGAACTGCGTTTCTTCTTGATGTCTATACATTCTCAAGATTTTGAAAGCGATTTCCATGAACCCCTGAAGATTTCAACGAATTATTCTAATTGTTCCTGATGGAATTATATTGTGTTTAAAATTTTCATATATACAGAGATATGTATTCATTTTCATCAACTGACAAGAATGCCACCAAAATTGATTGATTGATTTTATATTTGTCATACGCCTTCATTGTATATCCTTTTGATAGTTTCTATGGAAATACTCATGAATCTCATCAATACCATTCATGTTTTTGAATAATGTGCCAAGCTAGTTATGGAAATCAGCGAAGCCTTCGGTGAAGTCTTGCTTTTGAGAAGGTCAGCAGTGGAAACACATCATTTCTTCTTCTAATGCCCATAATTTTCATGTACTTATACTTCAAGATAACATATCAATCAATATATGTAATTTTCGTCGTTTACCAACATCAGCTCTTCCTTCGAATAGTCTGGAAGTCGCTTGTTTCACATCTCCTTCCAGAATTCCCAGAAATAAGATATCATAAATACCCATATAACCCATATAGGCGCCTCGGTTCGTATGGGGACTCCCACCGAGACATAGGTTCGAATCCTTGTTAGGCCATGGATGTTTGTGTTTGTATGCTTACCCAACCCCGCACAAGTTTCGACTTATGGGGCGTTTGGTCCCAGTACTGGGACCAACGAGATAATGCAATTTCAAAAAAATAATTCCATGAACTCTCGTTGATTTCCACATATCATCATAAACGCATGAACACTCAATAATTCTCATACGTTCTTCTACACCATGGAGTCCCATGAAAACAATTCCATTCTCGCAGGGTATAACATGAAGTTATAGTCATGTTGTAGCCATCTAGTGGCAATAAAGCTCTAAGGTAGGATACAGAAATCGCGACACACACTGTATGGCGCTGTCATCTATAGTCACACGTACAGACCCCTACGTCTTTACGTTACAGAGTGGTACTACAAGCAAACCACTCTGCTGACAAATTTTTTCCACCACCTATTCAACTGCTAGATCTCATAACTAAGAGATCTAGGATGAACAGAGTTGCCCCAATTGTCAGCAGGAGCGAGACAGTACTGTTTCGACCCACCAGGTCTCATCAGCCGCTCTCGGTCTGCTGACAATTCCATTCTCGTTAATCATCCCAATATACACACCACTAAATTCATGTAATTTTTGGTAGGTGCCAAGATAGCCATCAATATCAGCAAAGCCCGTGCCTTCGAAAAATTCGGCAGTCGGTTGCACAGCATCCCGTTTCCGAATTGCGCAGAACACGAGTTCCGCAGCGACGCCTACTGGGAGTGCCACATCAGAACCATCTCGATGACCATCTACCATCCGGTGGGTACATGCAAGATGGGACCGGAGTGGGACCAGGGCGCGGTGGTCGACCCTTGGCTAAGAGTGTACGGGGTGAAAGGATTGAGGATTATCGACGCCTCGATCATGCCGACGATTCCTAGCGGCAACACCAACGCACCCACCATCATGGTAGGAGAGAAAGGTGCGGATATGGTGAAGGAGGACTGGATGACGAATAGACAAAGTGTAAATAGTGAGAGACAGTTTTGAAGTGGATACAAGTGTGAAAATAAATAGTTTTTATATTTTAGTTGATTCTCCTTACGAATTTCACTTTATTCTCCTGAATTCTCAAGAATTCTTGATTGTGTTCATGCACCGTTGTTCTCACGAAATCTCGTAAATACTCATAAATGCTCATAAATTCTTATTAATTCTCATGAATCCTCATGAACTTCAATCAACCCTCATGAACTCTCTTATATCCCCCTAATACCTATATAATTCGATTGAAGTAATTTTTATCAGGAGGCAACATCAGACATGCCATCAAGAAGTTTGTTCTAGAGTATTTTTTCAAAAATTCTCAAACACTTTCATGAGTCCTCATGCATCTATATATCTTCACTAGTTCTCGTAACTTATCCGCAAGGTCCGCAGCGACGCCTACTGGGAGTGCCACATCAGCAGCATCTCGATACCTATCTACCATCCGATAGGCATATTCACGGTGGGACCGAAGAGCGACCAGGAAGGGGTGAGGATTATCGACCCGTCGATCATGCCGACGATTCCAAGCAGCAACACTAACACCCCCGCTATCATGGTAGACGAAAAGGAGGCGGATATGGTGAAGAAGCAGTGGATGACGAATGAACGAAGTGTAAATAGCGAGAGACAGTCTTGAAGTGGAAACAAGTGTGAATAAAATAGTTTTCCTATTTTAGTTGATCCTTCCTAAGAATTAAACCCAATTGTCTTGAATTCTTATGAGTTCTTAAATGTGTTTATGCACCTTTAGGTGTTCTCATGCTCATAAATACTCATAAATGATTATAAATCCTTATGAACTACATTCAATCTCCATGATGTCTCTTATGTAACCCTAGGAGTCATATAATACGATTGAAAAAATTATCGACAGGAGCCAACATCAGTCAGGCTATAGAGAAGTTCAGTTTCGAATGGATAGATGTGTGAACATATTTTTTTACTCATTCAAGATATTTATTTTCTATGAATTTTCAATTTCTCTTGAATCCTTATGAATTCTCAAATGTTTTCATGAATCTTCATGTGTTCTCATGAATTCTGGGAAATACTCATAAATGCTCATAAGCTCTCATGCATCCTCATAAACTTTCATGAATCCTTTTGAGCTCCCTTGTATCCTCCTAGTACTCATACAATTTGATTGAAGTCATTTTCGTCAGGAGAAAACATCAGTCATGCCGTCGAAAAGTTTGATGATCGTTTGTTATAAAGTTTCTCTTTACAATTTCTGAAAATCTCCATGAGTCCTTATGAATCCCAATACATGAGTTTCGCAGCGACATCTACGCATGATTGTGCCTACCATCAGGTGTGCACATGCAACATGAAACCAGAGTGATACCAGGACGCAGTGGTCGACCACCAGCTGAGTGTGATCGTGGTGAAATGATTGAGGATTATCGACGCGTCGATCATGCCGACGATTCTGGGCGGCAAAACTTACGCCACCGCTATGATGGTAGTCGAAAAGAGGGCGGATATGGTAAAGTAGGACTAGATGACAAATGAACACAGTGCAAATAGTGAGACAGAAGTGGATACAAGTGTGAAGAAATGTTTTTCTCATTTTAGTTATTGCTCTTTTATGTATTCTTATTCTTATGAATTCTCGAATGATTTCATGAACCTTGATGCGTTCTCAAGAATTCTCGTATATACTCATAAATGCTCATAAACTCCGATTCGATTGTGATAATTTTAGTTAGGAGCAAACATCAGTCATGCTATCTAGAAGTTCGGTAATCGCTTGCTCGGATAATTCTTTCAAGACTTCATATGAATCTCCATGAGTTCCAATGATTCCCATGAATACTCATAAATTCTCATAAACCTGCATCAGTTCTCGTAACATATCCGTTTCGCATCGACATCTACTGAGAATTCCACATACCAATCGTCTCGATGACCATCTGAGGGTGTGAAAGGGTTGAGGATCGTCGCTATTCTGATCATGCGGACGATTCACAAATTTTCCCACCAATGACCTGATGGTATCAAACTCCTAGTAAGTGCGTAGAGGAAGAAATACGAAAATATGTATAAGAGTGGGTCGCAAGGCGCAACGAAATCAGCTGAGTTAGGGACAAATTTCGCCATCTTATGATTGCATTGTTAATGTAATTTCACGAGTTATGTTCATTAATTTTGAATTTTTGCCCAAATTTATGTACAGAAATTCGTCACTCCATAAAAAGGCTAGGTCTTCGTTTTCATTCGATTAACAATAATCAGTTTGACACCTTGGAATTTCAAATCGAACATTTATCGCACCTAAAGAAAAATATACAGAACTAACCAATGAATTCTACAAACGAGAGAAGGTAACGAGAGGGGTACTTTTCATGTGATCAATTTCATTTTCGTATCTGATATCACAATTGAGTTATTTCAAAAAATCTCATCTTCCATAAAATGTCGAATTTTGAGCAATGACAGCTCGGTCTAATATGTGAGCATAAAGAATATCAGATGGCTACAAGTCGAAGAAATAAAACATTTCGGTGTTATTTATTACAGCCGTAAACAAAGTATAGAATATAACTCGCGCAGAATTCAAATTTTCCATACTCGTATGATTGGCTGCATTCGCCTACGGCCCAAAATTGCTCTTGTTTCACTATGTTCGATAACTCAATGGGCTAGTTTGGGCACAATGACTTCATTGTGTTATTATTTCACAAAATCTCATATCCTATCAATGTCAAATTTCAAGCAATGACAGCTCTATAGATGAACATTACTCAAGGGAAGAATCAGATGTCTATAAGCAGAATAATTAAAAAATTTCGTTGTTATTTGTGCACACCAACGGCTCATGCTGGGAAATGACAATCATTCCAACCTCGTTAAAAAATATACTATTGTTGCACATGCAGCCTCTTCTCTACGTGACTTTCAATGTCTGTACAGGAAGGTGAGGTAAGGGTGAATCTGGGAGCGTATATATTATTAGATAATAATTGGTACACACGCTCATGTAAATAGATGATGAGAAGACAAATATGGTGAAAAGGAGGACTGGATGGCCAATGGAAATAGTTTGGATCATTTTTGTTATCCATCTGAGTAGCACATTCACGAATTCTTACTCTCATGTATTCCTATATATGTCACAAATACCCATATAATCTCACGAGTTCCCATAAAATCTTATGAACTCATGCTATATCCTTCCGAATTTTCAAGAAACGAACTCAAGAGCAGAGCCCACATCCCCATCAGATAGCAAATAATATATAGTAGTTTAAATTTCCAGATCAGATAAAAAACTACGGACCACCCTGAAGATGGTAGACTTAACTAAACACCCATAATGTTGATATTATACAAAATTATCCAAATACATTGTGGCATATAGAATTTTTAATTCATAATTAACAATATATAAATACTCACAACTTCTGTTCAGAACTGAGGTGGCCATCAAACTTGATTTTCTGATACTTCTAGAGGCTTACCTGTAACAAAAATATACACATTGATATCCACAAATATATTACATACAGTGTGTCATTTATTGAATACCACAGAAAGGAAATACTAATAAAAATATTCAGTGAATCTTCGGAGTTTCAACCACAATGCATGATTGATGTAATGGTGCGTTCAAATTTCAGTGGCGTTCCTTTTTTTCTGTGACAAATAAAAAGTTTGACATTTCATCTCTATTGACAGGTTATAAAATGTTACTATTCATAAATTACTTTTTTCTACAAACGTCAAAAAATGACAAGGTTCTCGCATTGATAACAAATTGCGAAGTGACACTTTTTTCAGTTTCCTACGTTACCATGATACCTTGCACAAAACAATGCGCGAAGTAAAACAGTGCGCGAAGTACCCTACTTCGCGCATTGTTATATAAAATATATGAGATATTTATATTTCAACTGTATGGTCTTCAATCGAGCAACAATAACTTTGTTTTATCTCTTGGAGCGCACGAGAGGAAATTCCTATTATATTCGTGAAACATCGTGCGTACCTAGGAAGGATAGGGGGAGGCCTTTCAAGCCAGTTCAACACTATATTAAGCATATTTTTACTTTAGAACTATATTTTTTGACGTTTGTAGAAAAAATGTTGTTTGCAACTCCAGCGCGAAATACTTTGGTAATCTCGACTATCTTTTATATAAACTACTCAACACTAATTTCGTCGCACACCAAAATGTCGCCCCTGATATAATGTGAATAACTTTTTTCAGTTCAGAACAATTTGAATTTGGTTCACACTGTTCGATAGCCCAGTCCTTCAGCTATAATCTGGTACTTCATTGTAACATGAGGGTATTCACATAAAATCTCTACATGGTGTTTTCCGACACTGTGCAAAATTTCGGAATATTCAAAAGGCTCTCAAATGGTGAAAAATTTTTTTTTCTCAACTTCGACATCAGAGGCATGAAGATGATCTCATTACCTCGAGATATTTCGCGAATCAACTTCCTATCTCTCTTATTTACAGAGTGATCTCAAAAAATCAACTTTTTGTTTTTGCAACAATAACTTTTTTCCACGTCAACCGATTTTGGAAATATTAGGCTCATTTTGAAGATAAAACTTCAGATGAAGAGATCTGAATATCAGAATTGACTCAAGATGGCTATCAAAGATCTAGAGTTTTCTTGAAAGTGACCCAAATCTGGAACGCCCCTCCGAATCTCGGTTGGGAGGAGAATTGAATGAAAATCAACTTGTTCTCGGAAAAACAATTCATTCTGGATGCGTCCATATTTTCCTCGCTCTCAGTTCTCAAGAATGTGCGTGAGAAAACACAATTGAAACATGTTCTTGCAAAAACATCAGACCATTTTTCCTCTGTAATGCATGGCCCGTAACCAACGTTACAAGAATCACAGTAAGTGACTGACAAGTCAGGTTAGACGTCGTTTTCGAATCATAAACAGATTTTGATAGTTTCGATGCCGCATCTAACGACCGACCAGTTGGAACTGATTCCACAAATGAGGGAACAAGGGTTATCTTCCCTCCAAATCGCGGATCTGCTAAACACGACAGTCCGATCCATTCAAAGGGCTTATCTCCGACACGAATTTTTTTTTTATTACTGTCGATTCGTTCGACGCATTATTGCGACTGAAAACTTTACGAAATTGGCAAACTGTTTTCGTGAAACTTTCACCATTTTTGAAATGCGTTTTCACAATAAATAAACGTTGTTTGCTTGTATACTTCTCCATATTCTTAAATCGCATGTTATGTACGTGACAACTGTTAAAAAAATCACTTTATTGGAAAAATCTAAATCCGTTCCTCTTGTATGTACACCATTTATGATGAGTCTCAGCTGGTCGGGTTTGTCAGTCACTCATTGTGATTCTTGTAACGTTGGTTACGGCGGGCCATGCATTACAGAGTAGAAATGATCTAATGTTTTTGCAAGAACATGTTTCAATTGTGTTTTCTCACGCACAATTCTTGACTACTGAGAGCGAGGAAAATATGCACGCATCCGGAATGAATTGTTTTTCCGAGAACAAGTTGATTTTCATTCAATTCTCCTCCCAACCAAGATTCGAAGGGCGTTCCAGATTTGGGTCACTTTCAAGAAAACTCTAGATCTTTGATAGCCATCTTGAGTCAATTCTGATATTCAGATCTCTTCATCTGAAGTTTTATCTTCAAAATGAGTCTAAGATTTCCAAAATCGGTTGACGTAAAAAGAAGTTATGGCTGCAAAACCAAAAAGTTGATTTTTTGAGATCACCCTGTAAATAAGAGAGATAGGAAGTTGATTCGCGAAATATCTCGAGATAATGAGATCATCTTCATGCCTCTGTTGTCGAAGTTGAGAAAAACATTTTTTTCATCATTTGAGAGCCTTTTGAATATTCCGAAATTTCGCACAGTGTCGGAAAACACCATGTAGAGATTTTATGTGAATACCCTTATGTTTCAATGAAGTACGAGATTATAGCTGAAGGACTGGGCTATCGAACAGTGTGAACCAAATTCAAATTGTTCTAAACTGAAGAAAGTTATTCACATTATAACAGAAGCGACATTTTGGTGTGCGACGAAATTAGTGTTGAGTAGTTTATATCAATTCATGAAAAAACTATGATCATTTTCCTATATTCTAATATATCCAGCGGTATATCATAATCAGATCTCGATCACCAAAGTAGCATTTCGCGCTCTAGATACAAAAATAACTATTTTTCCACCAGAAAAAAATGGAGTACATTCCTTCCGGATATATATATATTATATATTCAATGTTGATGGCTTTTGTTGTTCTATTTCCGAAAATCCAGCCAAAAACAACGTCTCCGAGAAAGAACTGCAAATCCTTTGAGCTTTCATTCCACTTCGCCATCTGAGTAGAACAGAGGAAAGAATCACTCCAAAATAAAATTCCCATACGGGGGTGGCTGGTTGCCCGACTGGCGTAATTTCAACTACGAAATGGTCACAATGCTCAAAGTGGAATGAAATGTTAGATGAATACGAAAAGCTCAAAGTCGTTTCCACACAATGTTCATCAAATGAACAACAATGGTAGATTTCGGGAAAAAACAACTGCTTTCCTGGCTAATGCCACGCCGAACATTGAATTACATCCTCACGAAATCTATGCATCGACTCGTATAAATGAATACTGATACAAGTGATTCTTTCCTGAATGCCTATCGATTTCGATTTTTCGGTAAATATGTGGTCATAATAATGTTTATGCACTAGCGGGCCGTAAAGTGCACTTTACCGCCCGGTATTGCGGGCGTTAAGTCGCACTTTACCGTCCGCGGGCTCATTATGGCCCACGGGCCGTAAAGTGCACTTTACCGCCCGCTGTTCTCAGTTACCTTATATCCACATATCAATTCATGAAAAAACTATGATCATTTTCCTATATTCTAATATATCCAGCGGTATATCATAAACTTCTTCTTTATCCGATTCCATATCTATCGCTATTATTATTATCACTAATTTTTACTTTCCAGTCGAAGAATAACGATTAAGCTCGTTTATTGGATGTATTGATATAGACAACAACCATCAGCTTGATTGGCAACGTCAAAATAAGTTAGGTATATATACTGGGTATGCATATTGTAAAATTCTGAAGAATGAATCTCTTCTAGAGATCAAAGAGTTTTACTATTACGATAATTGCAATATTCGTACGATAATTTTCATATGTAAATCATCATCATCATGAACATCACGCTTCTCTTGATTACTGAATTTATACGCGACAAATCAAATTCGGGGGAATATAAGTTTATCGAAATCTATAGTCATTACTTTTCAGTCAGAAAATAAACCACTAGTGCATAAAATTTTGTATGTATCACGTGCGTGAAATGCGTTTATGGCCTTGAGCGTGTAATGGCCCTCGGCTAGCGCCATCGGGCCATTATTCACGCCACAGGCCATAAACGCCTACTTTACGCCCTTGATACATAAATAACTATTTTAAGTTTGTAACTTCCTTTCATAACATTATAGCAAAAAAGGGACAAAAACGATACTGGCCCATTGTCGCAACCTACTAGTTAAAAACTCATTTCACATTGGTTTCATATTTCATATATTTCATATTTCATATATTTTCATAATAATACTTGATTACAATAATATTTGTTGTATTATCTATCGTTTACAATAATTTCTATAAAACAAAACACCTAGGTGTAAACACCTGTATGTGCATTTTTTCCTAGTAACATTATGTTATATTATGATTAATAATAATAACTCTAATAATAATAAAAATAATAATAATAATAATAATAAAAAAGTAAAGTTTTACAATAATTATAAATCATCAGTATCATCAATATATACATTGTATGTTATATTATGTTAGTGTGCTATAGTATTTTCATATATTCCCTGTAGTTGTTGCTTATATGAATTCTAGATGTCTTCGAAAATGTTTTAAAGTTTTTGATACTTCTGATACATAATGGTAATGTATTGAAGATTTTTGGTATGGTTGTTGTGAATCTATGAGTGGCATCTTTCTGACATTTTGGTGTAACCAATAATCTATTTGTTACCTGTCGAGTACTGTACGAATGTGAAGAGTAGTTTTTCAAATGTGGATTTTTAGCAATAAAGAGACAGTTTGCATGAAAATAAAGCTGTCTCACATTAAGTACTTCATTGTTATATAATTGAGCTGTTGGATACATTCTGTTCTTACTTGAGATTACTCGCAATACGAAGTTCTGAACAACATTCAACGGGTTTAATGCATTATTATACAGTCCTCCCCAGATAATAATACCATATCTTAATATAGACTCGACTAGTGACCTATAGATCATAAGAAGTAATTTGTATTCATGAACTTTCTCAATTCGAAAAATTTATGTATCAATCTACGAACTTTGTTTGTGAGGTTGGTAACATGACTTGTCCTTTTAAGATTTTTATCAATAGTTATAGGTACCCAAATATTTTGCTGTTTCGGTTTCAATTATTCCTAGTGTTGTATTCGGAATCTTCAGCGTATTAAAATCTGGTCGATTTGCATCTGTCAGTGAAAAGGCTATATAGGTAGATTTGCTGGCATTTAATGATAGCTTGTTGTAGTCTAACCATTGTTTTACTATAGATAATCCCGTTTCAGTTTTTTTACGTACCTCGTTCCAAGTATTGCCATTGAAAACCAGAACAGTATCGTCTGCGTATGATATTGTTATGCCGTTTATATGAGTTTTTAGTAGGGAGTTTATGTATGTTATGAATGAAATTGGTCCAAGGACTGTTCCTTGTGGGACTCCGATTTGTATAGTCTTGAGATCACTGTATATATTTTTCATTTTCGTTCTCTGTTTTCTGTTGCATAAATAATTTTGAAAAACCTTCAACACTATGCCTCTTACTCCATAATGCTCAAGTACATTAAGAAGTTTTGTGTGAGGTACCGTGTCGAAGGCTTTTGCTAAGTCGAGAAATACACCAATGCATTTCTTGTTATTGTCCATGCGTTTTTTTATATTGTCTATGAGATTGAACATTGCATCTGTAGTACACATCCCCTGTTTAAATCCATACTGTCTCTCGCTCAAAATTTAATTTGTTGTTAAGTAATCGTAGAGTCTGCTTTTGAGACATTTCTCAAATAATTTGGCAAAGGTATTAATTGAGCTAATTGGTCTAAAATTTTGTATATTTGTTTTGTTTCCTGATTTGAATATTGGTGTTATCACTGATATTTTGAAATCATCGGGTATTTCTCCGTTGCTAAAAATCAAATTTATAATATGAATTAAAGGGTAAATTATATATAGATGATAACTCTTCACAAATTTTGCAGTGATACCATCTGATTTTAATAAATTGAATCATTGTTTCTCCTGGTACAGAAGAAAATAGTGTATTTATTATAAAAAGAAAAATATTAGATTTTAGCTCTCGATTTTTTGTCTGACAGCACAACCTCAAGCTGAAATCTTATTATTTTTTCCCTTGTATAATAGATAACTTTCTCTACAACTAGCACACATTTTCCTAGTTCAGGCTGCCGCAGGTTGAATTGGTGTAACTCTGACAATTCTCAAGTATATATTGTCTAAACTTAAGATTAAAAATAGTAGGTTTCTATCTAAATACGGAAGTTGGTGCCGACTTTTGGCACACTCTGTGTTGCTGGAGGACTATGTAAATATATTTCAAATAGAATGAAATCAATCGATTATAAGAGTGAACCGATTTTCAAGCAAGTTTTCAAGGCAAGGCAAATGTCGAAATTTCGAATCTTGTCTCCAAAAAAAATCAAGCTATTCGCGATAGAAAATAACACGTCGCCCCACCTGACGGCAACATTGTAATATTTCTGAGCGGTTTGTTCAATGGATGTGACCAATAAGCACAAACAGAAAACAAATGTGAACCAAACAAACAAAGTAAACAGACTACTTTGACAGCTTTCAAAAACTCCGAAAGGTGGCGTACGCTTATTTTCAATCGCGAATTGATGTTCGTCATTTTTATGATTGAAAATCTCCATGATCTCACCATAAATCCCAACGAAATCATGAAAGCATTTCTTGAGGAAAATTAGACAATAATCTTATAATCCTCTATAGTACCTAACAATAAGAGTGAATCCTTGATTATTTTGAATTATTATGATCATGCTTAAAAAGTTTTGAGAGAAGAAATCGCAAGTGGTAACTTCCTTAATTGCAAGACGACCTAAATAGGAGGCTAAGTACCAAATACTGAATGTTTCATTTTATTTTCCAATAAAAATGTGTTATACTGTACCGGATGACAGAGAGTATCGGGACCTCGATCGGGACACTGTAACTTCTGTATTTGTAGACGGATTTTTCTGAAATTTGGTTCGGTTATATGAGCAATCATTTCGGATTTTTCTGGATATGCCAGCAACTTTGTTTTTTCAAGTGAAACACCATGTATATTTTTACATATTCTGGTTCAACAGGTTAAAACAAGTGCAATCTTCATGTCAAATGTGATTTTTTCGAAAACTTTCAATGAATAGTTTCTCTATTTTAACCACACTGAATATATTTTCGCAAATATTTCTGAAGATGAGAAGAAAAAGGTAATTTTATATACACTCACCGGCAAAAAAAACCGGCCACCAAATAATTTAGCCAAATTGTTTGCTCTGTAACTTTCTCAATGCTGGTCCGATTTTGGTGAAATTTCGACCAAATCGTATATCCATGTTTCCAAATGTTAGCCCAAATATAAGTTCCGAAGAAAATCTGATGACCCGATCATTATACAGGGAAAAACGAAAGTTACTTTTTTACCCTTAACTTCTTAACGCCCTGTGGGAAAGGTGAGTGGTTTAACTTAGCTTCATTATGTTTTAGATTGAAGAATGTTCTCTTCTCTCCATTATGGTTTTTTATTCACGTCGATAACCACTTTTTAGGAAGATACAAGTGTTTCAAGAGAGTATGGATTCCTAAAATTGTTATTTACAATAATTCAGAACCATTCTCCAACCTTCTACTTCAATGCTTCATCATGGTTTAAATTGAAGTGTGATCTTCTTTTGTTCCTTCTTCATACAACGGTTCTTGAATATCGTCAATATCTCTTTTTGAGAGAAGATACAGGTGTTTGAAGAAAGTATAGATTTTTTAACTTTTCAATAACAATAATTCAGAACCTATCTACCTATCTTAGGGGTGACCTCTAGAGGCTCATTCGCCTTCGCCCAGCCTTGTCAGATACTCTTCAAGAGCTACGATTCGTCCTTCAAGGTGGATTTTAGGCAATTCTTCAACGCTATTACAGTAATTTGCTCAATTCGATGCCAGTTCGGTTGAATGCTGTAATTCAATATCGAGGAGAGCATACTCGTTATTGACTACAAGTATGTTTGTTTTTTGTAATTGATTTTCCCATAATTGCTAGGAAAGAAATGTAGAAATATGTGATATTAATCCTTGAAGCTTTTATCAATAAGTTCATGTAAGTTCTGATAATTGGTAAAAAAAGTTGAAAAACGCCATATTTCCTTAAAACACTCGTATCTTCTTTTGAAAATGAGATATTGACGTGAATCAAGAACTTTTGTGTTAAAAAGGTATCACACTTCAATCCGAAGGATAATGAAGCCATGTTCAATCACGCAATTTTGCCACAGGGCGTTGAGAAGTATAGGGTGAAGGAGTAACTTCGGTTTTTCCCTGTATAATGATCAAGTCATCAGCTTTTCAGGAAAACTGATATTTAGGCTAACATTCCGGAACTAGAATCTACAATTTGATCGTAATTTCACAAAAATCGAACGAGGATTAAAAAAGTTACAGGCTGAACAATTTGCGCAGATTTTTTGGTGGCCGGTTTATTTTGCCGGTGAGTGTATATATATTTGAAATTGGAATACCTCAGACTATACAACTGTGCCGAAATATACAGGGTGATCAATTATAAAAATATAATTGTCTGCAGTATATTTTTGATTTCAGCCTACACAGGGTGTTTCAGTTTTTTGTAGCAGGACTTCAACAGCTTGAAGACGACAATTTTTTAGGATGAGAATCTCATACAAATATATATGCGTGGAAGCTTCATTTCCGATTCACAGGGTGTCAAAGTTTCAGATTTTTTTTATGTTTTTTGAATTTTCTCCTACAATTTTCGGAATAATTGATTGAAATTTAGTAGGTACACCTAATACACTTCAAAAACTTGATACTTGAGGCTATTGAGCGTTTTTGAATACCTACGGGGTGACAGACTTTCAGGGGTCGTACCCAATTTAACCATGTAGAACTTTTTTGCGTGCCGTCTCTGCTTTCAATGAGACATAGATTCAGATTGTCCTTTTAATTTGTAAACCTTTTGCTTCTTCGTAAATTTTTCGAAAACTGTATGGATCTCGAGATAAATGCCAAAAATAAATTACTTGTTGTGAAACTGTTATTTCTCGAACACACTTATTTGACATTTCTCAAACATTTTATTGGAAAATCGAATGACCAAAACCTTCCATACCAAATGAAATCCAGTTGCAAAATTAGATCGAATTTTTTGAACATGATTATAATCAAAACTAGGAAAAACAAAGAAAAAATGTTTTTATTTTGAAAAAACTTCTCTAAATTATCTGAAATTGTATTGTCGAAAATTCTAGGACACCCTGTATAACTGAAACTGGTTAAACTTTCGATATCAGGGACTGTTCGCTTCTAACGTGAGTTTTAATAATTTAATCTCGTGAACGGCAATTCTAATTTTATCAGTAGGTACCCTTAGAAGTGGTTCGGGCTCCACTTTTATTCATCTCTAAATCCATAGAGTTTTCGAAAAACATAAATGGGGGCAAAAAGTTTCCAAATTGCAGAGACAATCTGAATCTATGTCCCATTGAAAGCAGAGGCAGCACGCAAAAAAGTTCTACAGGGTTAAATTGGGTACGACCCCTGAAAGTCTATCACCATGTAGGTATTCAAACACGCCCAATAGCCTCAAATATTGAGTTTTTGAAGTGTATTAGGTGTACCAAATTTCAATCAATTATTCCGAAAATTGTAGGAGAAAATTCAAAAAACATAAAAAAAATCTGAAACTTTGACACCCTGTAAATCGGAAACGAAGCTCCCACGCATATATGTTTGTTTGAGATTTTCATCTTGAAAAAATGTCTTCTTCAAGCTGTTAAAGTCCAGCTACAAAAAACTGAAACACCCTGTATAAAGATTCTAATGATACCAGTGGATTCCAAGCATCATAATATACTGATGGACGTTTGGAAATTTTTAATATTCCTCACCATGAAGTAGGTATTCTGGAAATTTATCATTATAATCATTTTCAGGCACTTCAGTCTATTTTCCCGAAGTCAAGTTCCAGTTTTTCAGTTTCAATTTATTGTATAGGTAGGAATATCTAATCCATTACGGTCTATTATCGGACATTGATACCTATATCAATGGGCACATGTGTATTCAATTAGTGTATCAATCGAATGTGTAATGTATAATCGTGCGATAATTATTTATCGTTGCAACATTACTCTTGCATTTTTCTTGAGCTGCGAGGATAGCCTTGCAGTTAACTTTCCATATGATTACCTTATTATTATAAGCGAATGCAATTGTTAAAGTGCAACGCCAGCTATATATGCATTATTATTTTCATCACATCCCATGTGGCAGTCGACGGAAATAATAATTATTGCCTATGAAAATGCTTAAGTTAGTAACTAGTGCGCGAAAATCCGCATTAGCGCACGAGG